>JAJJWW010009142.1:0-92069 GCA_023531295.1 Papaver armeniacum
ACTGTTCTTGTATGTAATCATTTGTGCCACAGGTTTCAGTTTCATAGTTTGCTTCAGTCATGGGAGTTGTCAGTCCCCTTGCGAGTTATGTTGCTCGCTTATCAGGTTATGCATGGGTGTAGTTGGTCAGTTTTGTGCATTATCACCCTGCTTTTGTGATATATATAAATTATGAAATAATATGACTTGAATTGATTATCCAAGATGCAGTGGTATTGCAGCCAGCAAAGTTCCATATTTGCCTCAGACTAACCAAAGCGTGTTCAGCTTCTCTCAAATACTCATTTAGGTACCTCTGCGACCTTAGATATGTTCCATGACCAGGGGCGGAGCCATCTTGAAGCATGGGCCAGGCCAGCTGGCTCTAAAACCTAAAATTTTAAGAACCATTTTTTTGGGGACTACTCAAAAATGGAGGGGGACTACTCTTTAATTTTTGGAATGGATATTAAGTAATAATGAGTCATCCCTTGTCTATTTTTTTTAATACCAAACTTGCCCTTAGTAATTAAAATTAGTGTAATGATTAATTAGTGTTAGTGTAATGATTAATTAGTGAGGTTTGATTAATTAGTTCATGCTTTTAAAAGAATAATTTTTGAGAAGAAGTTTTTTTTTTTTTTTTTTTTTCTTATTTGTTTTTAAGATGGTTGATTTCGAAATGAGGGTTTTGGGTAGTTAGGTATATTTCAAATTTAGTTAATGTTACTTGAATCGGCAAAACTCTTGAAAAATGAAAAATTTATAAACCGGACACCATGGAAATAAAGTTCGCTACGAGATCCAAGAACAGTAGCCGAACTCATCCGCAAGTGTAGTTCGGTTAATGGTTCTCGAAGACACAGACGAACTCAACTTTAAAAAGATTTCGCAGAAAAGTTCGGCTAGAAAAAAAAAAGTTACGATTTAAGGAACTAAAAGTTCGGCTGGGAAAAAGAAAATTCGACATAACCGAACTCAATACATAGGTTTTCAAAGAAAATTTCGGTTAGGAGAAAAAAATTGCGACTTAACCGAACTAAAAGTTCGGCTAGGAAAAAAAGGAAAAAAAAAGTTGCGAGGTAACCGAACTTTTCTCTGAAAGAAAAAACTCCATTAAAGCTGAGTACGGCTAGTTTTAGAAACTGTTTCACATAATTCCTAGCCGAACTTCTCTCTGCAACTTCCATTTTCAACTCATTTTGATGATTACTACTCTTTTTCAACCAAGTAATGGATTTGTGGAATTTTTTTAATCGATACGATGAAGCGGAAAGAAGAGAGATGAAATGAACTCTCTAATAGTAACGGATTTGTAGAAAAATTAAAAGTAATGAATTTGTTATAATTTTGATTTTGTTTTGTTAATGATTTAGATTATGTTATATATATATATATATATATATTAGATTAGTTTTAATTTTAATTAGGTTAATGAGTTAGTCATTTCCACACTTTAGGACACTTCATATAAGTATAGGGTAGACATTCCTATCACAAAGTAAACCCTCCATTTTTGAGTAGTCCCGTAAAAACGGGTTCAATTTTAATTTGCGCTCTCCAAGCAAGAGTTTTGCTTCCTTGTAGCAAAATTCTGGCTCCGCCTCTATGGACCATGACTCATAATTTATTCTGTGACAGTAGGCCATTCATGTTGGAATAAAAAATTGCCTTTAGGACTATAGATACCTGAAAAGATACCAAGGAAGGAGTGCGGCCTCCCCATATCCAAAAGAGAGCATGAAACAGTGTCCCATGCCAAGGAAGACACCGAGATCCTCCCCATATCCTAGAAGGGATGTTACCAAACAGTTGTCCCTCACAACATTCGAGAGCACGTGCGTAAGTCGTGAAGACTGGATCTTCTAGAAGAACTTAAAGTACGGTTGTACAAATCGAGAAGAGGCGTGAGCAAGATAAGGCAAGGTAGGAAAGGACACACACCGACATCCCCATTTGAGGAAATAACTATAAATAGGGGTCCTTTCCCAATGAAAGGACTCGGTGATATTATTATGGGAAATTGTGTTGTACTTCTAGGAACTAGTCTCTACACCTACTTATCTCTGTACTCTGTATATTCTCTCTACTGTGTACATTTGGCGACCACGTGGGAGACTAGGTCACTAGATTAGCGCACGATTCATCGCATGGACACTAACAGACCACGCGCTGAGCTCGGCCCGCGTATATGGACCACTTATCGAAGTAGAACAAATGTTGTTCGATATAGAGGAGAATGATCGCCAAAGACAAGCTCTATTGGCGAGATTAGCGCCTATTGATCCGCCCGCTAGGAGAGAATCACGGGGATGGTTCGAACTCGCCTCGGTTGAACCATGGAGGCGATTTTGATCAAGATCAAAGGTTCCGGACTCCTCAAGGGTGATCACCAACTAACCAGTCCGCTAGCCATCCCATGACTGACGAGTAAGCTCGAATCGCCTTATCAGATGGGAAGTTTACTAAGCTACTTGAAGAAAAGTACCCAGATCGAGACCCAAGCCATTACCTATACCATAACATCGCCTATTCCACCCGAAATCCTATCCAGACCAATGCCCGTCAAGTATAAGACGCCAAAGTTTAATTTTTTTGAGGGGAGCGGTAATGCGACAGAACACATGCATATGCCCAAGACGAGATTGGTGCACGAGAGAATTTGGGAAAACCCCGAAGGGAGACGCCTTCACTTGGTACATTTCTTTGAAACCCAATAGCATATGGTCATGGGATGAGATGCTGAGCGTTTATGCAAAAGTTTTACCCCAAACTCCGTGAAGATTTCTATTTCGACTTGGGGAACACGGACGAAGAGGGGAGAGGCGAAACCCTTTGCAGTACACTTTAGAAGCGAGTCTCTCAAATGCCGAATGGAGGTATCCGAAGAAGAGTTGGTGGGCATCTGTATATCTGTACTTGAACCCCAGGCGCGTCGAATGTTTGAGAACGTCCAGATAACGATGTTCGCTGATCTCGAAGAAGCTTTCGCTAGGACTGACGCGACTAACGAAGAAATCGAAGCGGCTGAGAAATCCTGGTCTCACTCGGTTGCATACGCTAAAGAAGATGGCTCGGGGCGCCTAAGAGACGTGGGCCACCAGGGAATGGCAATAGACGGGGCAAGAGGAGAGCAGAGAAAGAAGCGCTCGATTTCCCTTGCTCATATGAATAGGCGGTCGGATTGTTAAAAGAGTGGATCACGAACGGCGACATCACTCTCCCGGAGCCTAGAAAAGCCCCTACTGAAGCAGACAAGCGCAATCCACTCTACCGCCTATTTCACGGGAGGGTAGATCATCCCACTAGGAGTGCCGAACCTTCAAATGGGCGATTTACAACAAACAACGGAATGGTGAGGTAGACATGGGAGGCGACAATGATATACAAGACAACCCACTACACGATCACAGATGGCAGCTCTAACTCACGATCCCGGAGAAGAAGGAACATGCTCAATGGATGTAGTCAAGACGAAGAGATATAAAGCGGTATCCTCTGGTGGCACCACAAAACAAATAGCGAGATAAAGGGCAAAAAAGCCGATATTGCGAGTTTCTTCAACGCCTTAGGCTTTGATGCAACCCAAAGGCACTTAGCTTCAATATTCCGACCGAGGATCGCATCGAGAAGATGTGAGTGCCTACCCGGGATAGAAATTACCCACTCCTACTAACGTTATAACTTTCACGAGAGGAGGACAAGGCGGTGAATAGTGACCATTTGGCTAAAGTAAGAAAGGACACTTTCAAACGGCGTTCATTGATGCGCGCGTCACTCAACGACATTCTACATTCTTAAGAGCATGGGAGGAAAGGAGTCCGAAATCGAAGTTTCAAACGAGGATCCAAGGCTTTGGCGGATTAAGCCAACACACAATTGGGACGATCAATCTCGAGGTCAAGGTTGGCCCGATAAATGCAATCGAGCCCTTTCATGTGATGGATGTGAACACGGCATATCATATCCTATTAGGAAGACCATGGCTGCACAAGCATGGAGTGGTGTCATCTACTTATCACCAATGTATCAAATTCATCCTCAAAGGAACGCAAGAGAGTCGAGCCAACGAGAACCTTTTCTCTGCCGACGAGGCGTGCTATGCGAGGACGGCTTTCTTCGATGGGTTAAGTGAACCAAGCGAAGTGGTAACTCGATCCATTCGATTCCAATCCGGATTGGGAGACAACTTATCAAGAAGGGAGCTCCGGTAAGGACGAAAGAAAGACTACGTGGAATCGGACAAACGACGCTTAGAAGAAGTATCTCGCCAGGATGGGCGCCATGTGTACCGATTAAGCAATTGTGGGGATGCCTCGACAACGAGAAGTCAATCTCGCGAAATGATGGAAACTTTGAAGGTTGAGGATGCTCCCCACGTCTGGGAAAGGATGGCGAAGAATGCGCCGCTCAAACATGTAGAAGCGACCAAAAGGGTGAATTTGGGGACTGAAGAGGACCCAAAGTGGATAGAGCTCGGAGCTGCCCTGACGGATGAAGAAAGTCGAGAACTACATGAGTTCTTTGAAAGAATACAAGGATGTTTTCGCCGGTCTTACGAAGACATGCCAGTCTGAATCCCACCTTGATCCGTCATGAGCTAAAAGTCAACCCAAGTAGCAGGCCAATAAGACAACCTCGACGCCAATTCCATTAATAAACCGAGGCGCAAATCAAAGATGAAGTAAAGAAGCTGCTAGAGGCGTGTGGTACATCAAACCTACCTATACACTATCCAACGTGGCTCGCAAATATCGTGCAAAGTGGAGAAAAAGAATGAGACAATCCCCGTTCTTGTGTGTATTTCCGAGATTTGAACCGCGCTTGTCCAAAGGATGAGTTTCCTCTCCCTAACATAGATATGACAGTGGATGCGACGTGTGGATACGAGTTTATGCGTTCATGGACCAGACAAAGTGGTTATAATCAAGTTAGGATGAAAGAAGGCGACGCCGCCAAGACAAGCGTTCTCCACACCCATGTGAAACTTCTACTATGTCGTTATGCCTTTCGGATTGAAAACGCCGGCGCAACTTATCACGGCGATGACGTCAATTTTTCACGATATGGATCATGAGATTGTCGAAATCTATGTAGACGACATTGTTGTCAAGGCAAAAAAAGAAGCGAGAGAATTCGCCAACATCTTCGTCAAGTCTTCCGTAGATGTCGAAATTTTAACCTAAAGATGAATCCAATCAAATGTGTGTTTTAGCGTCACTACCGGCAAGTTCTTGGGGTATCAGTCACTAATATAGGGATCAAAGTTGATGCCGCTAAAAGCCGAGGCTATCATCTCGATGCACGTCGCCCAAGAACAAAGAAGAGCTTCAAAGTTGATAGGAAAAGTCTCTTATGTAAGACTCTTTATCGGGGTTGGCGCAGCACTCGAATCACTTCTTCCCAATGCTCAAAAAGATGCAAAGTTCGCATGGAAGGAAGAACAACAAGAAGCTTTTGAAACGATCAAGAAATGGCTTACCCACCCGCATATTTTACGGCCACCCATCATAGGCGAACATCTTTATCTATATCTAACACACGCGGAGACCGCAATAGGGGTCTTGGTTGCTCAAGACATTGGAGGAGATAACCTCATTCCTATTTATTATCTTAGCAAGACCCTGAAAGATGCATAGTTTCGATACACGTCCGCTGAGAAAGCATGCTTGCCATTAATCCTAGCGGCACAGAAGATATGCCATTACCTCCTAAAGCATAAATGATATGTAGTAGTAGCGGCCAACCCAATCGTCTACTTGACAACTAAGCCAATTCAATCAGGCAAACTTGCGCGTTGGTCAATCGCAAATGCCGGAATTGACACGCACGACCTCAAGGGGTCGAGGTCGATCGATCGCAGACTGGCTGGGCAGACCTTCCCGAGGATAAGATATCAAATACACACTGACTTGCCTCGGTGAAGTCGCTTTGGTAGAAGAAACACCACCTTGAAAATGGAAGATATGTTTTTGTGGATCCTCTTATGGAAATCACTAGAGGTCTTTGGAATAGTCTTTGAATCGCCGGAGGCGAACTCAAACCATCGCCTGCAAACTCGACTACCCCCGCACCAATAACGCTCGTTGATTAGGAGCTTGATAGGGTGTAGAATACATCCTATTTACTATCTATTGTTTATGCTTTCTTTGCTATTTTTCTTGTAAATTATGTATTTTACGCTTGTTTTGAGTTTTATAGCTACTATGGAGTCACACGGAGGAAAAGGAGAAGAAATCACCATATTTTAGCAAAAGGGTAAAATTGTCATTTCACCAAGGAGGGAATACTATATGGAGCCCAGCCAAGGTTAAGGGGAGGTCAAAGAGGTGTCCCTTATCCAAAAGAAGGGAGTGAGAATAGCACAATTGGGATGTACTTATGGTGGGTGTTTGAATCCACCCACACCCTAAACTCGCTCCATCCACCCTACCTAAGCCCATCCATCCATACCCTAACCGGATCCATGCCGAGTCCGAACCCAATTATAAACCTAAACCTAAAATCGAGAGAAACCATCTCTCAATCATTCTTTCCCCGAAATGAAATTGAGAAGAGCGAGACAATGGCTGCGTATGAAATGAAGAGATTAATGGCCGAGAGATCGAGAAAATGATGAAGTATGAACTTCGATTGATGCACTCTTGTTCTCGGGAAACAAGAGATGAAGTAGAAATTCAAGTTAGGGTTCGAATCGATGAAAGAGTTGAAGCTCAGGGGATTGAATCGGAGAAATCAATGGGTCTGTTATGGGTTCGTTTCTGCAACTGATAAACAAGGTTATGATGAGTTGATCTCTGCAAGATGATGATGATGGTGGTAGATACAAAGAAGTCGAGAATGATGCTGTAACTCAGGGAGGAAGGAACTTAGGGTTTGCTGAATCAATTGAGATCGAGAAGCAGGGAAGAAGATGGGTTCGATTAGAAACCTCAGAGAGCAGATGGGTTCGATAAAGATGGTGAAATTAAAGATGTTGTAGATAAATCAGATCAAAAGGTGATTAGGTCCACATTTACGGGGTTTTGAGCAGAATTTAAGAAGGGATTTGATGAGATGATTAAGCAGAGATAGATTGAAGATTTGATGTGAGTTGAAGAAGAATCGAAGATGTTGAATGGAGCAGGCCAAGGCATGATGCATTGCAGTGAAGATGGAGTGAACTCCGGTGCTAAGGCTGTGTAGAAGATGCAAAGAGCTGAGCCTGCAATGCAAGAATGGAAGAACTGATGTTGGTGCTTTCACTGGTGTGTGTACTCTGGGAATTACGGGTGCCATCTTGCAAGGGCTAAGTGCAAGGATCAAGGAGATGGTAGGTCTACAGTGATGGCAAGGGAAGCAAGCAATGCGAGAATGGGAATTCGAACTTGGAGTTGTTTGTGATGGATTGAGCTCATTGCAGATGCGGAATGGAAGGTGGAGCTATGGTTCGCCCGAGCTTGTGTAGGGGCTACAATGTAATGGCAGGTGGAAAGTGATGGTTTATGAAGGTTGGTGGAAATCCTATGGGCAAGGCTGAGCTATCAAGTGGTCCGGAAAATTGCAGAGCAGTCTTGATGAGGTTGCGACGAGGTAGAAGGTTGTGTGGTATGGTCTTGTGTTGTGTTGGCTCAAGAATGGCATAAATGAATGCTAGGTTTACAGGTGATATTGCATATGTAGTTATTGTGGCTTAAGGTAGAGCTGTACACTTTGGATCCGAGATTACAAGGGGAGTGATAGCTTGAGCTCTGGAGCTGTTCAATTGCGGCAGAGAGTGATTTGGTTCCGGCAGTTTGAGCTTGTGTATGTGACAGCTAGAGCTTGATAAAGGCCGGGATGGTGCTAGTCATCTTATATCTCAGTGAATTGCAGGAATTGTAGAAGGAATTCAGGATGCTTACGGTGTGACTGGTGGAGTTTGCGAGATGTTATGACTCGAGATGCAAATGATGTCGATAATGTGCAATTGAGGATACGGTAGTCGGGAAGGTTTGTAGAGAATGGCATGAAGCTACAGTCTTTGTAAAGATGGCGGAATTGATATGAATCGAGGCATGTGCAACCAAGTGCAAGCACAGAATGCAGTGATGATGGTCATGGAGAAGACGGAGCTGTAGTTGAGATGGCTGAGCTATGAGAAGAAATGAAGTTGCAGTCAAGAATTTGAGGCAATGATGAGGCTCTGTGTTGGTTGGCTTGACATGGTTGAAAAGGGGCCAAGTCGGTGGTGAGATGAATTGGTGGTGATCTTGTGAAGTTGCGGAGTGCAAGCTGTCAGTAGAGGAAATGGACGACTGAAATGTGCATTACAGGGATTTGATGGTGTTGGCTTGGAGTAAGAACAGAATGAATGAATGATTGCAGGGCCATTATGGTCGGGTAGGAGTTAGGCTACAAAGACAAGGATGTGTGCATCGAGTTTGGCATTATGCAATGGTTCGGCCAATTTAACTCGATCCGACCGACCACGACTCACCCGACTTGACCCGTTTGACTCTGCCTTGACCCGAGTTGACTTGACCGATCCGACTGTTGACCCGCCCGATTTGACCCGTTTGACCCGGTGGCCGGCGGACTTTGCCGGCCACTCCGAGATATTTTCTATTGACTATTCCGCTGGATTAGGCCACAATCCCAGTTTTCCGGCGAGCCAAAAAATTCCAGAATTTTCTATGGACTTCTCTCATGGGTGTGAAGACTTGGACTAGGAATTGGATGGAGAATTGGACTCAAATTTGGAAAGAGAAGATGAAGAGTTGAGAAAGACTTGAATTTGGAAGTTGAATTGCTAAAGGAAAAGGATTCTATTCCTTGGAAGATTTGGAGAATATTGAAGCCTATAAATAGAGAAGTTTTCTACATCTTTTACACACATCTCTACACACACAACACTTTTCTTTTCTTATTCTTTGTGTGAACTTTTAACATGAGTAGCTAATTTTATTGATTGAGGATGAATTCCTAGTTTTTAATTTATGATTTGAGTTTTTGTTTTCAATTCTATCTTGAGGTTTTTCACATGATTATCGTTTGTTTTTACTAATAGGAATGATCTTAATGACATTCATGATTGATTGATAGATTGTTTGGGTGGCCAACTAAATTGATTTGTTAATTTGATCTAAAGCTAGTGAAAGTTAGGAGATAAGTAATCGTTTCTTGACTCTTTACATAAGTAGCAAACACGAGACCTTGCGGAGGGATTCCGTGGAGCAATTGTGTGTAGAAACAACGCTAGAAAGTGAACCAAGTCTAACCGAGTTTAACTACTAGTATAAACCTAAATTCATAAATCTTAATGCATTTATTTGGAATTACATCTTGTAAGCGAACCTCTAGGTGGTTTTTTGAATAGAA
Organism: Papaver armeniacum; assembly: GCA_023531295.1. Lineage (NCBI taxonomy): Eukaryota > Viridiplantae > Streptophyta > Magnoliopsida > Ranunculales > Papaveraceae > Papaver > Papaver armeniacum. The sequence continues at coordinate 9,319 of JAJJWW010009142.1, forward strand.
TCTCGATAACTCGAGAACTTGTGTACTCGGTGAAATTAGGGATTTAGGGGGCTAGCTAATCGGACTGCTATCCTACGGTTGGTGATAATCTGTGACTAATAACAAGTAGAAAAGAACATAACTTTATTCATTGTTTTCAGAACGAAGAAGGATTCCTTGATCTTGTCTCTCTTATTGCTTTCAACTTTATCTTTTAATTGTTTTGTTTATTTTCTTTTGTTTTTTACATCCCCCTTTCGTGACAATTTTTACAACTAGAATCTCTTGCTCCTCGTGGGAACGAACTTGACTTCCATTATATTATTTTTAATTGAGTGGAAATATTGATTAATTTGATTGCACCTACGACACGCATCAAATTTTGCGTACATATCGGGGAGCAACGGATGATTTTAGTTGTTTTTATTTTTCTTTTTGCTTTATTCTTGCTTTGTTAGATTCTATACCGTATCTAACTTAAGTTTTTGAATCTTATTTCAGGTGTATCGGTTTTCCATGTATGGTGGACAAGAGCAAGCATATTACAACAATCAATACGGTTTTCAACCTCAACATTATGACAACTTCCAACCATCCTTAGGATACAATCAAAACCAATCTTTTGGCTATGATCAAATTCCTACAGAACCTTATGGATATTCTCATACATATCAACAACCTTATGACGGGTATGTAAGTGGACAATCACAAGGATGGGAGGATAGTTTTGTTTATGATCGTAAATTCTCTAGTTTTGCAGATAAGATGTCCGCCATGATTGGGGATCTTCAACAAAAGTTTCAAGAATCACATCGAGAAATTCAAAGGAATTCGGAGAAATTATACGAACAAATTAACCAACCTTTGGAGACTTTTGATGACGCTAGTGTAGATTACTCGAGCCTTGATCTTAATAATGATCAATCACCTATTCAAAAGGAAGAGCTTGAGGAAGATGCATTTATTGCTTGAAAAAATTTCTTAGGGAAAGATGGGAGTCCGCGGAAGTGTATGAACGTTGCAACAATGAGGAAGTTATTCCAACTCCGGATCATAATAAAGATCCTTCACCTATTCAAAAGGAGGAGTTTGGATATCACTTACCTATTGTTGTAAACGAAGTAACACCCTCACAAGAAGATCTTACAATTTATACCGAGGAAGATTATTTTAGAAGAATGGCCCGATTCCGATGATGAGAATGTTGAAGAGATGATACTAGAGGATGAAACCACATTCATTGATTTTGTGGAAGACCCAATTGAACTTGCTAATGATTATAATGATACCGAGACTTTGGTTAAGGTAGAAAACGACGAAGAATGGTTGCAAGGTTTAATAGAGGACCACGATATACAAGAGGTAAGTAATTCACTTGAATTTTTTAAGGATGAAGAGGATTCTATAATACAAGAGATTGTGCAAGGTTTGTCTAACCCTTTGCATATTGATTCTTCTCGTTTACCTCTTATTGGTTTGAATGTATGTGCTTCAAAGTATTTTTGGATGATTTTGTTTCTAGATATCCACCATTGGAAACACTTGATGCTAACACTATGCAGGTTTGCCAAGAGGAATACATGGAAGTTCCCAAATTCTATGTTCTTTATACACTTCCGAGTGTGGACGAGAATAAGTGTGGGGGAAATTTCTATCGAGCGATAATTTCACTATTGTTTTCTTGTGCTAATATTTGTATGGAGTTATTGTTTGCAAAACAGGTATTATGGGTGGATCCTCAAATTTTCAGATTGTTAGTATATGGGGAATGAATCTTGCAAGAGCTAAGTCGGGCCGTCGACTTTAAAACAAGCGCTTAATGGGAGGCAAACCATAGGTTTTGTATTTCTTATCTTTTTTTGCTTTTTGTTATTTCTTTTTCTTGTTCCTTATCATGTTAAAATTTCCCACCTTGACTTTACTAGGAGGATTCAATTACATTGAGGACAATGTAAGGTTTAAGTGTGGGGGAGTGGTTAAGCATGTTTTTAAAACAAAAATTACAAAAAAATTAAAAATTTTGAAAAAAAAAAAGTTTTACATAAAAACTTCAACTTTTAAAGATTTTAGAGTCACTAGCATACTTCTAGGTATGTTTACATAGAGATTTTGACCGACATAATTGAACTTGGAAATGTTAGAGAACTACATTCGGATTTCTTGTTTGTTAGAGTGTTAAATAATGGATTTAATCATGCCGGTGATGCGAATTTGGTGCAGGAGAAGTGCATTATTAGAGTTGCTCGATCAATCATTAGTGGAGACTACCCGTATTCATATCATGTGAGGCACCGACCAGAAATTTTCCATCTACTAAAGAGCTTCTTTTGAGTGTGTGTCACCGTAAGTTAATTAGGGTAGAATGGTGAGCTACCCAACCTCCCACCAATAGAAGCACTACTCTTTGATCTCTTGAGTGCTAATTTTGTCAATCATGAGGGTGACGTCTATAGATGAAAGCCTCCTTCTTGTAGTTCGATTTGTAGTTAGCACCATTCTCTCTCTCGACAACAACGGATCCATAGAAACACATTCATCATCAACAAGGAGCGACATCAAAATCTACAAGGAAAGTTGGAAAAGTTTAAGGTTTACAAGCAACGGAACGAGAAAAAAGAGCAAATTTCAAATACAAGTAAAGCAACATACAAATGAGCGGATTTTACATATATGTTGAAGACTTACAATACAATGAGCATAATTATACATACAAGTATGAAGACTTATTCATAAAAGCGAAGAAAATTAAAAGGTGAGAATTTTTGAAAGTTTATGATTTGAAGCGATACAAGTTGTGAAGAATCAAGTGGTAAAATACTTCTTCCACGGCCATGGTTTATTTTGTATTTAATTTCTCTTTTTGAAAAAAAAAAAAAAAAAAAAAAAAAAAAAAAAAAGAAAAGAAAAGAAAAAAAAAAAAAAGAGAGAAAAACAAGAGAAATATTTGTTCTTATTTTTTTTAATGAGCCGTGGGGAAGGAAAATATATAAGAAAGTTTCAAGCGACAAGGATTTTAAAGGTAAAAGAGTTAAAAATTGTCAAGGATTTATGAAAATTCAAGGGTTTATCATCAATAGTTGAAACCGAAGACGAAGACCAAGAAGATAAAGACGAGGAGCGGAAGACGTTTCTATTGGATGCCGTGAGAGTGGTGTTATCATAATTGGCGATCGGATGTGAAGGTGAGTAAGTAATCTCATCCTCGATAATAATGGTTGATTTCCTTTCTTAGAGATCGTCGGAAAAATGGTTTTTCAAAATATTAAAAGATGTGGGTTTTTAAAATATTTCGGAAGTTGTCCTTCCCACCATTCAACGTGTCGCAGGATTTCTCTCTTCATTCCTACCTGCACACATGTGAGAACCATAAAAAAAGCTGTCTTTTTGAGTGCAATTATCATAAAATCCTTTTGGTGAGGCATAAGTCGAGGCGAAATGCTTATTGATCGTTTCTCAAACACGCGTTCTCTCATTATGGTGTGGTTATTTCTCACTCAACATTTAAGAATGAGAATATGTTCTTTAGTATTTCTAACTTCTTATTACTAGCATACAGAAACTCTATGTCCTCATAACTCTTTTGATGCTTAGGACGCTTGAACGCTTTGAAGTTGTGAGTTTTTAGTTTGATTTGCTCGAGGACTAGCAAAGTCTAAGTGTGGGGGAATTTGATAGGGTGTAGAATACATCCTATTTACTATCTATTGTTTATGCTTTCTTTGCTATTTTTCTTGTAAATTATGTATTTTACGCTTGTTTTGAGTTTTATAGCTACTATGGAGTCACACGGAGGAAAAGGAGAAGAAATCACCATATTTTAGCAAAAGGGTAAAATTGTCATTTCACCAAGGAGGGAATACTATATGGAGCCCAGCCAAGGTTAAGGGGAGGTCAAAGAGGTGTCCCTTATCCAAAAGAAGGGAGTGAGAATAGCACAATTGGGATGTACTTATGGTGGGTGTTTGAATCCACCCACACCCTAAACTCTGACCCATACCCAAGCCCACATGTCTGAATCCACCCATACCCTAACCTAAGCCCATCCATCCATACCCTAACCGTACCCGGATCCATGCCCGAGTCCGAACCCAATTATAAACCTAAACCTAAAATCGAGAGAAACCATCTCTCAATCATTCTTTCCCCTGAAATGAAATTGAGAAGAGCAGACAATGGCTGCGTATGAAATGAAGAGATTAATGGCCGAGAGATCGAGAAAATGATGAAGTATGAACTTCAGTTGATGCACTCTTGTTGCTGGGAAACAGAGATGAAGTAGAAATTCAAGTTAGGGTTCGAATCGATGAAAGAGTTGAAGCTCAGGGGATTGAATCGGAGAAATCAATGGGTCTGTTATGGGTTCGTTTCTGCAACTGATAAACAAGGTTATGATGAGTTGATCTCTGCAAGATGATGATGATGGTGGTAGATACAAAGAAGTCGAGAATGATGCTGTAACTCAGGGAGGAAGGAACTTAGGGTTTGCTGAATCAATTGAGATCGAGAAGCAGGGAAGAAGATGGGTTCGATTAGAAACCTTAGAGAGCAGAGATGGGTTCGATAAAGATGGTGAAATTAAAGATGTCGTAGATAAATCGATCAAAAGGCGATTAGGTCTTGCACATTACGGGGTTTTGAGCAGAATTTAAGAAGGGGATTTGATGAGATGATTAAGCAGAGATAGATTGAAGATTTGATGTGAGTTGAAGAAGAATCGAAGATGTTGAATGGAGCAGGCCAAGGCATGATGCATTGCAGTGAAGATGGAGTGAACTCAGGTGCTAAGGCTGTGTAGAAGATGCAAAGAGCTGAGCCTGCAATGCAAGAATGGAAGAACTGATGTTGGTGCTTTCACTGGTGTGTGTACTCTGGGAATTACAGGTGCCATGCTGCAAGGGCTAAGTGCAAGGATCAAGGAGATGGTAGGTCTGGTGATGGCAAGGGAAGCAAGCAATGCAGAATGGGAATTCGAACTTGGAGTTGTTTGTGATGGATTGAGCTCATTGCGAGATGCGGTGGAATGGAAGGTGGAGATATGGTTCTGCCTGAGCTTGTGTAGGGGCTACAATGTAATGGCAGGTGGAAGTGATGGTTTATGAAGGTTCAGGTGGAAATCCTATGGGCAAGGCTGAGCTATCAAGTGGTCTGGCAAATTGCAGGCAGTCTTGATGAGGTTGCGGTCAATTAGAGAAGGTTGTGATGGTCTTGTGTTGTGTTGGCTCAAGAATGGCATAAATGAATGCTAGGTTTACAGGTGATATTGCATATGTAGTTATTGTGGCTTAAGGTAGAGTGCAATAATCTTTGGATGCCGAGATTACAAGGAGTGATAGCTTGAGCTCGGAGCTGTTCAATTGCAGCAGAGTGATTTGGTTCCTACTGAGCTTGTGTATGTGATGCCTAGAGCTTCAGATAAAGGTTTGGGATGGTGCTTGTCTGTCTTATATCTGCGCAGTGAATTGCAGGAATTGTAGAAGGAATTCAGTGGATGCTTACAAGTGTGACCGGTGGAGTTTGCAGATGTTATGACCCGAGATGCAAATGATGTCGATAATGTGCAAATGAGGATACGGAGGGCCGGGAAGGTTTGTAGAGAATGGCATGAAGCTACGAGTCTTTGTAAAGATGGCGGAATTGATATGAATCGAGCTGTGTGCAACCAAGTGCAAGCAGAATGCGTGATGATGGTCATGGAGAAGACACGAGTCAGTAGTTGAGATGGCCGAGCTATGAGAAGAAATGAAGTTGCGGTCAAGAATTTGAGGCAATGATGAGGCTGTGTTGGTTGGCTTGACATGGTTGAAAAGGGGCCAAGTCACGGTGGTGAGATGAATTGGTGGTGATCTTGTGAAGTTGCGAGTGCAAGTACGATCAGTAGAGGAAATGGACGACCGAAATGTGCATTACAGGATTTGATGGTGTTGGCTTGGAGTAAGAAAAGAATGAATGAATGATTGCGGGGCCATTATGGTCGGGTAGGAGTTAGGCTACAAAGACAAGGATTGTGCATCGAGTTTGGCATTATGCAATGGCTCGGCCAATTTAACTCGAGTCCGACCGACCCCGACTCACCCGACTTGACCCGCTTTGACCTGCCTTGACCCGAGTTGACTTGACCGATCCGACTCGTTGACCCGCCGATTTGACCCGTTTGACCTAAGTGACCGTGGACTTTGCCGGCCACCTGAGATATTTTAGGCGACTATTCCTACCGGATTCCGCCACAATCCGATTCCTAGGCGAGCCAAAAATCCAGAATTTTCTATGGACTTTCTCATGGGTGTGAAGACTTGGACTAGGAATTGGATGGAGAATTGGACTCAAATTTGGAAAGAGAAGATGAAGAGTTGAGAAAGACTTGAATTTGGAAGTTGAATTGCTAAAGGAAAAGGGTTTTATTCCTTGGAAGATTTGGAGAATATTGAAGCCTATAAATAGAGAAGTTTTCTACATCTTTTACACACATCTCTACACACACAACACTTTTCTTTTCTTATTCTTTGTGTGAACTTTTAACATGAGTAGCTAATTTTATTGATTGAGGATGAATTCCTAGTTCTTAATTTATGTTTTGAGTTTTGTTTTCAATTCTATCTTGAGGTTTTTCACATGATTATCGTTTTGTTTTTACTAATAGGAATGATCTTAATGACATTCATGATTGATTGATAGATTGTTTGGGTGGCCAACTAAATTGATTTGTTAATTTAATCTAAAGCTAGTGAAAGTTAGGGGATAAGTAATCGTTTCTTGACTCTTTACATAAGTAGAAAACACGAGACCTTGCGGAGGGATTCCGTGGAGCAATTGTGTGTAGAAACAACGCTAGAAAGTGAACCAAGTGAACCGAGAGTTTAACTACTAGTACTAAACCTAAATTCATAAATCTTAATGCATTTATTTAAATTACATCTAGAGCGAACCTCTAGGGTGGTTCTTTTGAATAGAACTTACGATAACTAGCGGACTCATTGTATCGGTGAAATTAGGGATTTTGGGGCTAGCTAAGCGGACTGCTTTATCCTACGGTTGGTGATAATTTGTGACTAATAACAAGTAGAAAAGAACATAACTTTAATCATTGTTTTGTAACGAAGAAGGATTCCTTGATCTTGTCTCTCTTATTGCTTTCAACTTTATCTTTTAATTGCTTTGTTTATTTTCTTTTTTTTTTACACCCCCTTTCGTGACAATTTTTACAACTAGAATCTCTTGCTCCTCGTGGGAAACTAACTTGACTTCCATTATATTATTTTTAATTGAGTGGAAATATTGATTAATTTGATTGCACCTACGACACGCATCAATTTCCGCACATGGGCGTCCGTAAATAAACATGCGGATGCGTTAGAGACAATGGCATCAAAGACGTAAATGCTACAAGGAGATAAAGAGGTCATCACCATCAACAAGAAGACTTCACCATGGATCTTGAAAGAAAGAGGCATCATGGAAGAACCGACCAGGCGCACGTGATAATAGCGGATTTAAAACGTCCGCCTAAGAAAGGCGCTCATCAAGACGCTCGTAACTTATAAACCTCTCAAGGAGACTTATACTTTATTACAACTCGGTGGTGGATTATGCAGATGCCTCTTAAGGATGAAATCAAAGAAAAGTTAGAGGAAATACATTCTCAACGTGCGGGCATGCCACGTCCATAATGCTACATCGACGCATCCAGCAAGCAGGATTTTACTGGCCAAACATGGCTTAACAAGCAAAAGCATTCCAAGACAATTGTGTGATTTGTCAAGGAGTTCCTCAAGAAGCAGAAGTCTGCGTCGCTAAAGAGAATGAGGAAGATTGGCGAGAGCCCTATATCGACTACCTAACAAACGGAACCTTACCAAGTGAAAAGAAGACCGCCCTTAGATTAATCAAGAAAACTGTAGATACTTTGTCCTTTATAAGAAATTATTCCACAAAGATTTAGCCACCAAACCCCCACATGTCCTGGTAAGGCGGAGGCCTTGGTCATGGAGCTCACACATGATGGCGAGCATCAAGGAAAGCTAGATTGTTTGTGCAAATCTACTGACGGGTATTATTGGCTCACAATGGAAAGCGACACAGCCGACTATGTTCGGAAATGCGAGCAGTGTCAGATTCATGGAAACTTAATCCACGCTCTGCACACTACACTACATAATGTCACCGCATCCTGGCCCTTCCATACTTGGGGATTGGATATAATCGGCCCCATCACACCAAAATCCTCTAAGCAACATGATGCGTGTCGTAGGTGCAATCAAATTAATTAATATTTCCACTCAATTAAAAATAATATAATGGAAGTCAAGTTCGTTCCCACGAGGAGCAAGAGATTCTAGTTGTAAAAATTGTCACAAAAGGGGGTGTAAAGCAAAAGAAAATAAACAAAGCAATTAAAAGATAAAGTTGAAAGCAATAAGAGAGACAAGATCAGGAATCCTTCTTCGTTACGAAACAATGAATCAAGTTATGTTCTTTTCTACTTGTTATTAGTCACAGATTATCACCAACCGTAGGTAAAGCAGCTAGATCGGTGCTAAACCCCTAAATCCCTTGTATCACCGGTACGGGAAGTTCTCGACTACCGGATTCTATTTACCAAAACCACCTAGTAGTAGATCACTCTAGATGTAATTTAAATAAACGCATTAAGATTTATGAACTTATTAGGTCAATATTAGTAGTTAGACTCTTAGATCAAGGTCTACTTGCTAACGTTGTTTTCACACACAATTGCTCCACGGAATCCCTCCGCAAGGTCTCGTGTTTGCTACTTATGTAAAGAGTCAAGAAACGATTACTTATCCCCAAATTTCACTAGCTTTAGATCAAATTAATAAATCAATTTAGTTGGCCACCTAAACAATCTATCAATCAATCATGAATGTCATTAAGATCATTCCTATTAGTAAAAACAAACGATAATTATGTGAAAACTTCAAGATAAAATTCAAAACAAAAACTTAAATCATATTAAGAACTAGAATTCATCCTCAATCAATAATAAAATTATCTACTCATGTTAAGGAGTTCACACAAAGAATAAGAAAAGAAAAGTGTTGTGTGTGTAGAGATGTGTCAAAAGATGTAGAAAACTTCTATTTATAGGCTTCAATATTCTCCAAATCTTCCAAGGAATAGAACTTTTCCTTTAGCAATTCAATTTCCAAATCCAAGCTTTTTCTCAACTCTTTCATCTTCTCTTTCCAAATTTGAGCCAAATTCTCCATCCAATTTCTAGTCCAAGTCTTCACACCCATGAGAGAAGTCCAGAAAATACCTGAATTTTTGGTCGTTGAAAATCTGGTATTATGGCCTTAATCCCGTGGGAAAAAAGTCACCGCCTGGCCATTTGAAAATTTCTCAAATAATGGTATATTCGACGGAATATTCTGTCGATCCTTCGTTAGGACTAAATCTGGCCAAAAGTCAAACCGTCACCAATCGTTAGTCAACGGTAGGTCAAGGGAGGTGGAGTCGACATCTTTGGTCTATGAGTCACTCCCTAGGTGGCTGACTTGTCTTACGAGCCGAGCCGACCTACCGGATCGGTCATCGCTGGAGTCGAGTTGACTCGCGAACTGCAGTCCCGTAGAGTTTCCTACATTTATAGGACTTCCGTGCCACATTCAGCCGATCTTATGTCTTCACCGTTAAGAAGCCTAACACATTCATCTATTGAGCAATTTTCATTCCTGTGACTTCGAATAACCACTCATTCTCACAATGACTGACTTTCCCCATTCTCATCTCTTTGCTCAAGAACACCACAACCCCTAACGTACGGTTCAATCCTTTGAAAAGCGGAAGAACAATGACTATTAAGCTCATTCGAGCACAATTTCTTCTTTGTCACTTCACTTCAATATTAGTTGCAACCCTGACCGCCGATTTGAACCCATCCGTTTCACCGGTCAATGGAACAGCACCGATTGCGTCATTGTCATCTCCTAACCCATTTCTTGAGCTTCAATTCAAAAGCATCGGGATTACCGCCTCAATCCGATTCCTCGATGAGACCCATTCTCTATTTTCCAATGGTAGAAACATTACCACCTTCATCTACAACACCACTTTGATTTCCATCATCGACTCACCATCGCATCATGAACTCGATCCATTTCTCTGACTTACCAAATCCTTGAATCAAACCCAGACTCCATCTCTCGAGAACACTAATGTGCCACTGACTGCTTCACAAACCCATCTCCAATTTGCAGTGACCAAAACCATGACTTGCTTGATTAATGTAGGATCATAATATCGCAGCATATAAGGTTCGCGAGATTAATAAACGATGGCACCGCGAGGGAGTCGCAGAAACTAAAATAAACGACGCGAGGGGAATAAACGACACACAAAAAACAAAGACATGGAATCCGCGAGGGTTGAGAAGTGTCGCGAGATTGATAGTTATACATTTGCGACACTTCGCGAGACATTCCCGAAAATAAAGGGTAGCTTAGTTGTCATCCACTATGTATTACCCTATATAAAGGGATCGAGTGAGTCCGTAAAAGGGGAGATCTTTTGAGAATTGTTAGGCAAGTCATTAGGAGAGAGAAAGTTTAAAGAGTGTTTTAATTTCTAAGTGTAATACTATTTTCCTGTGTAAACACTTCATGAATTCAATCAATAAATGTTCTTGATCTTACGTCTTCTAATGGATTAATTAGGCAAAATCAAGTAAGGGGTGTAGTGTGGGAAAACCTCGCTACTACATATGCGCTAGAAACAGGATCTGTGCGAGAGATTGACATAGAAATTGGAAGGAATTTGGATTAATAGAGAAAAGATTTGGAGAAGATACTCAAAAATTCATTAGAAAAGAAAAATGGCTAGAAGAAGAAATGTACAAGAGCAACCAACGATTGTAAGAAGAAGTGGAGACTTGTTTGAGAAAGGAGGAATGAAACGGGAGAATCATCAAGGATGAATATAAGAAATGATGGAGAAGATCAAAACCAACCACCAATCTCTCCAAAGAGCAAACGCTACTGTGTGGATTATGATAGAGTAAGTGTACATACTTGGAGATCGATTCTCAAGACGAAGAGAAGAAGAGCGAAAGCAGTAAACAATGGACAAGGAGGAGGAGAGCAAGAAATGAATGGAGAAAATGAATCCAGTGTAACGAAGAAATTGCAAAGATTAGAGAGATTAAGACAAACAATACACGAAGAGAGAATTAGAGGCAGAGGAAAGCAAACTTGGAATCATGAATTGAGAATGGAAAATATGATTGCAAAATAGGAGATCTAGAAGTAGCGTGAGATCAAGTTCAAGATCGAATAGGGAAGAAAGAAGGAGAGTTTTACCCAAAATACCGGGGAAGAAACACAAAATCCAAGTAGAGAGCATGGCGAGAGAAGAGGGAAATAGAAGATCGTTATATTCCTCAACCCGAAAATCTTCAAAATGAGCGGAATAAGGAAAATCAAGGAAACATGCAACTCCAAGAACCGAATGACCCAACTTGCCGAAGGGAGAATAATCTTGCACGGAGAGAAGATCTCGAGAAGAAACCGAGAGATCGAGGATGACATTGAGAGACACTACATTGAACAAGCGAGCGCTAGCTCGCGAGAGAGAAAGGCTAAGAGAAGAAATGGAAAATCAAGAGATGGAAGAAGCAATCCGATTAATAACCATGACAACCGCGAAAGAAGAAGGGAACAAAATCGTACCAATAGAAATATTAATGAAGAATATGAGAGGGTGTGCGAGATGAGAGCTGCGAGACACCCAAGAGGAGAGAACAACCGATATAATGGCGTGCGGATTGACGAAAGGAACGAAGAACGCCGCAGGGAAAGAAGAGGAGAAAATAACGAGCAGGTGAAGGTCAAGATAGGCACGAGCGAAGAAGAAGAGAAGCCGAATTGAAAAGACCAAGCAGAATCGAACTCGAGGCGAACGAACAAATCTTAAGAGAACTGGCCGAAATGAGAGGATTACCGAATAGTAGAAGGGAAGGAGGAAGGAGACAAGTTAGATTTAAGCCATCGCAGAAGCCGCGAAGAATCCTTTCACGTTAGAAGTACAATTGGGAGAGATACCTCCCAAATGCAATTTGCCTACATTAGTCAAAGATCTTTGACGGAACGACCCGTGCGATACAAGACATTAAAGCTTATATGAGGTGTATGTTGCGTTGGGAGAGTCAAGATGCTATACCGTGTAAGTACTTCGCGTCGTTTAACGGAGAGGCGTTAAAATGGTTTGAAGGTTTACCTGTGAACACGATCACATCGTTTAGCCATTTGCAAGCTACATTTTTGGGAGCGTATATAAGCAACAACTCCACGCGACCAGGAATTGAAGACGTATTTGGGTTAAGACAAAGAGTTGGAGAGAGCTTGAGGCAGTTGACAATAAGGTGGAGAACCATGTGCAGCGAAATGGCAGACGAGTTGAGGAAAGATATCTCATCCTCTCATTTGTGAACGCTCTCTTCGCGACTAACCTGTTATACATCCAAATATTTAGAATCAAAAATACAATCACGATGGCGAACCGCGAGAGTTACAGAAGAATATATTGCCTTAGAAGAAAGACAGTAATGAAATGAATTCTTATCCGCCGCAAACACAAACTCGAATGCATAACGCAAGCTTGTTACCTCAATTCATCAATACAAATGGCGAGCACTTCGCAAGGACAAAGAAAGGTGGAAGGTCAAGGAGAGACGGAAGATAGTAGAGCTATGGGAAGCCATGACCGGGAGGAATTTGAACAAGAAAGGAACTACTATAACCGCAATAAAGAATAATAAGATTCAGAGGCTAGACAATGTGCAAGAAACTTATGTGGACGAAGGCAATATAACCATGGAGGGCAGAGAAGCCGCAGGATAGTGTGGGAACCAATCAAGATGCCTCCACTGAATGCTCGTGTGGAAAAGATCTGGGAGGCTATACTTGTGATGGAAGAAGTACCAGCACCTTGGAACGCGGGGATGGAACCACCACCAAAGCATTTAAGTCATGAGTTTTGTTCTTACCATCGCTTCCATGGACATCAAACAAACGATCGCAGTAAAAATGTAAAGAGAATCATTCTCGTGGATGATTGATCAAGGAACCGAATCACTTTCTAAAAAGGAGAAGAAAAAGGCCGACATTACCACCACCACCGAGATGCATGCAGTGTCACAGAAAGGAAAGGAAACATTTGTGATAGAGGTCGGGACAAAAGCTAAAAATTTGAATTGCAACTCTATTATCCACTCCTATCGCACGATCGAAGATTTTCATGATAACGTGCTCAAGAGAGTCTTTTGCGAGAGATGCTAATGATAAAGAAATAATGAGCCGAAGCGAGAACAACGCAATTAGAAAAGTGGCGCTGAAGACCATTTCTTTCTCTGCTGAGATTAAGTGCCAAAAGGAAGAGAAACACATGATAGCCCGTTGGTTGTGAAACTAGAGATTAACCCGAAACCGATTGATTGATGGAGAAGATGATGAGGCGTGCTTGTCGGGCGATCAACCGAATCTTAATCGACACCGGAGTTCGGTGAATATTCTCTTCTACCATACTTACAAGACGATGGGAGGAAAAGATGAGGATTTGATCCCTCTACATATAAGATATATGGCTTTAATGGCACCGCAAACAAACCAAAGGGAGAGGTTCACATGAGAATACCTCTACAAGGATTATCAACTCGATATCTTATTCTCGTGTGGTTGACGTAGAATCTCCATATAATGCGCCGATTGGGAGGCCATGGCTTCATGAAATTTTGGGAGTCGCGTCAACATATCATCAATGTATAAAATTTCCACATCCAAATGGTATTGGTATTATACGGTGGAGATTGGAAGGAGTCGCAACAATGTCATGAGGTAGATGTAGAAAGTCACAAGAAAGAAATGCCAAAAGAAAGGTTGGAAACAACATGTGAGAGATGAGCGAGAGAAAGGAAAATTGATGGTGGATGCCATAGAAGTAAGGACTTGAACATATCTCGCGAGGTGAGTGCCTGAGACAAAGCGAATATTATGGTAATAAAGAAGTAAAGGATATGAGGAACAAAAGGCATAAGAAGTGAATAATCAACAAAAACAGGAGAAAAAGTAGCAATTGAAGTAATGATAAAGTAGAATCTCGCAGACAAGAGTATATGGGAATTCAATTAAGAAAGAAAATGAAAATACAGTAATTGTGCGAATATTTCAAAAACAAGTATTAGCAAATAATGAAACATGAATGATTGAATGATTTAACAAAAATGAATGAGTAAAAGAATGGGACGAACCTTTATGGCGTACACCCTAGTTCGAATAACATTTTCGTAAGAGGCAAATGTAAGACCTAAAGTGCGTCATATAAGGGGTATCTCTCGACATGACTCGGGGAAGGTTACACCGCTCCCGAAGCCTCGAGTCATGAAAATTTAGGGCCCATGAAAGCCTATCCGGAAGAGGTACCTTGGATTCCCAACTATATATGTAGGTTATACCCTGGTTGGGCGACCGAGGGTCTCTTCTTAGGAGTCAGTGTATGCTCAAGGCGCCGAGGTACACGGTTGAGCCAGAGTGCCCTGGGATGGATGAACCTACCCTGGCCATTCTTGGCAAGTCTTGGCATATGCTGCACTCGCCGAAGAAAACTCCACTTAGGGCGCAGTCTCAGTAACCATAAACCCTATAGGTATAAGGGATAAGAGGCTGCGAAAACAACCGGTTGTTGTTAAGACCTGGATGGGAGGAGCTAGTCTTGTATGGCCGATGTTTCGCCTCCTTGAAGGGGCAACCGGGGAGATGATAAGGGCGACGCTCTCCATTAGGGGGGGTGTCAAAACAGACGCAAATGTCATGAGGCTTTGTTTTCGCAAGGAAACTTAGGCTTGTCATATTTGTGCAATGATCCTGAAGAGGCAATAATACTAACGCGAGGGTAAGGCGAGATCAATGGGTCTTTACACGACAAGTGTACGGACGTCCCGCGATTTTCGTCGCACGACCCGCAATGTCATGGGGATTTGTGTTCGCAAGGATATATAGGCCTGTCATATTGTCGCAACTAAAACATCCTCAGAGGCAAAAATACTTGGAAAATGATAAGGCAAGATCAATGGGTCTTTACATGCAAGTGTAAAGACGTCCTGCGATTTTGTCGCGATGAAAGGTGGCAGGGGAAGACCTCTAATTAGGGAGGTCTAACTTGGAAGACCACACAAAAATGATAAGGCAAGGTCAATGGGCCATTGCATAAAAATGCAAAGGCGGCCTGCGACCTTGTCGCTACAAGAAGAAATAAAATACAAACTACCAAAATGAAAAGCATATTTTTCCATTCATGGAGACGACTGCGACCTCGTCGCAATATAAAACTCAACATCAGTGAAGGATACATTTCAAAAAGACGAATAAACTTGCGAGATTATAATCATAGTCAAGAAGAAGAAAATAAGAGAATTATTCAACCAAGGGTTTAATCTTTCAAAACAAAAAAGACCGCGGCAAAGAGTTATAATGCAGTTAATTCTCTACATCAATTTTATCACTTTCACCAATAATTTTCTCAGAGTCATCTTCAGCACCTTCATTCTCGCCGGGTGGTGGATTTTCATCAGCAATTTTTTCAGTCGGATCTTCGTTGATAACTTCAACATTAGCGATATCTTCGCCACTTACATAGTCATAATCACTATCAGGAGAATTCATGACTTCATCATCACTTACTTCCAAAGGGTCGACATGAACAGGATCAAGAGACCTCGACAGCAAAATATCATTTACAAGGACTTCGCTTTCAGATGGAATTGGCGGCAAAGGCCTTTGACGATTTTTACTATCAATATCCTTACAATCAGACATATAATTAAACCTTCGCTCTGCACGATCACGAGAACGAGCAAGAGACGCGGCGAGCAGCCCGTTTTCCTTGCGAATCTTCGAATAATCAGACTTCAGGGTGGAGATAGTGGAGCGAAGCTTTTTCTCAGAATCTGCGTAACAAATGCAGAATATTCAAGAAAATTTTTATCAGCACTCTCAGAATAATCAAGCACTCATGGAATAAATAAAAGAATTAAGGTAGTCAAATAATTTGACTACCTTCCTTTTGAAAAGTAAGATGCTGAATCAAAGCTGTGAAGTTATTCCCCAAACAGTCCATAGCATCATCAAATGAATCTCCGACTAAGCCTTTCAATCGTGATCGCAAGTTCTTTTCATTGGAAACAAGTATGGAATTTTCGAACGCGTAGTAGAGTTGGATTTTTCTAAGTTGACACATTGTTCGGAATTGCTTCGCTTTTTACACTCAAAGTTATTCTACCTTGAATAAGTTTATCTCTCTCGCGGTAATTTCTTCAAGTTGGTCTTTCAAAGTATGCATAGCTTGTTCTTGTTCTTCAAATAATTTTTGACAAGCATCATACTCGCTGCGAATAGTTCGCCACCTTATTTATCAAAGAACGTTTCTCTTGCGAAGAGTTCGGTTCTCATCTGATAAAGTTTGCAACTCCAAATCAGATTTAGTCAAAGCATAAGAGAGGCGATATAAATCTTTACTTAACAAATCTTGCTTTTGCGATAAATCAAAATTCTCTTTCGACAAGTTATTTATTTGATCAGCTGCATAAGTATGAAGATTATCTAAGACATTATACTGCTCCATCCAAGCATCTCTCTCAACTCGAACTTCTTCAACAATGGACTCCGTCTGATATATCTCCATTATTCGTTTCTGGTTTAATACTTGGAGGGCGAACAAGAATTTGAGTTGAAAAAAAAAAAAAAAAAAAAAAAAAAAAAAAATGGGGGGATGGTGAGAGCATACCTTTTAATTCTTCATTCTTCTTGCGAAGATTATCACGATCTAGCGAGATGTTGTGAAATTTTTGATTTTCAAGGTGGAGACTATTACACTTCGTGGT
This sequence comes from Papaver armeniacum, assembly GCA_023531295.1. Taxonomy (NCBI): domain Eukaryota; kingdom Viridiplantae; phylum Streptophyta; class Magnoliopsida; order Ranunculales; family Papaveraceae; genus Papaver; species Papaver armeniacum. The sequence goes on from JAJJWW010009142.1 coordinate 26,183, forward strand.
CATAACTTGGAGATCATCCCTCAACTTATTAATCTCTTGAATCAAAGATGCTTGCGAGACCTTATCGAGTCAAGGTGCTTGCTTAAAATCTCGCAGACGTTGGATTTGACAGATCGGCGGTAAGTCTTTTTGGCATCATTCACGAGATCTAATAGAACCCCAAAGGCCACATCTATCCCCTAAATTTTCTGCCGTTAAAGGAATTTGATCAATCAAAGAAGATGAGTGATCCTGTGTCAAAGGAGCCTTAGAAGAAGAAGAGGTTCCAGGAAGAGAAGTGATTGGAGAAATGGAGGAGGCATTGATAATAGGAGGAGGAGTAGGATTGTTTGTAGTAGGGTTATTATAAGGAACTTGGTCTATGAGAAGCCGAGGTATGGGAATATTGCCGCTGTAACATTACCACAGAAGGAGGAATAGAACTATCCCTGCGAAGACTTCGCAACAGAGAAGAAGGTTTGAAAGAAGGAAAGGAACGTCGGGAGTAGTAGGCTTGGGTTGGCGAAGCCTTTGGGAGAATTACCAAAGTGGTTTTATCATCCTGCGAACGACAAACTAAATAAGAAACAGAGGCAACAATGCATTGTCAATAAGAAAGAAATGTTTCTCAAATACCTTGTCACTCGCAGACTGTCTTTTTAAAGTCATAGATTTTGCTCGTGAAGAAGGCTTTTGTTGTGTGAAGGATTCTTGTTGTGAAATAAGCTCCGGGGGCGAGTTCAAAGAGCGAAGAGGATCCTTCACTAGTAAATCTAGTTCTGGGTTGGTTCTTGCTAAACAACAATGGAAGAAAAAGAACTACAAAGTTAATCATACCAGTGTGATTTCAATAAAGAAAGTTAATCTCAAATATGATCAACAACAAAACCAGCCAGATATGGCAAAATTAACAAACCTGGACGTCATGAGAATAACAACTGGTAGAGGATGGCTAAAGTGATGAAGAAGACGGTAAGAGAAGAATAAGCAAACACTTTTAACGATGAAGAAGAAGAACACTTGCAGACGATGAAGAAGAAGAAGAAGATTGAAAAAGAAGATGAAAAGGAAAATTCTTCACAGGGATGTTCCTATAAATAGATGAGAAAAATATTATGACCGGATAACATTAAATGCACCTAAAAAAGAGGTAGATATAGACACGTGTAAACGGTCACTACCTAAATCCAAGGAAGCCCGACGAAAAGAACTTTTTAGCAGTAATTCAAATATAAGGCATATTTCCTAATAGGCAAGAAGAGATTGCGAACTCGACTATTCTCTCGTAACACATGAGGCAAGAAATGACACTTCAAATATAGGAGCTTCGGCACTTCGCAAAAGAATAGAGGCAAGTACGTACTTTTCAAGTCCAAGATTCTTTCCGCATCGTTCCTTCATCAACTAAAGTCAAAGATCACACACAATGGATTTTTCCTTAAAGATCGCTCTTCAAGCAATATTTAAGGAAAAAGAGGCAAGATGTAGGATCATAATATCGCAAAGATATAAGGTTAGCGAGATTAATAAACGATGGCACCGCGAGGGAGTCGCAGGGAGCTAAAAATAAACGACGCGAGGGGAATAAACGACAAACAAAAACCATAAGACATGGAATCCGGCGAGGGTTGAGAAGTGTCGCGAGAATGAGTAGTTATACATTTTGCGACACTTCGCGAGACATTCCCAAAAAAATAAAGGGTAGCTTAGTCATCCACTATGTATTACCCTATATAAAGGGATCGAGTGAGTCCGTAAAAGGGGGGATCTTTTGAGAATTGTTGGGCAAGTCATTAGGAGAGAGAAAGTTAAAGAGTGTTTTAATTTCTAAGTGTAATACTATTTTCCGTGTAAACATTTCATGAATTCAATCAATAAATGTTCTTGATCTTACATCTTCCAATGGATTAATTAAGCAAAATCGAGTAAGGGGTGTAGTGTGGGAAAACCTGCTACTACAATTAACATCTTCTGCCACATTTTCTCGATCTCTCTTTATAACTCTCGATCTATTCTCTCTCCTCGATCGCAATGGCCCTTTCTTCATCTCGATTTCCTTCCGATTCATCATCTCGAACCAATCAACGGCGCCATCGTTTTCTCCGATTATTTCTTCATCTCCATTTCATTCTCGATCGTAGCAAACAAATCCGTAACAACCATTTCTCGACCTCAATTCTTCCCAAAAGAACAAACCCTTAAATTAGCCATAAACCCATCTCTCGATTCCTCCTCTCGAGCTTCAATTCTTTATCAATTTTGCCGATCTCGGTTCTCACATGTCAAGAATGAACGTCTCAATCGATTCATGATGCAATCATCGAACCCTAATTTCTTCGGGTTTCGACCGCTTTTCTTGGCGCCGGCCGTTGCTCACTTTCGTGTACAGGGGAGAGTGAAGAAGAGAAGAGAAAATCTCTCGACCGAACTAGGTATGAGTGTTAGGATAGATTAAGACACCCCATATGAGAGCCGATAAATGCCTCTTCCGGGCAGATGATAAGGCACCCGATATCAATCCCCCTTAACCTTGACTAGACCTCGGCTTTAGTACTCCTCCAAAAGAGTTTCCCTTAACCTTAACCGGGCTCCATATATCAATCCCGTATAAAATGACCTTTTTGCCCTTTTGGCTCAAATTGGGTAATTTCTTCTTCTTTTCCCTCCGTGCGACTCCAAAGTAGCTATAAAACTCAAAACAAGCGTAAAATACATAATTTACAAGAAAATTAACAAAGAAAGCATAAACAATAAATAGTAAATAGGATGTATTCTACACCCTATCAAATTCCCCCACACTTAGACTTTTAGTCCTCGAGCAAATTAAACTAAAAACTCACAACTTGTTGTTCAAGCGTCCCAAGCATCCAAAGAGTTATGAGGACATAGAGTTTTCGCATGCTAGTAATAAGAAGTTAGAAATACTAAAGAACATATTCTCATTCTTAAATGTTGAGTGAGAAATAACCACACCATAATGAGAGACTGCGTGTTTGAGAAACGATCAATAAGCATTTCGCCCGACTTTCGCCCCTCATAAAAAAGGATTTTATGATAATTGCACTCAAAAGACGGCTTTTTATGGGTCTCACATGTGTGCGGTAGGAATGAAGAGAGAATTCCAACACGTTGGAATGGTGGGAAGGACAACTTCCAAAATATTTTAAAACCCACATCTTTTAATATTTTGAAAAACCATTTTCCTCGACGATCTCTAAAAAGGAAATCAACCATTTATTATCGAGGATGAGATTACTTTTCACCTTCACATCCGTCGCCAATTATGATAACACCACTCTCACGGCATCCAATAGAAATGTCTTAGCTCCTTGTCTTTAACTTCTTGGTCTTCGTCTTCGGTTTTCATTTATTGATGATAAACTCTCGAATTTCATAAATCCTTAACAATTTGTAACTCTTTTACCTTAAATCCTTTTGTCGCTTTAAACTTCCTTATAAATTTTCCTTCCCCACGGCTTATTAACATACTTCTCTTGTTTTTTTTTTTTTTTTTTTTTTTGAATTGAAACAAGAGAAATTAAATACAACCACATTGGAGAAGTATTTTAACGCTTGATTCTTCACAACTTGTATCGCTTCAAAATCATAAACTTCAAAAATTCTCACCTTTTGATTTTCTTTGCTTTCATGAATAAGTCTTCATACTTGGATATAGAATTACCTCATTGTATTGTAAGTCCTCAACATATATGTAAAATCCGGTCATTTGTATGTTGCTTTACTTGTATTTGAAATTTGCTCTTTTTTCTCATTCCGTTGCTTGTAAACATTGAACTTTTCCAACTTTCCTTGTAGATTTTGATGTCGCTCCTTGTTGATGATGATGATGGTTTCTATGGATCCGATTGTTGTTGCGAGAGAATGGTGCTAATCGAAATCGAACTACAAGAAGGAGGCTTTCATCTATAGACGTCACCCTCATGATTGACAAAATTAGCACTCAAGAGATCAAAGAGTAGTGCTTCTATTGGTGGGAGGTTGGGTAGCTCGACCCATTCTACCCGGAATTTACTTACGGTGACACACACTCAAAAGAAAGCTCTTTTAGTAGATGGAAAATTTAAATTCGGTGCCTCACATGATATGAATACGGGTAGTCTCCACTAATGATTGATCGGCAACTCTAATAATGCATTTCTCCCCGCACCAAATTCGCATCACCGCATGATTAAATCCATTATTTAACACTCTAACAAACAAGAAATCCGAATGTGGTTCTCAACACTTGCAAGTTCAATTATGCGGTCAAAAATCTCTATGTAAACATACCTAGAAGTATGCTAGTGACTCTAAAATCTCTAAAAGTTGGAGGTTTTATGTAAAACTTTTTTTTTTTTTTAAATTTTTAAATTTTTTGTTTTTTTTTTAAAAACATGCTTAACCACTCCCCACACTTAAACCTTACATTGTCCTCAATGTAATTGAATCCTCCTAGTAAAGTCAAGGTGGGAAATTATAACATGATATGAAACAAGAAAAAGAAATAACAAAAGCAAAAAGATAAGAAATACAAAACCTATGGGTTGCCTCCCATTAAGCGCTTGTTTAAAGTCGACGGCCCGACTTAGCTCTTGCAAGATTCATTCCCCATATACTTAACAATCTGAAAATTTGAGGATCCACCCATAATACATTTGAAAACAATAATTCCATACAAATATTAGCACAAAGAAAGCAAATGGTGATGTTATCACTCTGATAGAAATTTCCACACTTATTCTCGTCCACACTGGAAGTGTATAAAGAACATAGAATTTTGGAACTTCCATGTATTCCTCTTGGCAAACCTGCATGGTGTTAGCATCAAGTGTTTCCAATGGTGGATATCTAGAAACAAAATCATCCAAAATACTTTGGCACAAACATTCAAACCAATAAGAGGTAAAGGAGAAGAATCAATATGCAAAGGGTTAGACAAACCTTGCACAATCTCTTGTATTATAGAATCCTCTTCATCCTTAAAAATTCAAGTGAATTACTTACCTCTTGTATATCGTGGTCCTCTATTAAACCTTGCAACCATTCTTCGTCGTTTTCTACCTTAACCAAAGTCTTGGCATCATTAAAATCATTGGCTAGTTCAATTGGGTCTTCCACGAAATCAATCAATGTGGTTTCATCCTCTAGCATCATCTCTTCAACATTCTCATCATCGGAATCGGGTCATTCACTAAAATGATTTTTATCGGTATAAATTGTAAGATCTTCTTGCGGGTGTGTTACACCATTTATAACAATAGGTAAGTCACACCCAATCTCCTCTTTTGAATAGGCAAAGGATCGTTATTATGATCCGGAGTTGAATAACTTTATCCATGTTCTGATAATTTTCATAAGGTTCAAAATCATCATCAGAACCCGTATAGTAACGTTTTTCACGCTCTGTTCTTAAAGATCTTTTAGCTTCAAGAATTTCTCCATCCGTCTAAGCCTTCATCGATCAATTGATAGAACATTCTCTCAAGTTCCCTCAAAACTAAGGTTGCCTTGCACCAAGGAGAGATCACACATAGATTTAAGCATAACTATCCTCCTCCTAGTGATTGTTCACTTACATACCCGTCTAAGGTTGTTGATATGTATGAGAATATCCATAAAGTACGTATCCAAGGATGGTTGGAAGTTGCCATAATGTTGAGGTTGAAACCGGGCTGATTGTTGTAATATGCTTGCTCTTGTCCACCATACATGAAAATCGGCACCTGAAATAAGATTCTCAAAAACTAAGTTAGACACGATATAGAATCTAACAAAGCAAGAATAAAGCAAAAGAAAAAATAAAAACAACTAAAATGCTCATTTGCCCTCGCACGCGCCAAAATTCTGATGCGTGTCGTAGGTGCAATCAAATTAATTAATATTTCCACTCAATTAAAAATAATATAATGGAAGTCAAGTTCGTTCCCACGAGGAGCAAGAGATTCTAGTTGTAAAAATTGTCACAAAGGGGGTGTAAAAGCAAAAAGAAAATAAACAAAGCAATTAAAAGATAAAGTTGAAAGCAATAAGAGAGACAAGATCAAGGAATCCTTCTTCCGTTCGAAACAATGAATCAAGTTATGTTCTTTTCTACTTGTTATTAGTCATGATTATCACCAACCGTAGGTAAAGCGACTAGATCAGTGCTAAACCCCTAAATCCCTTGTATCATCGGCACAGGAAGTTCTCGACTAACAGGATTCTATTTTACCAAACCACCTAGTAGTAGATCACTCTAGATGTAATTTAAATAAACGCATTAAGATTTATGAACTTATTAGGTTAATATTAGTAGTTAGACTCTTAGATCAAGGTCTACTTGCTAACGTTGTTTTCACACACAATTGCTCCTGGAATCCCTCCGCAAGGTCTCGTGTTTGCTACTTATGTAAAGAGTCAAGAAATGATTACTTATCCTCTAACTTTCACTAGCTTTAGATCAAATTAATAAATCAATTTAGTTGTCCACCTAAACAATCTATCAATCAATCATGAATGTCATTAAGATCATTCCTATTAGTAAAAACAAGCGATAATTATGTGAAAAACTTCAAGATAGAATTGAAAACAAAAACTTAAATCATATTAAGAACTAGAATTCATCCTCAATCAATAATAAAATTAGCTACTCATGTTAAGGAGTTCACACAAAGAATAAGAAAAGAAAAGTGTTGTGTGTGTAGAGATGTGTCAAAAAGATGTAGAAAACTTCTCTTTATTTATAGGCTTCAATATTCTCCAAATCTTCCAAGGAATAGAATCATTTCCTTTAGCAATTCAATTTCCAAATCCAAGCTTTTCTCAACTCTTTCATCTTCTCTTTCCAAATTTGAGCCAAATTCTCCATCCAATTTCTAGTCCAGTCTTCACACCCATGAGAGAAGTCCTGAGAAAAGTGCGGAATTTTGGTCGCCGGAAAACTGGTATTATGACCTAATAAGTAGGAAAAAGTCGCCGCGGCCACACAGAAAATTTCTCCGTCAATGGTATATTCGACTAATATTCAAATCGATCCACCGTTAGGACTAACGGTCAAAAGTCAAACCGATCGGTCAATTGTTAGTCAACGGGTCAAGGGAGGTGGAGTCGAGATATTTCAATCGGCTATGAGTCGACTCCTAGGTGGTGACTTGTCTTACTCAGTGAGTGAATCGAATTTGGATCGGTCATCGCCAGGTACGAGTTGACTCGCCGGGAGTCGTGGAGTTCCATTTGTTTATAGGACTTCGAGGGCCATTCGAGCCGATCTTATGTCTTCACCGTTAAAGAAGCCTAACACGTTCATCTATGAGCAATTTTCATTCCCTGTGACTTCGAATAACCACTCATTCTCACAATGTAGGCTTTCCCCATTCTCATCTCTTTGCTCAAGAACACCACAACCCTAACGAGCCACGAGGTTCAATCCTTTTGAAAAGAAAGAAGAATAACGGCTATTAAGCTCATTCGAGCACAATTTCTTCTTTGTACTTACTTCAATATTAGTTGCAACCCTTAAGCCGATTTGAACCCATCTGTTTCTACGCTTCAATGGAATGGCGAGCCGATTGCAACGTCATTGTCATCTCCCTAACCCATTTCATGAGCTTCAATTCAAAAGCATCAGATTACTGTCTCAATCAATTCCTTGGCAGACCCATTCTCTATTTGCCGATAGTAGCAAAGTACCACCTTCATCTACAACACCACCGGTTCCATCATCAGACTCACCACTGCATCATGAATTCGATCCATTTCTCAGCTTACTGATGCGTGTCGTAGGTGCAATCAAATTAATCAATATTTCCACTCAATTAAAAATAATATAATGGAAGTCAAGTTCGTTCCCACGAGGAGCAAGAGATTCTAGTTGTAAAAATTGTCACAAAAGGGGGTGTAAAAAGCAAAAAGAAAATAAACAAAGCAATTAAAACATAAAGTTGAAAGCAATAAGAGAGACAAGATCAAGGAATCCTTCTTCGTTACGAAACAATGAATCAAGTTATGTTCTTTTCACTTGTTATTAGTCCTGATTATCACCAACCGTAGGATAGCGGCAGACCGCTTAGCTAGCCCCAAAATCCCTTATTTCACCGAGTAACAAGTCCGCTAGTTATGATTCTATTCAAAAGAACCACCTTGAGGTTCGCTTACAAGATGTAATTCCACGAATGCATTAAGATTTATGAATTTAGGTTTTAGTACTAGTAGTTAAACCTTCGGTTCGCTTGGTCCACTTTCTAGCGTTGTTTCTACACACAATTGCTCCACGGAATCCCTCCGCAAGGTCTCGTGTTTGCTACTTATGTAATGAGTCAAGAAACGATTACTTATCCCCTAACTTTCACTAGCATTAGATTAAATCGACAAATCAATTTAGTTGGCCACCCATACAATCTATCAATCAATCATGAATGTCTTTAAGATCATTCCTATTAGTAAAAACAATCGATAATCATGTGAAAAACCTCAAGATAGAATTGAAACAATACTCAAAACATATATTAAGAACTAGGAATTCATCCTCAATCAATAAAATTAGCTACTCATGCTAAAGAGTTCACACTAAGAATAAGAAAAGAAAAGTGTTGTGTGTGTAGAGATGTGTGTAAAAGATGTAGAAAACTTCTCTGTTATAGGCTTCAATATTCTCCAAATCTTCCAATGAATAAAATCCTTTTCCTTTAGCAATTCAATTTCCAATTTCAAGTCTTTCTCTTCTTCCATCTTCTCTTTCCAAATTTGAGTCCAATTCTCCATCCAATTCCTAGCCCAAGTCTTCACCCATGAGAGAAGTCCATAGAAAATTCTGGAATTTTTGGCTCGGCAGGTATTGTGGCGGAACCGCCGAAAACGTCACCGCCGGCCACCTGAAAATTTCTCCGTCGGTGGAATATTCGACGGAATATTCCGTCAGTCAACCAGGTTAGAGATATTTGTTGACTTAACGGTCATCGTTAGTCAGCGGGTCAAGGGTGAGTCTTGGAGTCGGACCCGTCGGCTAGCTAACTCAGGTGGCCGAGGTCCTAGCTATTACTTGCCCGGAGCCAAATTTGTTGCGGTTATGCGGTTTTACGTACCGCGGCCCAGATGGTTGTATCCTTCCACTGTAACCATTCAATTCCGCCAACTGAGTCTTAGATTCATGCCTTGTTCTTCAATTCCAATTCCCCACAGTTCCCTCTGCGACCGCAACAACATTAACCACTCAACCTTCTCAATCCGGCCTAACAACACTTGAAGGCCCGCTCCATTCAACTCCATTCCCATTAACATCTCAGCCTCACAATCCAAGCACTACAACTCTACCGGTTTCACCGCAAACTTCGTTTCCGCTCTGCCAACTCTATCTCGGCTCCATAGCTCGATTCCATGACTCCACCCAATCACCGAGAAGCACAACAACAACATGCACGATCATCCATGACATCATTTTGTTGCCATCACCAATAATCCGTCCAGATAGTCACTATGGCAAAGAACAGAGACTTCGGACTGCTGGGTGACTTCCATCATATATCATTATCGATCGCTTCATTCTTCATTTGAGAAGTGCTACAACTCGATTCCCCTCGTCATTTCATGCTCGGCTCTACCTCTCGGTGCTCAGCTCGACTGCTGTTCTTTCGTGCGATCTCCACGAGTCTCGGCAACCCACCGTCGACGGCCATATACGTCATTAGCAATCATTCCCAGCTCGTTGCGCATCCAACGATCCTGTCCTTCGAACTCAGGAGCGAAGACCATTGACTTCCTAGGCTAATCTGCTACCGCACTGCAAAACCCGCAAACCACCAATTTCACTCTGGTCCAGTTCCACCACATTACAGACCCATTCTAGTAATCCATGTCTGCTTCAGTACCACCTCCTAATCATCTCAATTCACAGATCGAGCAACTTCTTTCCCTGAATCAATTGCAGCATCGATTCTCGATTCACAGTTTTGACATCAAAGATTCAAACCCTGATTTCTTCTCTGCTTCATTCAATTCATCTTTACCTCAAACACAGAATCATCACAAACCCCAGGCTGTAATTCATCCTCTAATTCAATCAGTACCACCATATGGCTAAAACCCATCTTAAATTTCTGAGTTCAACAGTAATTCAGAACCCTAATCCAATTTCATCTCTAGCAAACCCGTCTAATTTCCAGTATCATGAGACTATTCTTATAACAATGACTTCATCATCTTCTTCCTCTTGTTTCGATCAAGAACCCTCAGCTGCAACACCTCAATCTCGATTCATACAACATCGAACCCTAATTTCTTCTGGGTTTCGATCTTCTTTTCTACAGTGGCTGCTGCTCACTTTCAGTTCTCGATCTCCTCTCACCACCATCTCAATCACGACATCAACAACATCTCTGCTTCTCGAATCATCAGTCACCAACCCATCATCGATCTTTTCTCAGTTTTAGCAGTCATGGCTGCTTTTAGTTTCAGGTGAAAATGAGAAGAAGAGAAATATCTTCTCGACTGAACTGGGTTGGGTTAAAAGTAGGGGATGGATAAAGATAACCCACTGCGAGGCTAGGGGACACCCCAAATTGAGTGCCCCATAACACATGTGGTCGCCCCTTAGTACTTCTCCAAAAGTTGGCCCTTAACCTTGACCGGGCTCCATATATCAATTGCCTATGAAATGACCTTTTTGCCCTTTTGGCTCAAATTGGGTGATTTCTTCTTCTTTTCCTCCGTACGACTCCAAAGTAGCTATAAAACTCAAAACAAAGCGTAAAATACATAATTTACAAGAAAAATAGCAAAGAAAGCATAAACAATAGATAGTAAATAGGATGTATTCTACACTCTATCAAATTCCCCCACACTTAGACTTTGCTAGTCCTCGAGCAAATCAAACTAAAAACTCACAACTTCAAAGCGTTCTAGCGTCCCAAACATCCAAAGAGTTATGAGGACATAGAGTTTTCGCATGCTAGTAATAAGAAGTTAGAAATACTAAAGAACATATTCTCATTCTTAAATGTTGAGTGAGAAATAACCACACCATAATGAGAGAACGCGTGTTTGAAAGCGATCAATAAGCATTTCGCCTCGACTTTTGCCTCACCAAAAGGATTTCATGATAATTGCACTCAAAAAGACGGCTTTTTATGGTTCACACATGTGTGCAGGTAGGAATGAAGAGAGAAATCTGCGACACGTTGAAAGGTGGGAAGGATAACTTCCAGAAATATTTTTAAAAACCCACATCTTTTAATATTTTGAAAAACCATTTTTTGATGATCTCTACGAAAGGAAATCAACCATTATTATCGAGGATGAGATTACTTTACTCACCTTCACATCCGATCGCCAATTATGATAACACCACTCTCACGGCATCCAATAGAAACGTCTTCGCTCCTCGTCTTGATCTTCTTGGTCTTCGTCTTCGGTTTCAACTATTGATGATAAACCCTTGAATTTCATAAATCCTTGACAATTTGTAACTCTTTTACCTTAAAACCTTGTCGCTTGAAACTTCCTTATAGATTTTTTTCTTCCCCACGGCTTATAAAAAAAAAAAAAAATTTTTTTTTTTTTTTTTTTTTTTTTTTTTTTTTTTTTTTTTTTTTTTTTTTTGAAAAACAAGAGAAATTAAATACAAAATAAACCATGGTCGTGGAAGAAGTATTTTACCGCTTGATTCTTCACAACTTGTACCGTCTTGAAATCATAAACTTCAAAAATTCTCACATTTTGATTTTCTTTGCTTTCATAAATAAGTCTTCATACTTGAATATAAAATTACCTCATTGTATTGTAAGTCCTCAACATATATGTAAAAATCTGCTCTTTTGTATGTTGCTTTATTTGAGTTTGAAATTTGCTCTTTTTTCCAACTTCCCTTGTAAATTTTGATGTCGCTCCTTGTTGATGATGAATGTTTCTATGGATCCGTTGTTGTCGAGAGAGAGAATGGTGCTAACTGCAAATCGAACTACAAGAAGGAAGCTTTCATCCATGGATGTCACCCTTATGATTGACAAAATTAGCACTCAAGAGATCAAAGAGTAGTGCTTCTATTGGTGGGAGGTTGGGTGTCTCACCATTCTACCGGAATTAACGTATGGTGACACACACTCAAAATAAGCTCTTTAGTAGATAGAAAATTTACAGTGGGTGCCTCACATGATATGAATATGGGTAGTCTCCACTAATGATTGATCAGCAACTCTAATAATGCCTTTCTCCTGCACCAAATTCGCATCAGCCGGCATGATTAAATCCATTATTTAACACTCAAACAAACAAGAAATCCGAATGTAGTTCTCTAACACTTCCAAGTTCAATTATGTTGGTCAAAATCTCTATGTAAACATACCTAGAAGTATGCTAGTGACTCTAAAATCTTTAAAAGTTGGAGGTTTTATGTAAAACTTTTTTTTTTTTTTTTTTTTTAAATTTTTTTTTTTAAATACATGCTTAACCACTCCCCCACACTTAAACCTTACATTGTCCTCAATGTAATTGAATCCTCTAGTAAAGTCAAGGTGGGAAATTTTAACATGATATGAAACAAGAAAAAGAAATAACAAAAAGCAAAAAGATAAGAAATACAAAACCTATGGGTTGCCTCCCATTAAGCGCTTGTTTTAAAGTCGACGGCCCGACTTAGTTCTTTATGGATTCATTCCCCATATACTAACAATCTGAAAATTTGAGGATCCACCCATAATACATTTTGAAAACAATAACTCCATACAAATATTAGCACAAGAAAATAATAGTGATGTTATCGCTCGATAGCAATTTCCCCACACTTATTTCGTCCACACTCGGAAGTGTATAAAGAACATAGAATTTGGGAACTTCCATGGTTTCCTTTTGGCAAACCTGCATAGTGTTAGCATCAAGTGTTTCCAATGGTGGATATCTAGAAACAAAATCATCCAAAAATACTTTGAAGCACATACATTCAAACCAATAAGAGGTAAAGGAGAAGAATCAATATGCAAAGGGTTAGACAAACCTTGCACAATTTCTTGTATTATAGAATCCTCTTCATCCTTAAAAAATTCAAGTGAATTACTTACCTCTTGTATATCGTGGTCTCTATTAAACCTTGCAACCATTCTTCGTCGTTTTCTACCTTAACCAAAGTCTTGGCATCATTAAAATCATTGGCAAGTTCAATTGGGTCTTCCACAAAATCAATGAATGTGGTTTCATCCTCTAGCATCATCTCTTCAACATTCTCATCATCGGAATCGGGCCATTCACTAAAGTGATTCTCATCGGTATAGATTTTAAGATCTTCATGTGCGGGTGTTACACCGTTTATAACAATAGGTAAGTGATATCCCAATCTCCTCCTTTTGAATAGGTGAAGGATCTTTATTATGATCCGGAGTTGAAATAACTTCCTCATTGTTGCAACGTTCATACACTTCCGCGGACTCATATCTTTCCCTAAGAAATTTTTTCCAAGCAATAAATGCATCTTCCTCAAGCTCTTCCTTTTGAATAGGTGATTGATCATTATTAAGATCAAGGCTCAAGTAATCTACACTAGCGTCATCAAAAGTCTCCAAAGGTTGGTTAATTTGTTCGTATAATTTCTCCGAATTCCTTTGAATTTCTCGATGTGATTCTTGCAACTTTTGTTGAAGATCCCCAATCATGACATGACATCTTATCTCGCAAAACTAGAGAATTTTCGATCATAAACAAAACTATCCTCCCATCCTTGTGATTGTCCACTTACATACCCGTCATAAGGTTGTTGATATGTATGAGAATATCCATAATGTTCGTAGGAATTTGATCATAGCCAAAAGATTGGTTTTGATTGTATCCTAAGGATGGTTGGAAGTTGTCATAATGTTGAGGTTGAAAACCGTATTGATTGTTGTAATATGCTTGCTCTTGTCCACCATACATGGAAAACCGATTACTGAAATAAGATTCAAAAACTTAAGTTAGATACGGTATAGAATCTAACAAAGCAAGAATAAACCAAAAAGAAAAATAAAAACAACTAAAATCATCCATTTGCTCCCTAAGAATGGCGGTGCAAAATTTGATCGTGTCGTAGGTGCAATCAAATTAATCAATATTTCCACTCAATTAAAAATAATATAATGGAAGTCAAGTTCGTTCCCACGAGGAGCAAGAGATTCTAGTTGTAAAAATTGTCACAAAAAGGGGGTGTAAAAAGCAAAAGAAAATAAACAAAGCAATTAAAAGATAAAGTTGAAAGCAATAAGAGAGACAAGATCAAGGAATCCTTCTTCGTTACGAAACAATGAATCAAGTTATGTTCTTTTCTACTTGTTATTAGTCATGATTATCATCAGTAGTAGGATAGCAGGACCGCTTAGCTAAGCCCCAAAATCTCTTATTTCACCGAGTAACAAGTTCGCTTAGTTATCGGATTCTATTCAAAAGAACCACCTTGAGGTTCACTTACAGATGTAATTTAAATAAATGCATTAAGATTTATGAATTTAGGTTTAGTAATATTAGTTAAACTCGGATCCAAGGTCCACTTTCTAACGTTGTTTTCTACACACAATTGCTCCACGGAATCCCTCATAAGGTCTCGTGTTTGCTACTTATGTAAAGAGTCAAGAAACGATTACTTATCCCCTAACTTTCACTAGCATTAGATTAAATCGACAAATCAATTTAGTTGGCCACCCAAACAATCTATCAATCAATCATGAATGTCTTTAAGATCATTCCTATTAGTAAAAACAATCGATAATCATGTGAAAAACCTCAAGATAGAATTGAAAACAATACTTAAAACATATATTAAGAACTAGGAATTCATCCTCAATCAATAAGAAAATTAGCTACTCATGAAATTCACACAAATTAAAAAGAGTTCACACAAATAAAAGAATAAGAAAAGAAAAGTGTTGTGTGTGTAGAGATGTGTGTAAAAGATGTAGAAAACTTCTCTATTTATAGGCTTCAATATTCTCCAAATCTTCCAAGGAATAGAATCCTTTTCCTTTAGCAATTCAATTTCCAAATTCAAGTCTTTCTCTTCTTCCATCTTCTCTTTCCAAATTTTCCAATTCTCCATCCAATTCCTAGCCCAAGTCTTCACACCCATGAGAAGTCCATAGAAAATTCTGAAATTTTTTGGCTCATGGGAAAAGCGGTATTGTGGCGGAATCCGGGGGAAAAACGTCCCGAAGCCAAATGAAAATTTCTCCGTCGGTGGAATATTAAGCGGAATATTCCGTAGGTCAACAGTTAGAGATAGCATTGACTTAACGGTCATCGTTAGTCAACCGGTCAAGGGGTGAGTCATCGAGTCGACCCGGTCGTCATTCTAGCTAACTCCCTATTTGGTCCTAGTCCAACTACTTGCCCATGCCAAATTTGTTGCGGTTGTGCGTGTTTTACGTACCTGGCCAGATGTTTTGTATCCTTCCACGTAACCATTCAATTATGCCAACACTGAGTCTTAGATTCATGCCTTGTTCTTCAATTCCAATTCCACCTTGATTCCCTCTGCGAGTGCAACAACAGCCAACCACTCAACCTTCTCAAGCCAGCACAATGACTTCGTAGACTGCTCCATTCAACTCCATTCCCATTAACATCTCGGCCTCACAATCCAAGCACTACAACTCTAGCTGCTTGGTTTCACCCGCAAAACTCGTTTCCGCTATGCCAACTCTATCTCAGCTCCATAGCTCGGTTCACAGCTCCAAAGCCAATCACCGAGAAGCACAACAACAAAGCATGCCTGATCATCAACAAAGATCATTTGTTGCCATCACCAATAATCCGTCCTCATAGTCACTATGGCGAGAACACGGACTCGGATCGTCCTGGGTGACTTCCATCATATATCATTATCAGTCGTCTTCATTCTTCATCATTTTGAAGTGCTACAACTCGCAATTCCCTCGTCATTTCATGCTTTCAGCTCTACCTCTCGGTGCTCGAGCTCGACTGCATTCTTCCGTGCAGTCTCCACAGTCTCAAGATGCAGAACGTTCCACTCCGGTTCCTTCCGGCTTGACCATATACGTCATTGCAATCATTCCCGCACTCGTTATGCCCGCATCCAAAAGTCATCCCTTCGAACTCATGAGCAGCACCATTGACTTCCCATGCTAATCTGCGATTCAACACAAATGCACTCGAAAAACTCCCCATGCAAACCACCAATTTCACTCCAAGTCGGTTCCCAGCCCCCACATTCTGTGGGACCCATTCTAGTAATCCATCCGTCTCACTACTTGAGTGCCACCTCCTAATCATCTCAATTCCACCAGATTCGAGCAACTTCTTTCCACTGAATCAATTCCTAAGCATCGATTCTCGATTCACGAGTTTCGACATCAAAGATTCAAACCCCCGATTTCTTCTCTTCTTCATTCAATTCATCTTTACCTCAAACACGAGAATCATCACAAACCCCGGCTGTAATTCATCCTCTAATTCAATCAATACCACCATATGGCTAAAACCCATCTTAAATTTACGAGTTCACATGATGGTCGGAACCCTAATCCAATTTCATCTCTAGCAAACCCGTCTAATTTCCGGTATCAAGCAGACTATTCTTATAACAATGCTTCATCATCTTCTTCCCCGTTGTTTCGATCAAGAACCCTCATTGCAACACCTCAATCTCGATTCATACAACATCGAACCCTAATTTCTTAAAGGTTTGATCTTCTTTTTCTACTGATGGCTCTGCTGCTTCACTTTCGTTCTCGATCTCCTCTCACCACCATCTCAATCACGACATCAACAACATCTCCGCTTCTACGAATCATGGTCACCAACCCATCATCGATCTTCTCGGTTTTAGCAGTCATGGCTGCTTTTAGTTTCGAGGTGAAAATGAGAAGAAGAGAAATATCTTCTCGATTAGCCAGGGTTGGGTTAAAAGTAGGGGATGGATAAAGATAACCCATTACAAAGGCTAGGGGACACCCCAAATTGAGTGCCCCATAACACATGTGGTCGCCCCTTAGTACTTCTCCAAAAAGTTGGCCCTTAACCTTGACCAGGGCTCCATATATCAATTGCCTATGAAATGACCTTTTTGCCCTTTTGGCTCAAACTGGGTGATTTCTTCTTCTTTCCTCCGTACGACTCCAAAGTAGCTATAAAACTCAAAACAAGCGTAAAATACATAATTTACAAGAAAAATAGCAAAGAAAGCATAAACAATAGATAGTAAATAGGATGTATTCTACACTCTATCACTTACCAATTCCTTGAATCAAACCCAGACTCCATCTCTGAGAACACTAACAGCAGCTCGTTCTTCACAAACCCATCTCCAATTTGCAGTGACCAAAACCATGACTTGCTTGATTAACATCTTACGCCACAATTTCTCGATCTCTCTTTATAACTCGATCTATTCTCTCTCTCTGACATGCTTGACCCCTTTCTTCATCTCGATTTCCTTCTCAGTTCATCTCTCGAACCAATCAACAGCGCCACTGCTTCTCTGATTATTTCTTCATCTCCATTTCCAATTCTTGACTGTAGCAAACAAATCCAGAACAACCATTACTCGACCTCAATTCTTAACAACGGTAAAACCCTTAAATTAGCCATAAACCCATCTCTCGATTCCTCCTCTATGAGCTTCAATTCTTTATCAATTTTCTGATCTCAGTTCTCACAAGACAACAACAACGTCTCAATCGATTCATAGATGCAATCATCGAACCCTAATTTCTTAAGGTTTCGATCACGCTTTCTTACAAACGGCCGGGCATTGCTCACTTTCAGTGTGTACGGGAATGAGAGTGAAGAAGAGAAGAGAAAATCTCTCGACCTGAACTAGGGTATGAGTGTTAGGATAGATTAAGACACCCGTATGAGAGCCGATAAATGCACCCTGCGCGGATGATAAGGGTACCCTGATATCAATCCCCTTAACCTTGACTAGACACCGGCTTTAGTACTCCTCCAAAAGAGTTGCCCCTTAACCTTAACTGGGCTCCATATATCAATCGCCTGTAAATGACCTTTTTGCCCTTTTGGCTCAAATTGGGTAATTTATTCTTCTTTTCCTCCGTGCGACTCCAAAGTAGCTATAAAACTCAAAACAAGCGTAAAATACATAATTTACAAGAAAAATAACAAAGAAAGCATAAACAATAGATAGTAAATAGGATGTATTCTACACCCTATCACAACACGAATATATTACAGAGTGTTTTACCAAGTGGGTAGAGGTGATCCCACTAAAAGAATACCACTGGAGCTACCATCGCCGCTTTCATTAAAGAGCACATCATCACTCGCTTTGGGATACCAATGTGCATCGTATCTGACAACGGTACACCCTTCATTAACATCGATGTAAAGGACTTGTTGGCATCTTTCCACATCAAGCGGAAGACGTCTACTCCATACTATCTAAAGGAAATGGGCGGTAGAGGCAACTAATAAAATCTGCTCCGGATACCGGTTGAAGCCTATACGATAACAAGCGACTATGGCATGAGGAATTACCCATGGCGCTTTGGGAATACACGATCGCCAAGAGATCCTCTCGGGGCCGCACCTACACTCTAGTCTATGAAGAGGGCTATCCTGCGCGAAATCGTCATCGCGTCGGCTCGAGTAATCGCGACAAGCGGCCTCGGTCGAAGATAGTAAAGATTCAAGTTTTGGATACAATCGAGGAAAAGCGAGACATCGCACACGCCCATCTTGAAAAATATCGTGCACGAATGGCGCGCGCTTACAACCAGAAGGTTAAACCAAGAAGTTTTGCCGTAGGCGACCTCGTTCTTACCTTCTCATATCACGTCCCTCGAAACGAAATCGCTGGAAAATTCAGCACCAAGTGGGAAGGCCCATTTAGAGTCATTGAGCCAGTGATGGCTAATACAAGATCGAACACACCAGCGGTACTCCCATGAAGGGAAAACCCAATGATAAAATCAATGGAAAGTGGCTAAAGACTTTCTATATGTAAGCAATTTGCAATACGAATAATACGTGTTTTTGATTTCTGAGTTTGCAACAGCATAACGAATAATATAGATCCACATAAATCCTCCTCGCCTTTCAGCATAAGAGGAGTGCATAAAATCCTCTAAGTACTCATTCTATTGGATATGAGTGCCCAAGAAACCCCCCACACCTTACACATGGCCACGGGTGACTAAACCCTCATCCTTGATAAAAGGAGGAGTGCTTAAAATCCTCTAAGTACCCACTCTATGGTATATGAGTGCCCAAAGAAACCCCCACGCCTCACACATGTCCACGGGTGACTAAATCCTCATCCTTGATAAAAGGAGGAGTGCTTAAAATCCTCTAAGTACCCCCTATGGGACTTGAGTGCCTAAGAAACACCCCCACGCTTCACATGGCCCCGGTGACTAAATCCTCCTCCTTGATAAAAGGAGAAGTGTCTAGATCCTCCAAGTACCCACCCTATGGGACTTGAGTGCCTAAGAACCCCCCCCCTCCCCCGCCTCAAACATGGCCCCGGGTGACTAAACCCTCCTCCTTGATAGAATGAGGAGTGCATGAATCCTCCAAGTATCCACCCTATGGGACTTGAGTATCTAAATCGGTAGCGCTTTTTAAATACATGATCTGGCGCTCCCATAGCCCAGCGCCCCAATAATGCATTTATTCATAAAAATCCTGATAAAAAAAAGTAGAGGAGGGAATACTTTTGTTCATACCAAGGCATGATCCCGGCGCCTCCCATGGCGCAGGCCCCCTAATAATGCTTTTATTCTCAGAAATCTCGATAAAAAAAAAATGAGAGGAGGAATACTTTTGTTCCTACCAAGGCATGGCCCTGGCGCCTCCCATGGTCCGGGCGCCCTAATAATGCATTTATTCATAAAAACCATGATAAAAAAAAAGTAGGAGGGGGAATACTTTTGTCCCTACCAAGGCATGATCCTGGCACCTCCCATGGCGCAGGCGCCCTAATAATGTTTTAGTCTCAGAAATCTTGATTAAAAAAACAAAAAAAAGGGGAATACTTTTGTTCCTACCAAGGCATGGCCCTGGCGCCTCCCATGGCCCAGGCGACCTAATAATGCATTTATTCATAACATTACCGAAATATAATTAAACACAAATTAAAGCCACGCATCAAGAAACAGAAATTCTTATAATAAAACAAAAGGTCACATATAACAAAGCCGCCTAAAAGATTACATCAAGCAAAAACTGAGTGTCACTAATAGCACTTTCCAGAATACCAGTAAGAACATGTGCATACCCGTAGCCATCGTAACTACTATTTACTTGTTCAAAAAACAATCGCCGCTGCTCCAAAAAAGGAAACGCCGCAGGTACAACATTGATAATAGCCTCTTGTAGCTCTTGTTCAAGCCTCGCCAAAAGACGCGAACAACGTCTGTTCTCTTCTACAAAGTACTCAAACATTATACGTGCCGCCCTGGCCATTAGTTCAAGGCGACTAATCTCCAACATTAATTCCTCCCGAGTCATCATAGGTAATCCAAAGGAGATTTGAGAGCAAAACGAACTAACAAAGCATCATACCGAGGGATATTTAAAAAAAAACAAAAAAAACAGTTCTTAATAAATTCTCATGAAGGGCCCACTTGCAGACTATTTGAAAGTCAACGCTGCAGATGTGCTAACATTTCCTGATATTTTTCTATCTCCCCTTCCACCATGGACAAACTTCCATGAGCTCCTTTCACCACCTCATATGCGTTCATCCGTGTAATCCCAACTTGCCTAAAACGACGCTCCACTTTACCAAGAGAGACTTGAGATATAATCCCCTTCTCTGCCATATAATAAGTATCGGCACAATCAGACCAATTTGAACGCACCTTATCCAAAGCCCGCTCACACCTCTCCGATTCTTGCACGCATTCATCCTTAATATAAATAAAGGCCGAATCTCTTGCTCATATACCTCCTTCCAAGGAATCGGGCGTAGCCGGGAAGCGCGGAATCCATTCCCTTACAGCGCGAGTAGTAGAGATTCAGAGAGAACAAGGACTGAAACGAAGAAAGAGAATAGCCTAAGTAAAATACAAACAACTAAACATGATACACGCATATATATATATATACAAACCTAAAGCTGCCGGCACACTAATCCTAAAACCTTCAGACACGTGTGCAAAGACTGAGCTCAGCCAAAGCACGAGCAAGTGCCATATCAATGACGTGCGAGAGGCGGAAACATACATCAAATATAAGTGAAAGCTACCGTGCGACTTTTCAACTCGGGTAACGCCTTAATGATAAACTCACGGGGACATTATTCCCGCACGCCTAAAACTCTCTGTCTGCAATTCCACATCCATCAACACTCCATGCGTATCCGCATGCTCTTGTTCAAAATACTGGTATATCAAAGGATAAACGCCCACGAGGCGCCTTAACATAGAAATTTCCATCACTAAACTATAATAGTTATCCATCAACCTCTAAATCACTCACGAAAAAACAATACTTAAACCAGCAGTAATATTCTGAAACCACAATTACTTCAAGAAGTCACGCCTCGAGATATGAGCAGAATTCAAGAGAAGAATACAAGAAGCACAACCCAAACTTCAAATGTTTTCTGAAAAAAAGGGAGCAAGAAGAGAAGAGGGAAATAATAATAAGGCCCCCAAACGCCAAGGCGCTCACTGTAGTAGCAGGAAGTCCCACACTACACCCCTCACTAGAATTCACACAATTAAGTCATTTTAAGATGAACAATTATACTCTTTATTGATTAAAACTCATTAATATTATAAGGGAAGGGAAAATAAGCAAAGAAACTTTACAACCGCTCTAAAACTTTCTCTCTCCTAATAACTTTCTCCTCACTCGAAAAAGATCTCCTTCTTCTAAGCCTATTCGGCTCTTTATATAGGACATTACATAGTGGATGACATCTAAGCTGTCCTTTATTTTCGGATCTGACTTGCGACATTCTCGCAAGTGTACAAATATAAAATCTCGCAACACTCCTAAATCTCGCTAGATCTTCACATCTTTCTCGTGTTCAGGCTTCGTCATCCGTTGCGTCATTTATATTACTCATCTGCGATGTCTTCGCAATATGTCGTTTATGGATTTCACAAGGGCGTTGGTGTTTGATATTCTGATCCTACACTCACGACTCGGTTTGTTCAGCGATTTCGCCTTAACCCGCTAACAATTGTTCCTCCTCTTCCAGCGTCCTTTTGGCCAGGCGATCCGGTCAACAACCTCGCTTGATTCCTTGATCAGGCGTTCCTGGGTTTCCTTCAAAGTCTCCAAGTTACTCTTCACAGAAGCAACCCTTTCCTCAAGGCCAGCAACAATGCCCGGAAACTGAGATCGACGGGCATTCGCCCTTGTATCGGCCTCCTGCCAAAGTGCATCCAGCCATACAATGTTGAACCGCATGTTAGAAGCGTTAGTGATTGTCCGACGCCAGTTTTGTAACTGAGTAGCATAAGGATGATCACCAGCATCCACCATCCCGCCCACTACGTCCTGAACAGTCAGAGTATGAGACACGAGGAGGTTGGCGTCAGGAAAGACCGCGTCCGAAGCAATATGACCGTGTTGTGTCGCCACTTGAGTATATAATGGCTCATAGCGAGGCCACCTGATCCAAATCTCGACACATAGTTCTCCCCATCTCGTACAAGGCTTTTCTCCATAGGTTTATTCAAAAAAAAATGAAGATAGGCGAGTGCATGCTCACCGATTGGGAGACTAGGCGTAATGACTCTCTGAGGCGCCGCGGTTGAGCGTCGATGCTCGCTATGGGTTTGGTCCTCTTCACCCTATCATGACCATCACAGTATCGAACGATCCTGCTTTCCCATAGCACTGAAAAATTTACCCAAAACACACGGATGTCATAGGCGAAAAGAACAAGGCGAGTAATGACGCCCACAATATATAAAATAATAATAATAATAATAATGACGATAATAATATGAATATGTAGTGAAATAATAAACCTAAGTAAAGACTTACGAGAGAAGAATGCATGGCGCCTTGATGATCTGTAGTAGAAACCGAAGAAGAAGAACTTCCGACGGAAGCGTCTGAAGTAGCGGCCTGACGGTATCTTCGCCCTAATAAAACCTAAGAAGATAGAGAGTAAGAAAATTCAAAAGGAAGCCAACACTCCTTTTCCCCCCAGGACTCTCCATGCATATATATAAGATAATGTACTAATTAATGTGGTAAGAGACAAGAAACGAACACGTGTCTAATCAATGAACAAAATACCTGATGGTCCCTGTTGAGAAATCCGGTTGAGCTAGCGCCAACAACCTGCTGTGACGAGTGACCCTTTGAAGGTCGCCTCTTGAGGAAAGACACGGCCTTGTCCGAGAACGAATGTCGAGGAGGAGATTTAGGGAAACGCGGAATATGAACTATACCAGCATCGCGACGCTGCTTCCTCTCAGCAAATCTCGGTGGCATTTCCTTCACGTTAATTCCGAACCATTCGTGAGCAAAGTATCTTAATGGACCGTGCGGGGGCATATTCGACTAAAATATAACACTATGAGCGCCCAGCGAATAAGGAAACAGTGAAAGAGAAAAATGAGACAAGAAATACCTTGTTCTCTTGAGGCAGAGACCTACAAAGGTTATGAACAACATTCTTAATCTTTGATGAAGATGGCGGCTTCCTTTTCCCTTTGTCTTGAGAAGGAGGGACCTCAGCACGCCTGCTCTTGGCGCCAGAAGCCAGTCCGCGAGAACGCATAACTTCCGTAGGCAACCTGGTATGCCCTAAACGATAAAGCTCTTCTATGTCTGGCGGGTGAACCATCACACCATCAGCCGCCAAGGCATGATGCAAGTCTTCCATCTCGCTAAGCCAATATAAGTACCAATCGTGGGTAACCTTCAATTTCCTACCAAGTTGAGGGACCTTTAAAGGATTGAAAGGCGGACGACAAAACTGTGGCCTGTTGTCTTTGAAAAAAAAACGCATAAAGCTTTGCTCTACCAATAGTGGGTCTGACGAGCATGAGGGCGTGAGATAAGAGTCGGTCCCTTGATCAAAGCCTACCTGGCAAGCAATACGGTTTAGATTATAAGCTTCAGCAAAATATTCTCCCTTGTAAAAGCCCGGAAGGTATCCTGGTGTCACGGCGGCCACAAAATTACAAGCATCAAAAGTAGGGGGATCTAAGGCGGTATCCACGAAATCTTCAGGAAAGAGTGATACAAACTGATGGGAAGCCTCCCCGCACTCATTATCATCATATGAGCGAAAGTTAAACTCATTTAAATGGTCTAACAAAGGCGCCAAACGAGCAATTTGTTTGGTGACCTCCTTCTCATCTGAGCGGTCCTAGGATAAGAAATGGGGTAGGATTCGGTGCTTTCGGTACCATCCTCTGCAGTAACGATTCGTTCCCCTTCAAGCTCCAAGTCCTTCACCTCTGACCTGTACCGGCGATAGTGCTCCCATCCCCACATCTGCATAAAGTTGGCGGGAAGATACGTTTCAACTGTGAAAGAGGCGTCATTGGGTTTCTGGATATCACTCACCAACAAATCCAAATGATGATATAACCCGCCTAAGAACATGGGCGCCAATGGGAATGAAATGCTGCGTGACATGAGTACCGCCATGACCATCGACTCGTTCCTCAACGCATTAGTAGGGTAATGTTCAAAGACCTTATGAGACAACCAATAAGATAAGAAGGAGGCTAACTCGTGTCGCTCAGTAGACCCAGCAGGAGGAGAAGGACGCTCCCAGCCAGATTCGCCTACCAACTTAGGTGCCCACATCTTGACCCACAAGTTCAAAGTAGCTCGCTTGGCTGGTTCCCGAGAAACCACATGAGTCTCGGCTTCCTCAGTAGAGAGTACCTCTTTTCCCTTTCTAGGCGCAGTTCTCCCAGTTCCTTTCTTGGATGACTCAGGGAGAGTCTGAGACTCAGGAGGCGCGTCTGCTTCGGCGATCCATTTTCTTGAGTCAGTGCGTGCTTGCTTTAAAAGGTGAAGTATGAGATTACCAGCATCAGATAAACTGCCAGACACATCCTTAAAATCATGACTTCCATGAAGGGGAAGGCCGGTCAAAGACACCACATCCTCTAGTGTGGGCGACGCCTCCCCTCGGGCGAAGAAACATGTGTGAACCAGTGGGATCCACATCAGAGATAGGCGAATCGTGTACAGGTTATTTCTAGTAAGATCCCTATATCGGGATGAAGAAAGCGCTTCCATCAATCCTAACTCGATGAGTGTATCTCTACAATAGTGGATCGAGAGCATATAATCTATCCATGGGCGTATTCAGGACAAGAGTTTGCCCGAGAAAGGAAATCTATCTTGGGAAGTATGAAGTCGCCACGAGAAAGGCGGATACACGGAAGATCTGTAATAGGAAGGAGAGGCGGCATCTCGACCTCCCTCGCCAACAACCATTCACTAACTTCTTCGTTCACGACAGGAGGATCGAAAGAAGTTTGCTTGCTAACCGTACGAAGGAAACCATCGTCTAAAAAAGAGGCGACGAAAGCGTAGGCGGCACTCCTTTAAGATTCTTAGCGGAGTCTGTTTGGCCAAAATAGTCGCCCATTCTTTTCCTTCCCAGGAGGAAAAACTCGTTCTTCTTCTGATAATATGGGAAGTATGTGAGGTGCCTCCTCATCCTCAGCACTTCCGTCGCCAATGGAACTTTCAGCTGTTGGGCTCTCGTTGTCTCTCATGGAGAAAGAGGTGAAAAACAACATAGTACCGCTTCAAAGATTAATAAGGAGAGAAGAATAAAGGAGAGAAGAGAAGAGAGCACTTGAAGAAAGAAAGAAAGATTAGGACCAGTATTTATAAGTGAGGAAAAGACGAATCGAGGGTAATTGAAACGACGTGACGGAATTCGAAAAGGCGTAAGCCCTAAGTGGTAATAGTTGACAATAACTTAGCCTCAACTATCCCATGAGTCGAGAAAGCGACACGTGTCATGCCAATAAGCCCAAAGGTGACACGAAGAAAGTAATATGAAGAGGCTAGAAGTACACATGGTTAAAGCTGAAGGCAAGGCAAGGGGACTTGCAAAGAGCAAGTCCCCAAGGAGCATAGGAACAAGGGAACTTGCAAGGAGCAAGTCTCCAAAAGATACAAGGACAAGGGGACTTGCGAAGGCGCAAGTATCCAAGGAGGGTTACTCAGAAAAGTCGCGCAGAGAGGAATAGCCGAATTGTCAAAGAGGCTAAGCCCGCCCGAGCGAAGAAGTCGAAGATATCTATACTAGGGGACTTGCCAAGAAAGCCGCAAGCCTAAGGAGGGCCGCCTAAGAAAAACACCAAAGAGAAGCAATAGATTTGTGAGAAGGCTAAATGCCTCGCCCAAATAGCCAGGGGACTTAATGTAGATACCTGAAAAGATACCAATGAAGGAGTGCGGCCTCCCCATATCCAAAAGAGAGCATGAAACAATGTCCCATTCCAAGGAAGACACCAGATCCTCCCCATATCCTAGAAGGTATGTTACCAAACAGGTTGTCCCTCACAACATTCGAGAGCACGTGCAGAAGTCGTGAAGGACGAATCTTCTAGAAGAATTTAAAGTACAATTGTACAGTCAGAAGAGGCAATAGCAAGATAAGGCAAGGTAGGAAAGGACACACACCTGACATCCCCATTTGAGGAAATAACTATAAATAGGGGTCATTTCCCAATGAAAGGACTTAGTGATATCATTGTGGGAAATTGTGTTCTACTTCTAGGAACTAGTCTCTGCACCCTACTTCTATCTTTACCCTGTATATTCTCTACTGTGTACAATGACCCATAACTTCCCAAAGAGTTGCACCTCAACTCCAAAATTTTGCCATAACAAAAGTTTTGCAAAACCATTATGTATGACAAAAATTTCTCCAAGGCGACATGCGTCGTGAATTGAATTTACATTTTGACCCCAGATTTACTTCAGTGATCCAAAATTTATTAAGAAATCTGTCTCAATGTTACAAAATATACATATGACCCTGCTGCGGCTTAAAATTTGTCATGTGACCTGCAATCTTCAATATGATTGTGGGCTTCTGCCTCGTAACCCAAATTTGCCTTAACGGACAACTAAACCAAAATAAAATAGCAACTCATCATATGTTGATTTAGAACTTTAAACCATTCACCCCAACTGGATTCCTTCAGCGGATACTTGGATCTTTGTTCTCGCATGCATGCATGACACCCACGGATACTTGACTTTTGTTCTGACGCTCCATATGGCCTTGCATCGCGAGGCCAGTCTTGCAAGGGTAACCCACTGATAGAACATGCAGGTGGATTTACCCTAGAGCTCCCAACTAATTTTTTTGTTGCTTAGCTGAAAACAGTCGTATCTGCATGCGAAATCATGAAAACACGCAATCTAGTAAAACAGAAAAGAAATTTCAGATCGTCAAACAAAGTGTATACAAGATACATAATACCATTCTTAGTCATGATTCTTCTTGTTCTTCTAGTATCTATTTATTGACTGATACCATTTCATTTTTCAACAACAAAAGACTAATTTTTATCATCTTCTCAACACTCACGTTTTGTCTCAATCTCATAAAGCTCAACAATCTATATATATATATATATATATATATATATATATATAGATAGATAGATAGATACGTCTTATTCTTTCCAAAACACTCTCAATATATAAGAAACTCCACACCAGGAGGAAGAAGAAGAAGAAAACCCAGAGTGGGTTTCGCAGTTTTGGTTTATGGTTATAAATGGATCATGGTGAAATATATAAAGTAGCAAGTTTAAGAAGAAATTCATCAGTTTGGAGAAACAATTCTGCTGAAGTAATATTCTCAAGATCAACTAGAGATGAAAATGATGAAGAAGCATTAAAATGGGCTGCTTTAGAGAAACTACCAACTTATAATCGTATAAGAAAAGGGATTCTAACTGATGGTGATGAAACTAAAGAGATCGATATTCATAATCTTGGGTTTCAAGAGAAAAAGCAATTGATTGAGAGATTATTAAGAGTTGCAGAAGAAGATAATGAGAAGTTCTTGACAAAACTTAAGAATCGAATCGATAGGTAACTAATTACTCATTAAATGTACTCGTCTCTCTGTTTTCTGATGAAGTTTAAACATTTCTTCTGTTTTTGAATTGTATGTTACAGAGTGGGACTTGATCTTCCAACAATTGAAGTAAGATATGAAAATCTAAGTATAGGTGCTGAATCTTATGGACAAGGAAGATCTTTACCAACACTACTCAACTCTACTATCAATGCTGTTGAGGTATGAAAATGCATGGCAGCCAGATGTCGCATTTCTTTTTGAATATTTAAATTTTAACCACACTGACTAGGCAGCTGTCCAAAACCCATTGTGAAGTTTTTATCTCCATGGTTTTTCTAACCTTATTTCTCTGCTCTTTCTCTTAAAAAATCTCCATTAATTTTTATTTTTTTTTTGTTGTATTTCTCATATGTTCTTCCAGTAATTCAAAATGTAACCATGGGGATTTCTAATTTCTGGTTTTGAATAAAATCTAAAGATTTTCATAAAACCTAATCAATTTAGATAGATTACTATAGCCCACATCATCAAGTTAGGGGATTTCGTTCTGGATTTTGAATAACATCTAAAAGTATTGATTTTTATATTTGGTGATCTGAAAATTTACTGTGAATTTTGGGTTTAAGAAGTTTGGGTTTTGAGGATTTCAGTAGTAATAGTAGTGATCCATCTAAATTGATTAGGTTTTGTTGATTATTCTGTGTATTTCTCCAAATGCTGATGAAATCTCGAGGCATAAATCTTCCGTGTTGACGGAGGCAGTGTGATTCAGTTCTGAATTTCTACTGTAAATTTCAATTTTTCGCAGTCAATTTTTTTTCGTTTTGTGTAAATAGCAAGGTTGCATTTGGATTCCTATTCCATATTTGAAGAATTGATTGTGTTCATTTGCAGGGATGTTTGAGTTTTCTCCATATTCTTCCAAATAGAAAGAAACCATTTTCAATTCTTAATGATGTTAGTGGAATCATCAAACCTAACAGGTAAATTATCCATTCTTTTGCTTCTACTCGAATCATTTTCAATTCTTTGTTCTGATTTTGTTGATTTGGATTTTGGATTATTTTTATATAGGATGACACTGCTTTTAGGGCCACCAAGTTCTGGAAAGACTACTATGCTCTTGGCTTTGGCAGGAAAGCTTGATAAAGATCTTAAGGTGTCAGGGAGAGTAACTTATAATGGTCATGGAATGAATGAATTTGTTCCACAAAGAACATCTGCATATATCAGTCAATATGATCTTCATATTGGTGAAATGACTGTCAGAGAAACCTTGGCTTTCTCGGCTAGATGTCAAGGTGCCGGAACTGGTTATGGTGAGAAAAGCTGAATTGTGCTTTTTGATGTACATGACTGACACAGTTTTGTATGAATCTGAACATACTTGATTTCCGAAAATGAACAGATATGTTGGCAGAACTTGCAAGAAGAGAAAAGGCTGCAAACATTAAGCCTGATCCAGATATTGATGTCTACATGAAGGTATAGAGATATTTTTCCTTGCAGAACTATCTTTAAAAAGTTGTATAGTTGACGAAATTCACCCGATCAAGCAAAAATTATTTTTTAAATTCATGGATTTCGCTCTAAGCTCGATGTTATCCAATGATTTTTATAGGCAGCAGCAATAGATGGTCAAGAAGCTAGTGTAGTTACAGACTACGTTTTAAAGGTACATCATCTTATCACTGCAAAACCATCTAAGTTTACGAAGCTTGATGAGTTTAGTTACTAATACGTTTTGCGTTAAATTTTAGATTCTGGGGTTGGATATTTGTGCTGATACTCTGGTGGGCAATGAAATGTTGAGAGGTATCTCTGGTGGACAAAAGAAACGTGTAACAACCGGTAGAGCAACTATTACCCCATAGTCTTATATCAACAGTAAGATGTAGCTAGTTTTCGTGAATGAATGCTAAGCTGAAATTTTATTCTAACTTGATAGGGGAAATGTTGGTCGGGCCAGCAAGGGTGTTGTTCATGGATGAGATATCTACAGGTCTAGACAGTTCGACTACGTTTCAAATAGTGAATTCACTTAGACAGACAGTCCATATTATGAATAGCACTGCTGTAATATCTCTTCTACAACCGGCACCAGAAACTTACAATCTCTTCGACGACATTATTCTCCTCTCTGATGGAAAAATCGTTTATCAAGGTCCGCGTGAACATGTGCTTGAATTTTTTGAGTCCGTGGGATTCAAATGTCCGGAAAGGAAAGGAGTTGCAGATTTCTTGCAAGAAGTGAATTTCTTCTCTATCTATCTATTACTTATCTATTTTCTTAAATACTGCAAGTTGAATTCTTCTTGTGCACCCCCTTAAAGTTTTCGATTCAATTGCGTTACAGGTAACATCAAAGAAAGACCAACAACAGTATTGGGCTCGTAAAGACGAGCAGTACTCTTTCATCACAGTTAATGATTTCACACAGGCTTTTCAGTCGTTCCATGTTGGTCGAAAATTAAGAGAAGAACTTACGACTCCTTTTAACAAAACGCAGAGCCACCCAGCTGCTTTAACCATTGCGCAATATGGAGTTAGCAAAACTGAACTTCTAAAAGCTTGTGCCTCGAGAGAATACTTGTTAATGAAAAGGAATTCCTTCGTTTATATCTTCAAGTTGTTCCAGCTTATATTTATTGCATTTGTTACGATGACACTCTTTCTGCGCACTAAATTGAAAAGAGATGATGTTGTTGATGGTGGGATATATGTGGGAGCTTTGTTTTTCACTCTTGTGATGATTACGTTTAATGGATTCTCGGAGCTTGCGATGGCTGTGGTTAAGCTTCCCGTGTTTTACAAGCAGAGAGATCTGCTCTTTTATCCTGCATGGGCATATTCTCTTCCTACATGGATCCTCAAAATTCCTGTCACATTTGTAGAAGTTGGTGTCTGGGTGTTCATGACTTACTATGTCATTGGATTTGATCCAAATATCGAGAGGTATTAGATTTGTACAATAAGCATCCGATATTTATTTCGCATTTTACAATTGGTGAAAATGAAAATCCAAATTTTCTTTATGTAGGTTGCTTAGACAGTTCTTACTACTCCTATTTGTAAACCAGATGGCTGCAGGACTTTTCCGGTCAGCAGCAGCAGTAGGAAGAAATATGATAGTTGCAAACACTATTGGCTCTTTCGTGTTACTTATTGTATTGGCCCTTGGGGATTCATTTTGTCTCAAGTAATCATTCTAAATCTAACTAAATACTTTCAGTTTCTTTAGTTTTTTTTATTGTTACTATCAAGTTATGGATATTTTTCTTTCTATGCTGCAGATAATGTGAAAAGCTGGTGGATCTGGGGATACTGGATGTCTCCCTTAATGTATGGGACGAATGCAGTACTCGTAAACGAGTTTTATGGGGATCAATGGAAGAAAGTAAGCATTAAAGTTTCAAATAGATTCTCCAGGAAGAAAATATCCTAACTGAATTTTCCTCGGCTCAGAACTAACTAATCACTGTTTTGTAGGTTCTTCCTGGTATGAATGAGACACTAGGTGAGACAGTTATCAAATCTCGTGGATTCTATGCAGATCCATCTTGGTATTGGATTGGAGTTGGGGCGTTGCTTGGATATGTCATCCTATTCAACCTGGTTTTCACTTTGGCTCTTACTTATCTCAATCGTGAGTATCTTCCTACGCTTTCAGAAGTTATAACTGAGGTAACATTTTCTAATCGTGCAGTCAAATTAATGCAGCATCTAAAAACTCCCCAACAATCATAGCTGATGATTCATCATCTAATAAAACCGGAGAAGAGATGGAGTCAACCTCCAGGAGAAAGAGCTCAATTACTAGTCGTAATTCTGGAGGTGATTATGATGTAGCAATTTTCTCTTGGCTTACTTCATCTATGGTTTAATGTTGTATAGTTAAGTTTAAGTAAATATAACTGCAGAAAGGACTGAATATATTAATAAAAGTATCTCATCGACATCATCATCAACAAGGATGAACCCTATTAATGAGGCCGACGGAAGCAAAAAGCGTGGAATGGTTCTTCCATTTCAACCTCTTTCTATCACTTTTGATGAAATTAAGTATTCTGTCGACATGCCAGTGGTAAGTACAACATTCATAAAGTTATACATTAGTTGTATTATGAAAGGAAGTGACTGTTGATACCCACTCAAACATTTGAAGCTTAGAAAGTTTTATTATGTTTAGGAAATGAAAATTGAAGGAGTAATTGAAGATCGATTGGAGCTTCTAAAAGGTATCAGTGGAGCTTTTAGACCGGGAGTTCTTACAGCTTTAATGGGTGTTAGTGGTGTGGGTAAGACTACTCTTATGGATGTTTTGGCGGGAAGAAAAACTGGTGGACATATCGATGGAAACATCATGATATCTGGTTATCCGAGAAAAGCAAGAGACATTTGCTCGCATATCAGGATACTGCGAGCAGAACGATATACATTCTCCACATGTCACAGTCTATGAGTCCATTCTCTATTCTGCTTGGCCGGTTACCCGAGGAAGTCAACCTGAAACAAGAAAGGTTTGTAGTGTGATATTTAAATTCCAATCGGTCAAATTACAAAAAAAAAATTATTATGACAATCATTTTGATAAACAAAAATAATTTAAAATCCGTTATTATTGACTGTAGATGTTCGTTGAGGAGGTAATGGAGCTTGTCGAGCTGACTTCACTGCGGGAGCACTAGTTGGGCTTCCTGGTGTGAATGGACTATCAACTGAGCAGAGAAAACGATTAACCATCGCTGTGGAGTTAGTTGCGAACCCGTCCATTATATTTATGGATGAACCAACATCTGGCCTAGATGCAAGGGCAGCAGCGATTGTGATGAGAGCAGTGAGGAATACTGTGGACACAGGAAGAACTGTTGTATGTACTATCCATCAGCCTAGCATTGACATATTTGAATCCTTCGATGAGCTGTTCCTAATGAAGAGAGGAGGACAAGAAATTTACGTCGGACCACTGGGGCGCCATTCTTGCCACCTGATCCGCTATTTTGAGGTAAAGCTTTAAGAATGTTAAAATACTAAAAACAGACAATTCTAGTTTCTTGCTTTTACTTATCTGATGAAATACACTACTGACAAATAAAGTTTGGATCCAATCAGGGAATTGAAGGAGTCAGTAAAATCAAAAAAGGTTATAATCCGGCAACGTGGATGCTGGAGGTGACTTCCATAGGACAAGAAGGTGGTCTAGGGGTTGACTTCGCTGATATATACGGAAGCTCGGATCTATACAAGAGAAACAAAGAGCTCATCAAAGAACTAAGTGCCGCACCTCCTGGTACAAAGGACTTGTACTTCCCGACCATGTACTCGAGATCATTCTTCATTCAATGCACGGCTTGCCTATGGAAACAATATTGGTCTTATTGTGAAATCCTCCATACACGGCATTGAGATTTTACTTTACGATATTCATAGCACTGATGTTTGGTACAATTTTCTGGGATCTTGGTACTAAGACGTAAGTCATATAAATATTTTAAGTACATCTAATTAACATCTAATTTTTACAGCTTTCTTCTCATGATACAATTTCTTTAATGAATTAATGTCCTCCATTGTTTCTAAAATTACAGGTCACAAAGACAAGACCTGTTTAATGCTATGGGTTCTATGTATCTTGTTGTTCTCTTTCTCGGAATTCAAAATGCCTCTTCTGTGCAACCAGTTGTTGTTGTGGAGCGAACAGTCTTTTACAGAGAAAGAGCTGCTGGAATGTACTCCGCCTTGCCGTACGCCTTTGGACAGGTAATTTTTTATATTCGTTAATGATATTTCTGATATGTGTAACTGGGTGTACTTGTTTTAGTGGTCATTGAAATCTTCTCTTATCATTGCAGGTAGTAATTGAGATTCCATATATCTTGATTCAGTCTTTGGTCTACGGAGTTATAGTGTATGCCATGATCGGATTTGAATGGACAGTCGCAAAGTTCTTCTGGTATCTCTTCTATATGTTCTTCACGCTGTGTTATTATACGTTCTATGGAATGATGACCGTGGCAGTGACACCAAACGAAACCATTGCTGCCATTATTAGTGCTACTTTTTACGGTTTATGGAATCTCTTTGCAGGATTTGTAGTCCCACGAACGGTAAGTTACACTAATAGCTAGACATGGATATTGATTTTCTAAAAACTACAAAGTCTATTATTTTCAGCTTACTCTCTAATGTTTTTCTTTTGTGACTTGATTACAGAAAATTCCAATTTGGTGGAGGTGGTACTACTGGGCATGCCCTGTTGCATGGACCTTATATGGATTGGCTGTCTCACAGTTTGGGGACATTCAAACTTCCATGATTGATACAGGCGTGACAGTAGAATTTTTCATGAAGGATTATTTTGGATTCGACCATGACTTCCAGCCAGTGGTTGCAGTTGTTATTGTTGGCATTACCGTAATGTTTGCCTTCATCTTTGCCGCTGCCATCAAAACTCTTAACTTCCAAAGTAGATAAATGACGAGTCCTCTATCTGGCCTAAAATTTTGTTGCGTTTCATTATGGTTTAAGGATGTAGTACACGAGGCTTCCGAGCATTGGAATTTTGTGTATATTTAATAAACATATCCTTGCTTACTATTTACGTTTGATGAAAAATCTTCCTATTCCAAAATCTCCCTATGTTGTTGTATGATTCCTTGTCTCTCCACTTCACCTGACTCTTCTCTCTCCGGCCATCTGATCCCTTCCTGCTCCGGCAATTTCTAGCCGTTATCCCTGTCTTCTAGTTTCATACTTCTCTCTCCAGCCACCTGATCCCTTCCTGCTCCGGCAATTTCTAGCCGTTATCCCTGTCTTCTGGTGCCATAACGGTATTTTTTCACCGAAATTTCCCTGTCGCTCTGCCAGATTCTCTCCTCTGATTTTTTATTCTTCTTTGTTATCCATGAACCCTCTCACTTACTAGTTTTTTCTTCTTCATTTTATGGATTATACTAACCTAAATCACCAATGCTACTGCAACTGCATAAACTCATCCTTTGGAAATCTCACAGGCAACTCATCAATCACAGAATCCTCAGAAATTACAGATATGAAGTGCCTCACAATCCCCTCAATTACCATAATCATCAATCCTATCAGCCTCAACTAGAATCTCAGAAGTTTACTGGATGATTCAAACTATCTGTTAGCTAGAACTCCTCAATCTAGAACTAATTTCAAAAGTACCATTACCATTACTAGAAACCCTGAGTACTATTTCAATTCCCAACCCTACTATCAAATTTCTAAACACTACCACTTACTTATTCATCTGATCACCCAGTTCACATTTGTACTTGAACATATTTGTTTGGATACCAAAATCAGCATTCCCATGAACTCTGATCAGTTAATTACCAGACAACATTACCCACAACTCATAAATGATAAATCAAATCCAACAAACAACGATTCAACCACACACAAACATTACAATTATCCCTTCACAATTCAACATCTAAACAGTACCCAAATTATCCAAAATAACTTAAACAGAAAGCAAACAACATATCACCCCCTTCTCTATCCAACCACCAATTTCAAAATAACTATTTCACCCATAAGATTGCAGGAATCGGATAAGGAGGATAACCAAACTTACTTATTTCTTCTGATGGCGAGCCTTGCTCCGAGTCCCCTTGCTGACACTACGAGTCCGGCTCCGAGTCATTCGCACAGACGACAGTGGAGTGCGAAATACTGGTGGGGGAGTATGTTGTACACCATTAGGAAAGCCTTGATCTGGTTCAACTCCCATCTCCTGATTAGATTGCTCTGGTTCAACGGTTGTTGGTACTCCATTGACAGAACCGCTCCCCGGCTGAAACGGATCGGTAGCGAGTTGTGGCTTTCCGGCACAAATAGCTCGACCAATCCTACTTGTTGCGGGACAAAGGGCATCCATCACTGGAAACCGTATTGGATCATCATACCGCCAAGGTCGTGCAGCCAACTGACGAACCATAAACCTAGCATCAGCAGGGAGAGTGATGGATTGAAATCCAATCCTACTCAAGCCCGAGACAAGGAACCGATCAGCAACAATGGCAAGACCCTCATGCACTTGGAATGGCCCATACCTTGGATGATGAGCATACAAGATCCAGTCATCATCATCAGATCCAGACCGACGAGGCTTAATAGTTGGGGA
Organism: Papaver armeniacum; assembly: GCA_023531295.1. NCBI lineage: Eukaryota > Viridiplantae > Streptophyta > Magnoliopsida > Ranunculales > Papaveraceae > Papaver > Papaver armeniacum. The sequence continues at coordinate 62,272 of JAJJWW010009142.1, forward strand.
TGGAGTTTCCGATCCAACCACATCAGACATTTCAACATCTCCAGGCGCCTCTTTTCCAGGAGGATTGCTAGCTTCACCATCCTCGTCATTGGTTTGCTGACTATTCCCACCTCTCTCATATCCTCATACTTGATTCAGAAACGGATTACTGGTATCTTGATTGATTGGAGCGGGCTTTGGCTGATTGAAAAATTAAACCAGGCGGTCAACTGGAGAATCTACCAACAACTCATGCATGATTCCTTGTGGTTCATCTTGTTGCAAACACTATTCAATCTTCACATTCACGTTATGCTGCAAATCATCCAAGTACCAGGCAAAACTTTCCTTGAAATCTGGAGATTCACAACCTTGGGGATAAGCAATACCATAAGGCAGTCGATCTACACAGTTTTCATACGGATACCAATGAATTAGAGGCTCAATATCAACCTCCAACATCTTCTGCTTGCCCTTCCGATCCAATTTCTTCCCATCATCAGCCATGGAGAAAGACTAAAGCTCTGCAACTCTAAAAGAAGTTCGATTGAAGATGTATAAGAGGAACACAGTTTAAAACCCTCACCGGCAATTGAACCGGTCTTTATAAAGGAGCACATTTGTTGGTATTGGGTCGCTTCACCATTAATTGGCAGTGTTTCCCAAAGAGAACTCCCTTCCTTCCTTAACAATCCCTATCCTGTCGTTTCAAATTTCCCGCAACTAGATTATCATTACCTACAGCCCAAGAACTAGATTATCATTTCATTTACTACAGCCTAAAAGAGGAATTACTCCTCATATATTTTACTAATTACCTAAACAAATCTTACTTCCCTTGACAGATGGTGGGTGGAGGCTGGCCACAAACAAATCACCCCATAAATGATACTGGCACCACTAAATTCTAGGTAGGCTAGAGTTTCAAAGAAATAGTTCAAAATTTAGTGTTTGGCGGGGAAAGGTTTACTCTTCAAACTGCGAATCAAAGAAAACCCAAAACAACATCTAAAAGAAAAGAAAGATTTCATCACATCATCACCATAATTTATATAACTCTTTCATAATACTTTTCCAACACTTCAACAATTAATTCCATCACTAATTTCTTCAACCCTAGATTCCTTTTCATTCAACTCCGAGATTGAATTAAGGTAGTTAAGAAAAACATCAAATTGATCAGTCTACCCGAAGAAACCCAAAAGGTACATAATGTTTCTAATCATGAATTTTTTGGTTGAGAAAATAACTAACTCGAAAAATTTATCGGACTCCATTAAAAGATGAGGAATACAACTATTGAAATTAACCAAAGCATGATGTTTCATCATTGGCCGGAAGATGAGAAAAAAATAAAAGAAAACCGAAGGTGGAATTCCAAATCTAGTCAACTTCTTTTCCACTAAAGAAAGGAAAATAAAATGACGGGAAGGAAATCCTCCCTAAAAAATGAACAACAACGTCCTCCACTTATCTTGGCTCAGATTTTTAGCACCCATTGTTGGAGATCTCTAAGAGGAATTACTCCTCATATATTTTACTAATTACCAAACTCACTATATCACTTTTGGCACAAGAAATGCTTCTCATGATAATGACTATAAGCATAACTCCTTTAAAGATGCTAGTTTTGAACAACAACACTTAGCACTGATAAGAGCATCATCAGCACAAATTACTTTTAATCACCATATGCATGCTATAAACTTCAGGTATGTCACCCCGTGGAATCTACACCTAGAATCTCTTACCTTAACTAGGACTCACGTGCACAATAATTATATCTCTATGCATATATGTTCTCCTTTTGTCTTATGGCTCATTGACAGGTCGCCCTCCCAAGGTTCGTTAGTAGTCAACAGTAGCAACTTGGTCATCACAATAAAGCACAACAGGCATTGGATTTACTCAGATAACACATGGAGTGTATACTTATCTTCTGTTAGTAATTGGACTATTGAGAAATATTTTTGTCACCTGCATAGTAACAACAAACTGTACTTCAAGCAAACAATTTTTTTATGTTAGAGCATAGATCGGTTAAACCCACCAAGCGTTGGTATGTCAAGTTTGGTTGTCATATTTTAGTGAATCAAAACTCATGTTAAGAGTCGCTTGATTATGTACTAGAGTCAACTTCGTATAGGTTAGCTTGAAAGTATTAGGATATGAGACTTTACAAGTATTGCGAAGACTTGAAGATGTGAAGAAGCAAGGATCTACAATGACAACAATCATCCTTCCACTTGAGGTTAGTGATATTTGACTTGAATTGTTTCATTCCCTAACGTATCTTTCAAGTCGTGCATATTGAAAACAAAACTGCGAAGCATATTTGAACTCTAGATAGACATAATATTAAGGAATACAATACGAGGTTTATTCCTTAACTATTAAACTTTATAGATAAGACATCTCCATAATCATTTGAATGCTATTGTGATTATGTATGGGTATGAGGTGAGGATTTCATCCTAGGGAACAATGTTTTGCATGTGTTCTAAGGACGTAAGTTCATAAACTTGTTTGTGAATCGAAAAGGAAATCGCCAGGCGTTACTGGTTTTGTTAGTCATTGCATATCTTATGAACAGACAATATGTGTGATTGAGTATAACCGTTCACAACTTGTTGTGTTCTTGGTAGTACTATTCACAAAGGCCTGACTTATGTATTGGTATGACTTTTATTAGTGAAACCGATCTTAAGTAATCACCTGAGATGGTATGATCGGGTTTGTGATTTTCTGTCTGACCAAATATGGGAAAGGGGAACCGATCCTAGTAAGAGGTGAAGTACATCACAAACGGGAACCAATCCTTGTATGAGGTGCAACAAGGTTTATAGCAGAAATGGGAACCGATCCTGCGAACATGTGCAACACGTTTTTAGGCAAAGGGGAACCGATCCTATGGACATGTGCAACACATATAAGTTAGATACCATATATATGTGGGGAACCGATCCTAGTACCTAGTCAACCGAATTTTGGAATGCTAGTGTGACTATGCATAGTACTCACATGGAAGGTAGAACCGAAACTTGTTTTGGTAGAACCGTTAAACCCATGATTTTGATTGAATGTTATTTGATCAATCGCATAGTTCTTGAAAGTCAGATGAACCAATTATAAACTTGTTTGGAAGTGTGGCAAATCGGTTTCAAGGTTGTAAGTGTTAAAGAGAACTTACAAAGTTAAGATGTCGACATACTTTGAACACGTGATGTGAATGTTTATTTCTTTAATTGTTCAAAGTTATTCCTTAATAGCTTAAGGAAGAGAATCCCAGGATCGAAACATAAATAAGTTAAGAATATTTTAATTAAGGTATTTAACTTCATTTTGTAGGGAAATAAGAATTAGTAATGTGCATTTACTAATTAGAGATTTTCCGAGAGATTTCGATCATTATTTTTGACAGAGCATTTTCAGGAATTATGGAAACCGAATTTGTGCTTTAATGAATATCTTGAGAATATTTTCGGTTTTGGAAATTCCTTGGTGTCCAAACTTCCTTGTCTATAAATACTTGAAGTTTGCCTTTCTAGCAAACTAATCCTTCGTAATTCATGAACTTCCTCTTTGTTGTGTTGTTACTTGGTGTAGCCGCCCTATTCGGAGAGGAGAGTGACCTAATTAGGAGAAATCTCTTATGGACGCTCAGTTTAAAGTCTTCTTTGGGATTGAGAAGCTCTACGAGTACCGTTGGTGGGAAACTAGATAATTGCGGTTTATCTCTTGTTTTCTTTGATTTGATTGACTAACGGTAGTTGAACTTTGATTGCACCTAGTTTGTTTATGCTTGAGAATATTCTCTGGATATAAGATTCACTCAAACTAGTTCAGAGTTTCGACATGGATCTTTAGACTTTTGTTAGTTCTAAAGACGATCTTGTGATAATCCATTGTAACAGACTTTGTTCTGTGCGTGATTGATCACAAGAGATTCAAGTGATTGTGCAGGTGTTTATTGAAGATCTAAGAAGATTTGAAGACAAAGAAGATATTGAAGATTTCTTATTTGTGGGTTCATAATCTTTGGTGTGCACAATACTTGTTTCGGTAAAAAGAGGATCCAATTAATAATCGGTTTATCTTTGTGATAGATTGGATTGATTAATTGAGTAGATCGGCATGAACAAAATTCTCTGGATTAATAGTGTTGTTGGCTTAATCTTAAACGATTACTTCGGTAATTGAACATAAGATAGATCTAAGGACCTGACGAAGGATTTTACTGTTGGGTACGTGACTAAGGTCGGAGGCGTGGGAATACAGACGGAACTAGGTGAACTATAGGTTTAGTTGCTTGGTCTCAACTATACGAAGTTAGGTGTAATTTTGTGTAGCGGCTTAATCCTGAGAGTATTCAATTCTAGACAAGGTCCCGGGGTTTTTCTGCATTTACGGTTTCCTCGTTAACAAAATCTTGCTGTGTCATTTACTTTATATTTCCGCATTATAATTGTTTTATTATAATAAGTAAATTACACAAACGTTAATTCCTATTTACTTGATAAGTGAATCCTATTGTGTTTGGTTAAGTCCAAACCTTTTTATCAAGTAACATACTTCGTTGTTGTATTGTCTCGATCTCGTATCCATAGACGATCACACGAAGTGTGAACCGATTAGTTGTATTGTCTCGACTCAGTCCATAGATAGTTACTTTAGGAGAAAGGACTTATAGGTAGGAAAAGTTTTAGCTTGAGGTATATTTGGGTACCCTCGCCTTTTCATTTTATACCTCCAATTTCAAATTAAAGTGCAATGTCCCATCATTACTCATAGCATTCTTCCCCCCACTATTATCACTAACACCATCACCACCCAACTATTCTTCCACTTCAAAAATTACATGGCCTCCACTTCAGGGACTAAACCTATTGATCCAGTTGACAATATGGTAGAACAAATGAACTCCTCTCTAAATATACTTGAAGATCTATTTCCCAAAGTTTTTATCAATTCTAAGAACACTCTACCTAAAAAACAAGAAAATTGGAAATGGGTGTTAATTGGCAGATTTTGTAGCAAAATTTCTCATGAAACTAGAACTATCTCTAGATTCATAAAATCTAATTGGGAACTTAGAAGAAATGCTGAGGTTGCTCTTTGGAAAAAGAGGAGAAACTACTATTCTATCATACTTGGCAACATAGTAGATTATAAAGTTTTCAGAAGAGGGGGCACTAGAGGTATATTTGACAAACTAATAGTCTTAACTGAAGTTCCTCCTTTTGGTCCTGATTTTATTGATGAAACTAACTTCTACAATGTCAAGATTTGGGTGCTGGTCAAAAGAGTTCCTAGGCACATCATCCCTGATATTAGAGATATCCTTAAACCTGCTGGAATCTTCCAAGAAGCTAAAAGAGCTTATGGTAGAGATGAAGATGAGAAGAACATGGAAGTACTCATGACAATTGATATTACTAGAGCTTTAAAATTTGGTATTTATGCTTATGAAACTCCCACCATCTCTCACTGGCTAGAATTTGCTTATGCCTTGAATGGTATAGCATTTTGCAAAGTATGCAGAATCCTTGATCATCTTGGACCTATTTGTGAGGAAAAATAGGAAGTTCCATATAATTTCACCAACACCACCCATCCCTCTAATCTCAACAATCCTTACCCTTCCAACCCCAACACCTTCAACAACCCATTATCAAGAAAAGTACATATTCTGATAAAGACATTGCAGAGGAATTTGCCATCAAATTGAGACTAGCACAAAGAAAAATTGTTCTCAAGAATAGTTCTGAAGAGCTGGATGGTCCTGAGGATTATGTAATCTTTAAAGATGGTCTCCATCATCCCATCAATGAGGAAATTTCAACTAAAAATCCCGAAGTCATGCTTTTGTCAAAAGAAACAGAAAAATTCTTGAAAGTTATAAGGTAAAGGATAAATTGTTGAAGAAAAAAGGCATTAATATCAAAGCTGCTGCCAGGAAGCAACCTCAAACTTCTGAGAATGGGATTGAGAACAATATTAATCGTGACAATATCTTTCCAAAAATCAACCCTTTTGTACCCAACCCCTTTGAATCCTTACCTTCATTGATTGACATTCAAAATCAAATCAAAGAAGAATTCAACAACCAGGACAAACTTCTTTGGGAAAGACTAAAGAAGGAGTCAAAACTTAAGGTTGTGGACAAAACTAGTAATCTTCAGCTGATGGATCCAAAAAGAAAAACCTATGCCTCTTCTTATCCTACTGAGCACGCCCTTCTTCACTGGGACTAAATGCATCCATCCAATAAGAGTAACATACAGGACATGCATATGGAGGAAGATCAGCTGACAAATCTGACTACTAACAACCTTAAGGGAGAAAATCCTTTCCAAAATCCTAAGGTACAAAACTCTATTCATAATTTTTTTTTAATTAACCTGCATGATATCTCTAGCATGAATAATTTAGCCTTGATAAATATCAATATGCTCAGCTCCTGTGATACTCAAGCTTCACAGACATTATTGCATAGGTTATATTATCCTTATCTTTTTTTTTTATCCTAGTGTCTCTTATTTCTGGCAATTTTTCTCCGTCGTGACTTGGAATTGTCAAGGTCTAGGAAAACATAGCACTAGTAGGCATCTGAACAATATGTTAAATAAACATAACCCTGACATTTTATTCTTATCTGAAACTAAACAACAATCTAAAAACCTAAATGCCATCCTTAGCAACATAGGAGTCACTAATTTCTGGTTTGTAAAACCTAGAGGAAAATATAAAACTGCTGGAGGGCTTGTTCTAGCCTGGAACACCAACTTAAATGTTATCATACAATATTTCTCTAATAATCATATTAGTGCTTCTGTTTGTCCTAACATTAGGGACCCTTGGTTATTCACAAGTTACTATGGCATCCCTTATACTACTTTAGATAAATTGCACTCTTGGAAAATGATTGAAAGTACTGATAAGTTTTGTAGTATATAAGATAGGGAAAGAGGAAGAGATAGAGAAGAGAAGGATTTCTATTTATTAGCCTATTACATAGGTAAAGTATCCTTTATATACATGTAAAGAGAAACCCTTAGGATTTTAGTTAGGCCGCACACCCATGGGCCGTAAGTCCTACAACACTCCTCCTTGTGTGGTCCAATAGAACTCCGTTTGTAGTTCTCCACGTATAGTGCTTCGAAAGTAGGTCTTCAAATGTCGTCCTCTTCTTGATGACTTGTGCCGAAATCAATCGCCTCATAAAAACTTTGACAAGGAAAAACCCAATGGGATAAAACCTTGGTAAAATTATTCACATGTAGTACTTCACATGTTGTCACGTACTTTACATGTAGTTCATCACATGCAATACGATTTTCAAAGATCGACGAGTCTAAGTTAATTGCCTCGCTAAAACTTCATCAGAAAAACCCAAAGGGACAAAACATTAACTAAAGAAAAAGATTACAATATTAAGAAAACTTAGAATAAAGTTGGACTCAAATATGTTGCCTCATTAAAACCTTTACAAGGAAAACCCAGTGGGATAAAACCTTGAAGAATGGAAAAGAATACAACGTGATAGATGCAAGTAATGCAGATGATCACTTTGCTCCGTTGAAGTTGACTAGTTGCTTCACAACTCTTAAGGAAGAAAATCCTCGTGGGAAAGACAATAGCCTTAGTTGGGAAATTACATTCCCGGTGTTTGTTGTTGTCTCATTAAAAACCTTGTCGAGTAATAAAACCCTGTGGGAAAAAGCAACCTCGGTGAAGGAAAATAGTTCAACACACCATTAGATGCTCCCCCTAATGTCAGACAATTTTCATTAGTCTAATGCAGTCAAAAGGAGTTTATCACACTTTACTTTGATGACTTGAATGTTTATAAGACCATGTTGTTGATTCTGTAAGTTACGTTGCTTAAGAGAATATCGCATTTTAGTTCTTTGATTCAGATATTTTTCAGTAATATCAACGCGATCTTTATGTCTTCAACGTTCAACGTACTTGATTTTTTTAGTGTTGTCTCGCTAAAAACTTTTTCGAGTAACAAAACACTTTGGGAAAAACTATTCTCGATCGAAGGGGAAAAGAGTACAACACAGCTCCAAATTCGAAGTAAAATATGGCAACATCATATCCTTGGATCCTCTCCCTGATGTCGGCATCTCCCCGTGATTACTTTCAGGGTTGTTCCACACCGTTCCTTTAGTCATGTACTTTTCGAAACTGAATATCGGTAATGACCTAGAAAATAGTCTACCATATCTCCCCCTGATTACTTTCGTTGGAGAAGAGATTATTGTTCCTTCATAATCAACAACTTCTGGATTGCACTTTCATTAGCATTCCTTTTAATGTCTTTGGAGGGATAAAACAAACTCATGTCAATGGTTACTTTTAAGTATATGATTACGTTCATTATACCATTCCAATGACGTTACGTTGGTACTTCGATCTATATCTAGCTAAAAAGTTCCCGGAGGATGTAAAATTTAATCGAGTACATTATTATACTAAGTACAACAATGCGTCTATTGTACGTAGATATGGGAATTTCATCTCCCAACACATCTTCGTCATCTTCCTTTAGACGAAATGGTCACTTACTTACATTTGAACCTTGACTAATCATGGGAGTGCTATAAGGATGCATGTCTTTGTTAAATTGCCTGATAAATTTAGACATATGCAAAATGGTGGAATAATATACCACAAGCTCAGTATTCAGTCGATCTTTCCCCAGATTTTCCATCTCAAATTCGGATTTCAAATAGCTTTTAAGGTCTCTTATTACATCAAGAGAACCCATCATCACTACGGGAAAAACAACGATTAACTACCGGAAATCGGTTGTGGTACCACATAAGACGACGTTTATCGATAGGTTGCACAAGGGGGGTTGTAGAAAGTCTTCAATTGTTTGCAACTCGTAAGCTAGAGTCGTAAACTTGGTTTTGGTTCAATATTATACAACACTTGCTTCGGTTGTGATACTTAATCCAAATTCTTGGGCAACATCTCACACAACTCATCAAGAGGTTGTAATAATTTGTTTCACAACAAAGTTATAAGTCTTAGAAATATCTAACACAACCAATATAATGGTTGTGTATATACCATTCTCCCAACTATTATTATGGTTTTGTCAAGACGTGTTTCACAATTATTATGGAAGCGTAGTCTAAGACGTGTTTCACAATTATTACTTGGGTTGTAAGTACTTCTTACACAACAAAAATATGTATAGGAGAAACTCGTATCACAACCAAGTTCATAGTAGTATGACATCATATTCACAACGAGTTTACTTGTGTAGCATAAACTCGTATGACAATGATGCGTGTCGTACCACAACAAATTAATTAATACTTTACTACCTAATTAACAAGTAATATAGGGTAGTCAAGGTCGATCCCACGAGGAGCACGAGATTCTAGTTGTAAAAATTGTCACAAAAGGGGGGTGTAAAAAGCAAAAAAGAAAATAAACAAAGCAATTAAAAAAGTAAAGTTGAAAGCAATAAGAGAGACGAGATCAAGGAATCCTTCTTCGTTACGAAACAATGAATCAAGTTATGTTCTCTTCTACTTGTTATTAGTCACAAATTATCACCAACCGTAGGTAAAGCAGCTAGCTTAGTGCTAAACCCCTAAATCCCTTGTATCTTAGGACACGGAAGTTCTCGAGTTACCGGATTCTAATCACCAAGCCACCTAGAATTAGCTCAACCTAGATGTAACTTGGCTCATGCATTAAGTTTTGTGAATTTCTTAGGTTGATATTAGTAGTTAGACTCTTAGCTCAAGGTCCACTTGCTAACGTTGTTTCTACACACAATTGCTCCACGGAATCCCTCGCAAGGTCTCGTGTTTGCTACTTATGTAAAGAGTCAAGAAAACGATTACTTATCTCTAACTTTCACTAGCTTTAGATTAAACTAACAAATCAATTTAGCATGCATTCTAAACAATCTATCAATCAATCATGAATGTCTTTAAGATCATTCCTATTAGTAAAAACAATCGATAATCATGTGAAAAACTTCAAGATAGAATTGAAAACAAAAACTTAAATCATATTAAGAACTAGGAATTCATCCTCAATCAATAAATTAACTACTCATGTTAAAGAGTTCACACAAAGAATAAGAAAAGAAAAGAATTGTGTGTGTAGAGATGTGTGTAAAAGATGTAGAGAACTTCTCTATTTATAGGCTTCAATATTCTCCAAATCTTCCAAGGAATAGAATCCTTTTTCTTTTGCAATTCAATTTCCAAATCCAAGCTTTTCTCAACTCTTCCATCTTCTCTTTCCAAATTTGAGTCCAATTCTCCATCCAATTCCTAGCCCAAGTCTTCACACCCATGAGAGAAGTCCATAGAAAATTACGGAATTTTTGGCTCGCGGAAAACCTGGGATTGTTGAATCCCGCCTAGGAATAGTCGCTTAGGAAAATATCTCGGAGTGACCGGCAAAGTCAAACCGGTCAACGGGTCGGAACGGTCAGGGTCACTGAGTCAACTCGGGTCAACGGGATCGGTCGGGTCAACTCAGAATCAGACTGAGTCACTGAGTCAGATGACTAATCAGACGAGTCAGGTTCTAAATAGCTTAACTGGGCTTGGCATGAACCATTACACAGGCCAGATGCTGTGATGCGCAATGGTGACGCATCCAAGCAACAAACCAGCCAAGATGGCTGTGCATCTACTCTTGCAGTTCCATACCAACACATTCATCCATCTGATTTGAGCATTTTCAGTTCAGTTTCAACTCCAGCTCAGTCGTAGCTGCGCTTCCTGCAATTGCTTCACCCGCAGCTCCATTCTAGCACCAACACAACCACCTGAGACTGTCATTTCAGTTCAATACTAACAACTCAGTTTTAACCACCAACCATTCAAACTCATCAGTACACATCACCAGTTCCAGCTGCATCTCACAGTAGCACCAACACTTCAATTGCTTCACTGTTTGGTTCCCTTCACAACTGCACTAGCCCAAAGCTCAACCTCCCCTGCAATCTGGTTAAGTCACTCCATCTCAATCAAGCCAAATACCAGCAACAGCTGCTCTCGATTAGCCGTATCTCCTCAGCCGAATCCATGGCAACACCAGCAATAACTCCACCAGGCCATATGCCATTCTTAGCCCCATTAACTCATGTTCATTGCAATAACAGACTTAAAACCATCAGCTACACCGTCTTCTCATCCTTCTTGCACTGCAATACAGCTCCGCAGCCCATATCCTTGCCAGCTCTATCTCTGCACAACTTATACAGCTCACCAGCGCCTACCTCAGCTTCAATCACACATCAATAGGCACTACAACCTGCAATTCCACACTTTCCTAACATACATCTATAGTAGCACTTCCATTCCATTACAAAGACGACTTCTAAGCCACAATGAGGCCAATCTTCACGCAATCATCACACGCTCCGCAAAACCATCCGAATTGCGGCTCAAGCTATCGCTTCCACAATACGTAGCCATTTGCAATTCTCGAGCCAACGAGACTCACGTAAGTCAGGTTCACAGCAAACACCACTGACCTATCATCAAACACACAACAACCAATTTCTGAATTCAATCAGTTCAGTCCAACTCGTAACCCATTTTCTTTTCAATCACAGCAACATCAATTCCTTCTAGCTCAGGACCAACAGCAACAACAACCCTTATCAGAAACCACCAAGAGCTGCAGCAGCAACACCCAATTCACAATAATCAGCACCATCAATTCCCTTTCTGTAGCTTCTGAAATCATCAAGAACACCACCGACACAAACCCATCTTGAATAAACCTTGATTCTCTCCTATGTTCATAGATTCAACCCATTTCATCTTCACGGCATCACTAATTCCTCCAATTCAACCTTGTCTTCAACAGCGCCACCAAGCAATCGATCTCCAATCAACACGAAATTGAATCCGAGTTTAACCCATTTTCAATCATCACCATTACAACTTCTAATCCCTGTCTCTTTTGTTGAATCAAACCCTGACCCAAATACCACCATTTCTATTTCCTCTGAATCATAACGGTCTTCTCAGCTTCAAGAACATCATCATCTGCATCTTCTCAGACAAACCCTAATTCATATTTCAGTTCATACACATCTCAGATTCAGAAGCCAATGTCAACCCTAACTTTAATTTCAATATCTTCTTCTCTTTTCATAATCGAATCAGTGTTGAATCAGCTACAACCCCTCTTGATTTCATCTCTAGTTTCTCGATTTGACAAGATTTCGACTCCTCTCGATTTCTCCCTCGATCTCTCTCGGCGAGTCGATCGATTTAAATGAATGAAGTGAATGTGAGAAATCGATTTTAGGAGTTGAAATGATTTGGGTGGATATTTACACCCCGGGGATAGGTACCACCGGTCTAAATGATAAGGGCCATCCTACTTGTAAACCCCCTTAACCTCTCGTAGGCACGGCTTTAGTACTCCTCCAAATTGGGTCGCCCCTTAACCTCAAGCGGGCTCCATATATCAATCGCCCGTAAAATGACCTTTTTGCCCTTTTGGCTCAAATTGGGTGATTTCTTCTTCTTTTCCTCCGTGCGACTCCAAAGTAGCTACAAAACTCAAAACAAGCGTAAAATACATAATTTACAAGAAAAATAGCAAAGAAAGCATAAACTACTAGATAGTAAATTAGGTGTATTCTACACCTATCAAATTCCCCACACTTAGACCTTGCTAGTCCTCGAGCAAATCAAACTAAAACTCACAACTTCAAAGCGTTCAGCGTCACAAGCATCCAAAGAGCTATGAGGACATAGAGTTTACGCATGCTAGTAATAAGAAGTTAGAAATACTAAAGAACATATTCTCATTCTTAAATGTTGAGTGAGAAATAACCACACCATAATGAGAGAACGCGTGTTTGAGAAACGATCAATAAGCATTTCGCCTCGACTTTCGCCTCACCAAAAAGGATTTTATGATAATTGCACTCAAAAAGACGACTTTTTATGGTTCTCACATGTGTGAGGTAGGAATGGAAGAGAATTCTGCGACACGTTGAATGGTGGGAAGAATAACTTAGAAAGATTTTTAAAAACCCACATCTTTTAATATTTTGAAAAACCATTTTTCGACGATCTCTACGAAAGGAAATCAACCATTATTATCGAGGATGAGATTACTTACTCACCTTCACATCCGATCGCCAATTATGATAACACCACTCTCACGGCATCCAATAGAAACGTCTTAGCTCCTCGTCTTTATCTTCGTGGTCTTCGGTTTCAACTATTGATGATAAACCCTTGAATTTCATAAATCCTTAACAATTTGTAACTCTTTTTACCTTAAAATCCTTGTCGCTTGAAACTTCCTTATAGATTTTCCTTCCCACGGCTTATTAACAAAACAAATATTTTTCTTTTTTTTTTCTTTTTTTTTTTTTTTCTTTTTTTTTTTTTTTTTTTTTTTTTTTTTTTTTGAAACAAGAGAAATTAAATACAAAATAAACCATGGCCGTGGAAGAAGTATTTTACCACTTGATTCTTCACAACTTGTATCGTCTAGAAATCATAAACTTCAAAAATTCTCACATTTTACTTTTCTTCGCTTTCATGAATAAGTCTTCATACTTGGATATAAAATTACCTCATTGTATTGTAAGTCCCCAACTTATATGTAAAATCCGCTCTTTGTATGTTGCTTTTACTTGTATTTGAAATTTGCTCTTTTTCTCGTTCCGTTGCTTGTAAACCTTAAACTTTTCCAACTTTCCTTGTAGATTTTGATGTCGCTCCTTGTTGATGATGAGAGTGTTTCTATGGATCCGTTGTTGTCGAGAGAGAGAATGGTGCTAACTGCAAATCGAACTACAAGAAGGAAGCTTTCATCCATGGACGTCACTCTCATGATTGACAAAATTAGCACTCAAGAGATCAAAGAGTAGTGCTTTATTGGTGGGAGGTTGGGTAGCTCACCATTCTACCCGGAATTAACTTACGGTGACACACACTCAAAAGAAGCTCTTTAGTAGATGGAAAAATTTCTGAGTCGGTGCCTCTCATGATATGAATACGGGTAGTCTCCACTAATGATTGATCAGCAACTCTAATAACGCACTTCTCCCCCGCACCAAATTCGCATCACCGGCATGATTAAATCCATTATTTAACACTCAAACAAACAAGAAATCCGAATGTAGTTCTCTAACATTTCCAAGTTCAATTATGTCGGTCAAAATCTCTATGTAAACATACCTAGAAATATGCTAGAGACTCTAAAATCTTTAAAAGTTGAAGTTTTTAGGTAAAACTTTTTTTTTTTTTTTTTTCTTCAAATTTTTTCATTTTTTTGTAATTTTTGTTTTAAAAACATGCTTAACCACTCCCCCACACTTAAACCTTACATTGTCCTCAATGTAATTGAATCCTCCTAGTAAAGTCAAGGTGGGAAATTTTAACATGATAAGAAACAAGAAAAAGAAATAACAAAAAGCAAAAAGATAAGAAATACAAAACCGATGGGTTGCCTCCCATTAAGCGCTTGTTTTAAAGTCGACGGCCCGACTTGGCTCTTGCAAGATTCATTCCCCATATACTAACAATCGGAAAATTTGAGGATCCACCCATAATACCTGTTTTGCAAACAATAACTCCATACAAATATTAGCACAAGAAAATAATAATGATGTTATCGCTCGATAGAAATTTCCCCCACACTTATTCTCGTCCACACTCGGAAGTGTATAAAGAACATAGAATTCGGGAACTTCCATGTATTCCTCTTGGCAAACCTGCATAGTGTTAGAATCAAGTGTTTCCAATGGTGGGTATTTAGAAACAAAATCATCCAAAAATACTTTCGAAGCACATACATTCAAACCAATAAGAGGTAAAGGAGAAGAATCAATAGGCAAAGGGTTAGACAAACCTTGCACAATCTCTTGTATTATAGAATCCTTTTCATCCTTAAAAAATTCAAGTGCATTACTTACCTCTTGTATATCGTGGTCCTCTATTAAACCTTGCAACCATTCTTCGTCGTTTTCTACCTTAACCAAAGTCTCGGCATCATTAAAATCATTCGCAAATTCAATTGGGTCTTCCACAAAATCAATGAATGTGGTTTCATCCTCTAGTATCATCTCTTTAACATTCTCATCATCGGAATCGGGCCATTCTTCCCTCATATAATCTTCCTCGGTATAAATTGTAAGATCTTCTTGTGAGGGTGTTACTTTGTTTACAACAATAGGCAAGTGATATCCAAACTCCTACTTTTGAATAGGTGAAGGATCGTTATTATGATCCGGAGTTGGAATAACTTCCTCATTGTCGCAACGTTCATACACTTCCGCGGACTCCCATCTTTCCCTAAGAAATTTTTCCAAGCAATAAATGCATCTTCCTCAAGCTCTTCCTTTTGAATAGGTGATTGATCATTATTAAGATCAAGGCTTGAGTAAGCTACACTATCGTCATCAAAAGTATCCAAAGGTTGGTCCTTTTCAACACAATCATCTTCATTTTCGGACTCACCATAATAAGAATCTTCATCGGTTTCATAACCTTTGTCCCGACGTCGTTTAAGTTCCATATGAATAGTCCTACTAATTTCTGCGACAAGCTCTTCCGAGTCTCCATCATCTTCCAATTTGTATAATTTCTGTGCAAGTTTCCTGACGTTCACACGCTTACCACCGTTGATAGAGTTTATAGACGGCATCTCCTCTTTTGGAAAAAGTGAAGGAAAAACACGATGAAGAGGAGTATATTCCAAATTCTCATCGCACATTACTAGAAAACAAATTGTTAGATGCATAACTATCCTTCCATCCGTGTGTTTGTCCACTTACATACCCGTCATAAGGTTGTTGATATGTATGAGAATATCCATAAGGTTCTGTAGGAAATTTATCATAGCCAAAATATTGGTTTTGATTGAATCTAAGGATGGTTGGAAGTTGTCATAATGTTGAGGTTGAAAACCGTATTGATTGTTGTAATATGCTTGCTCTTGTCCACCGTACATGGAAAACCTAAGACTGAAATAAGATTCAAAAACCAAGTTAGATACGGAATAGAATCCAACAAAACAAGAATAAAGCAAAAAGAAAAATAAAAACAACTAAAATCATCCGTTTCTCCCCGGCAACGGCGCCAAAATTTGATGCGTGTCGTACCACAACAAATTAATTAATACTTTACTACCTAATTAACAAGTAATATAGGGTAGTCAAGGTCGATCCCACGAGGAGCACGAGATTCTAGTTGTAAAAATTGTCACGAAAGGGGGGTGTAAAAAGCAAAAAGAAAATAAACAAAGCAATTAAAAAGTAAAGTTGAAAGCAATAAGAGAGACGAGATCAAGGAATCCTTCTTCGTTACGAAACAATGAATCAAGTTATGTTCTCTTCTACTTGTTATTAGTCACAAATTATCACCAACCGTAGGTAAAGCATTACTAAAGCTCGGTGCTAAACCCCTAAATCCTTGTATCTTGGGACACGGAAGTTCTCGACTACCGGATTCTAATCACCAAGCCACCTAGAATTAGCTCAACCTAGATGTAACTTGGCTCATGCATTAAGTTTTGTGAATTTCTTAGGTTGATATTAGTAGTTAGACTCTTAGCTCAAGGTCCACTTGCTAACGTTGTTTCTACACACAATTGCTCCACGGAATCCCTCCGCAAGGTCTCGTGTTTGCTACTTATGTAAAGAGTCAAGAAACGATTACTTATCTCCTAACTTTCACTAGCTTTAGATTAAACTAACAAATCAATTTAGCATGCATTCTAAACAATCTATCAATCAATCATGAATGTCTTTAAGATCATTCCTGTTAGTAAAAACAATCGATAATCATGTGAAAAACTTCAAGATAGAATTGAAAACAAAAACTTAAATCATATTAAGAACTAGGAATTCATCCTCAATCAATAAATTAACTACTCATGTTAAAGAGTTCACACAAAGAATAAGAAAAGAAAAGAATTGTGTGTGTAGAGATGTATGTAAAAGATGTAGAGAACTTCTCTATTTATAGGCTTCAATATTCTCCAAATCTTCCAAGGAATAGAATCCTTTTTCTTTTGCAATTCAATTTCCAAATCCAAGCTTTTCTCAACTCTTCCATCTTCTCTTTCCAAATTTGAGTCCAATTCTCCATCCAATTCCTAGCCCAAGTCTTCACACCCATGAGAGAAGTCCATAGAAAATTCTCGGAATTTTTGGCTCGCCAGGAAAAGCGGGATTGTGGTAGGAATCCCCGGAATAGTCGCCGGAA
Source organism: Papaver armeniacum (assembly GCA_023531295.1). Classification (NCBI taxonomy): domain Eukaryota; kingdom Viridiplantae; phylum Streptophyta; class Magnoliopsida; order Ranunculales; family Papaveraceae; genus Papaver; species Papaver armeniacum. Next base: position 79,485 of record JAJJWW010009142.1, read on the forward strand.
AATATCTCAGGTGACCGGCAAAGTCAAACCGGTCACCGGTCAACGGGTCGGAACGGTCAGGGTCACTGAGTCAACTCGGGTCAACGGGATCGGTCGGGTCAACTCAGAGTCAGACTGAGTCACTGAGTCAGATGACTAATCAGACGAGTCAGGTTCTAAATAGCCTAACTGGGCTTGGCATGAACCATTGCACAGGCCAGATGCTGTGTTGCGCAATGGTGACGCATCCAAGCAACAAACCGACCAAGATGGCGTGCATCTACTCTTGCGATTCCATACCAACACATTCATCCATCTGATTTGAGCATTTTCAGTTCAGTTTCAACTCCAGCTCGATGCCGAGTTGCGCTTCCTGCAATTGCTTCACCCGCAGCTCCATTCTAGCACCAACACAACCACCTGAGACTGTCATTTCAGTTCAATACTAACAACTCAGTTTTAACCACCAACCATTCAAACTCATCAGTACACATCACCGATTCAGTCGCATCTCACAAGAGCACCAACACTTGATTGCTTCACCGTTTGGTTCCCTTCACAACTGCACTAGCCCAAAGCTCAACCTCCCCGTTAACTGGTTAAGTTACTCCATCTCAATCAAGCCAAATACCAGCAACAGCTGCTCTCAATTAGCCGTATCTCCTCAGCCGAATCCATGGCAACACCAACAATAACTCCACCAGGCCATATGCCATTCTTAGCCCCATTAGCTCATGTTCACTGCAATAACAGACTTAAAACCATCGCCTACACCGTCTTCTCATCCTTCTTTCAGACCGCAATCTGACTCATGACCCATATCCTTTTGACTCTATCTCTGCACAACTTATACAGCTCACCAGCGCCTACCTCAGCTTCAATCACACATCAATAGGCACTACAACCTGCAATTCCACACTTTCCTAACATACATCTATAGTAGCACTTCCATTCCATTACGGCCACGACTTCTAAGCCACAATGAGCCAATCTTCACGGCAATCATCACACGCTCTGCAAAACCAACTGAATTGCAGCTCCAAGCTATCGCTTCCACAATCTGTAGCCATTTGCAATTCTCAGGCCAACAGACTCCTGTAAGTCAGGTTCACAGCAAACACCACTGACCTATCATCAAACACACAACAACCAATTTCTGAATTCAATCAGTTCAGTCCAACTCGTAACCCATTTTCTTTTCAATCACAGCAACATCAATTCCTTCTAGCTCGGGACCAACAAAGACAACAACAACCCTTATCGGAAACCACCAAGAGCGCAACAAAGAACACCCAATTCACAATAATCAGCACCATCAATTCCCTTTCTGTAGCTTCTGAAATCATCAAGAACACCACCGACACAAACCCATCTTGAATAAACCTTGATTCTCTCCTATGTTCATAGATTCAACCCATTTCATCTTCACGGCATCACTAATTCCTCCAATTCAACCTTGTCTTCAACAGCGCCACCAAGCAATCGATCTCCAATCAACACGAAATTGAATCCGAGTTTAACCCATTTTCAATCATCACCATTACAACTTCTAATCCCTGTCTCTTTTGTTGAATCAAACCCTGACCCAAATACCACCATTTCTATTTCCTCTGAATCATAACTGTCTTCTCAGCTTCAAGAACATCATCATCTGCATCTTCTCAGACAAACCCTAATTCATATTTCAGTTCATACACATCTCAGATTCAGAAGCCAATGTCAACCCTAACTTTAATTTCAATATCTTCTTCTCTTTTCATAATCGAATCAGTGTTGAATCAGCTACAACCCCTCTTCAATTTCATCTCTAGTTTCTCGATTTGACAGTATTTCAGCTCCTCTCGATTTCTCCCTCGATCTCTCTCAGCAGCAATCGCTGCTTTAAATTCAGGTGAAGTGAATGTGAGAAATCGATTTTAGAGTTGAAATGATTTGGGTGGATATTTACACCCCAGGGATAGGTACCACCCTCTAAATGATAAGGCCATCCTACTTGTAACCCCCTTAACCTCTCGTAGGCCTGGCTTTAGTACTCCTCCAAATTGGGTCGCCCCTTAACCTCAACTGGGCTCCATATATCAATCGCCTGTAAAATGACCTTTTTGCCCTTTTGGCTCAAATTGGGTGATTTCTTCTTCTTTTCCTCCGTGCGACTCCAAAGTAGCTACAAAACTCAAAACAAGCGTAAAATACATAATTTACAAGAAAAATAGCAAAGAAAGCATAAACTACTAGATAGTAAATTAGGTGTATTCTACACCTATCAGACAACCAAGATTATAGTAGTAAGACATGTTATTCACAACCCTTAACTTGTGTAGCGAAACGTGTATGACAACCTTTGTATGTGTAGTAGAAGTTTGTTTCCACAATCCAATTGCATTGTTTCACAACAAATACGATGTGTAGCGAGAAACAAGTATGACAACCATTATTTTCATATCACAACCCTTACTCGTGTAGCATAAAAAATGTATCACAATGTTTTTTTATGTTGTATAATTCTTGTTTCACAACCCATATCCTCGTGTAGTGATCACCTTTTTTTCCAACCATGTTTAGCGATTTGTGATTCTTTTACATTTTAGAAAAAAAAAATATATAAAATTGGTTTTCAATTCACACAAATATATATAAATATACTTCCATTCATTCGAGATAAAAACCATTAAAATGTAAACGAGAGATCAACATATAAACAAGTTAACGAGATCATCATTGTTTCTGAAACACTCAATGTCATTGTCATTGTTTTAAAGCGATGAAAGCAACACAAAAATAACCATTGTCTCATGAAACACACCCCAAACAAAGTAGCAGTTATCATATGGAGGCATTATCGGATCCTTGGACCATGTGACATAAGTTCCTACAAAGCATGTATAACACGCTTCAAGTCACCCGATGGCTTGTAGAGATGAGCATCATCAACACGAGAAGTAGTCACAGTCACTTTGTATGCGCCGAAACCTATTGGCACTCCATGGCACTCCATCTTTGGATCTGTTTGACAATAATTGCGTCAAGAACAACCTCGTTCTCATTGTACCAACCGAGCAATCTGCAAGCTTTACCCTTCCCCTAGCGCTTCCTCCACCTTGGTCAGTGCCTAACTCGGACCTGTCATTTGCAAGCCGGGGAGCAGTCCTACTTGAGCTAGCAAAACCATGGGTGTTGCTAGCATTTCAGGACTACGGGAAAAATACAACAGCAACATCATAAACTCATAATGGGAGCAACGAGAGACTAACCAGCAGTTTTATAGAAACATAAACACACTTACAATTGGACTGGCCTTGTTCAAGTGTGAGCCATCATGGCAGCGAGACGCATCTCGAGGTTTTTTCCTATACCAACATCAAACCAGCGAGTATGAGACGCGAGTTTAAATTTTTCAACTAAAAGAAACAAAAGCGATTATTATAATCTCACCTCTAACAGTGCAAGTCTCGCATTCATTTTACTCATACTATCCTTGCACTCTTTGATGATCTTTTTGTAATGGCTCTTGACAACCATCTTTGTCTTTGTCGCTCCATAGCCAATACCTCTCGTCTCCTGGTTTGTCGTCACCAAGAGCTTTGGAGAGAAGATCGTCCGTCACGAGATGATCCAACATCGGCACCATGCTCTTGTGCGACTCTATCAATTCTTTCCCGCATTAGTGCAAAAGCAACCCAATTAGTCACATTTTTGCATCATTCGAACACATATATATTAAGCAAATAAATTAACAAAAAATAAGAGAAATATGAGTTGAGTTCTCACTAAAGCCTCCATATTTCCGAGATTAGGTTCCTTCCTTCCTTCGGTTTGTGACTCGTTATCCAAAGTTCGACTCTATCAATGTCTTCTTTTGTATTCAATCGCTTTTGCTGCAAACAATATGTTATCCGGCTAGTTAGCATATAATTTGAATACAATTACCCTATAATGAACATAGGAATAAAAATACACAACTTACCATTTTAGCCTCGAGTCTCGCATAACCACTCTACCGAGAGTGTGTGGAGTGGTGTATTTCTCTCTAACTTGTTGCATCTGCAATCTTTTGCCTGATAAAGTAACGGAATATCATTAACTAAACAACTGTGAATGTACAAGGGTGAACACAAAAATAATTTAACTTATTGCGATATGAACACTTACTACGAATCCCTCCGAGCAAACATGTGCCACAAACTCTTCCCACTCATTCACGGTATCATTCTCTGGTTTCAGTTCTGCCGACTTCATCTTTGTCTTTCTTCTTCCTCTAGCCCATCCAAGGCGAGGATTTTACCAGCTTTCCTAGACCTAGTATAGGGCTCATGACTTTTCCCAGGTTTACTTCAACCCGTCAGAGTAAAGATTCATGAGAATTTCATTTGGATGTGCTAAAGAAACTTAAGTTAGGGTGCTCTCATGAGTGTGAGGCTACCCAAATCCAAATTGTGGTTTTTAGAAGGGCAGTTGGTTGCTCTAATTGTAACCTTGGGTGCCTAAATGGCTACACATGCGTCCGACCACGTGTCACATTCTTTACGACTTATAAACTGAGAAACCGAGAGAAATGGGATTGCATCTTTTCCCTTCCTTATTCTTGTTCATCTTTCTTTGATTTTTGGTGAGAAAAATTAACCAGACTTGAGAGTGTAAAGAACAAAATTGAAATTAGTGATTGAATCTCTTGGAGAAAGGAACAACTATTTTGGGTGTTGGTTTGAGTGATTCAAATTCACAATCTTCCTGTCTTGAAAAGGGAAATTTAGGTTTTATATGATCAGAGGGGGATTTCTTGTTAATCGCGAGCTAGTTATCTCGTTTCTCTCCTGCAAATCGAAACCGAAAGAATTCAAAATCCTTCTTCCAGAAATTATTAGCTTTGCTAGAATGAATCAGGTTACAATGGTTGTTGTTGTTGTGTATTCTGGAGTTTGGAACAATAAATAGTAGGGAGAAACTTCTTCTTCTAAATTTTAGGTTTTGATTTCATCATTCCCTGGATCCCTATTCACAAGTGATGTTACTCTTTGATTGAACAAGGGGTAGTTTGTCATAATCTTGATGTTGTGTTTTATTAAATTGAGTTTTGATTTGTTGGAACTCCTTGGAAGTTTAGCTTGCATAAACCTAGCTTGAATTTCGAATTTCATTTTTCTGAAAACTAAAAACGTATGCATTGTTTGAACTGTAAAGTGAAATTCAGCCGTTGGATGTTTGTGATTTTTGGATATGTTATTCTTAGATATCTCAGGAAAACTCGTTGAAATTTTCAGGGTGATCGGACGTGGGGAAGTATCTTAAACTTCTGAATTACAGAGAACTATACTACAGAATTTTCTTAACGTGATAGAGTTTTGAGATTTATAATGGGGTACTTGGAGTGCATGGATTTATTTGATTTTATGATATGAAGAGCCCATTTTTGTGATGATTAATCTGTAAAAATTTCAAAACAAATGAATCATGGTGAGTGCTCCAAGTAGGGAGTCTCTACAACTATGCCTTTAAGAAATTTTGGGTATCGTTTGAGAATATCAAATCAGTTATGACTTGATGTTTAACTATTACTACTATCTTTGTTATAGTGTTATCCGGTATGGAATTCAGCCCTTTACCAGGGGTTCATCTATATTTACATTTTAAGTTGGATATAGAATGTTTTGTTAGTTCGTAGAGGTGTTTACGGTGACTTCATATCTCGTAAGTGAGTCTCTTTGTGTAAATGAAATGGTTGCTAGGCTAACGGGATGCAGGGAATGCAAACTTTGTGTTAACAGTAGCAATGGTTCTGTGGCTACTGTCCTAAGAGTAGATGATTAGATTGTTGTGGAATCTTCCCCTAAATTTTTAAGCTTGTTTTAACTAGATAAAATGCCTTAAGTATTGGAATGGTTATGTGTCGTCCAGTGGATGGTCTTGACATTGGTTTGTTGGACTTGCATAGATTTGATTCTCATTATGGTTTGATATGGATGCCGCTATAGTTTTTCAATTAACTATATTTAATTTGGAACCGAATGCCGGTCTTTCGTTGTTATTGCTAAATTCTAGTATTAAATGGGAAATGAGCATTGTAGTGGTTTTTGTATCATTTTTAAATTAAATGGGCTTGCTTCTTTGGAGACTCATTTCATTGCTGTTTACCATGGCTGTGCAGATAGGTATACAATGGTTCATAAAGTTAGAACTTTCTTAGAAGTAATCTCTTACTCCGTATCATATTAGTGTAGTCATCTCCTAAGTCGTGACCATTAGTGCTAGTGTCAAGCACACATGAATAGTGATTGTTACTGCACTTTAGTGGGAAGGGAACCACCGAAGGTGATTGTGCTCATGTGTAAAGGAAATAATATTAGGCCATACATTTGGTTACCATCAGTATTGGTTGTGACATTTTGGAAAAATAGATACTAAGAATTCAGTTAAGTTGAAAAGAGATTTTCCATTTAATATAATGGTTATCAATGGCTAATTTATGAATGTTCTTTGGCTGTGATCAAGTTTTGAGTTATTTTAGATATACGGTTGAGACTCTGGCATTTCCTTTTAGGTACAGAAAATAGTGTCATTGTTCTGAGATACAAGTATGGATGTCCGTTCATTATGCTTATTTTTGTACTCCCTTTAATGTATCTTCTTTATATTGGTGGACAAGGGCAATAATTCTCTTCTGAAGTATACATTTTTCTGTTATTATATCGATTTTGTGTTGTCGACTTGGAGGTGTATTGTTTGATCCATGGAATGAGTTGGACTGATATCAGATGCTTATATCGACGATATTGTCGAGATGTGATAACTTAGGGATAATTATTGCCGTGGAATTCATATTATTCGTACTATTTACAATGGCGGTTGATACCATCTAGTGCAAGAGATGATTACTACTTGAACAAAGTAGTTCATATCATCTAAAAATAGATATTTTTTTATACGGTAAGCAATTCATAATACATAAAATGTAATCTGACTACAGGCACCATTGTAGTTGTAAATGTTGTCGTGCGCCCACGCTTCATACTCATTATGCTTATAGGTTTGCTTGAATACAATCAACTAATCTCGTCATTTTCTTAGTGGAAGGTATTGTTTTGAAAACATTTAAGATTGTTGTTGACACTAATATATTCTTAGATTAAGATTGTTGGAACCTAGAGAACTAAGACTCCTACTAGACTATTTAGTGGATCGTCAAACCCACTTCTTTGATTTTTCATAGTGTAGGCCTCTCTACTCAGTACTGTAGCCATGAATGGTGAGAGGTTAGGCAACTGCATTTCTATTATGGAAGTCCGGATAGTTTAATAGCTTGTTAAATTTTATATTTGTCATAATTGTGTGCATTTCTTTTGTATTTGTTGTGCACTTAAGTGTAGCGTTTTGGTTTACTAGAGAGCGGTGGCCTACTCGTAATTCATTATATGAACTGCAAGTGGAATAAGTTTACTTGATATTTAGTGATTAAGAGATAATTGCTACCGTCGAGGGTAGTTCATATTATCTCGAATAAATAAAGACGAACTACGGTCGTGCTTGATCCCTTCGAGCAACGGAGAGGGTACGTAGGTAGATACCGCTATTCGGTTCAAAGACAACTCTACAAGGGTGTTCATATCATACGAAAGATTGGTTTCTTTGTCTTGGCAGTTCATACTATCTATTCGGAGATGATTGCAACCTTGTCACCGGCAACTAGCCATGAGAATTATTAGTGGTGGCAACTGGCCACGGAAATCTTAGTGGTGGCAACTGGCCATGGAAATCTTAGTGGTGGCAACTGGCCATGGAATTATTAGTGGTGGCAACTGGCCACGGAAATCTTAGTAGTGGCAACTGGCCACGGAAATCTTAGTGGTGGCAACTGGCCATGAGAATTATTAGTGGTGGCAACTGGCCACGGAAATCTTAGTGGTGGCAACTGGCCATGAGAATTATTAGTGGTGGCAACTGGCCATGGAAATCTTAGTAGTGGCAACTGGCCACGGAAAATCTTAGTGGTAGCAACTGGCCATGTGAATTATTAGTAGTGGCAACTGGCCATGGAAATCTTAGTGGTGGCAACTGGCCATGAGAATTATTAGTGGTGGCAACTGGCCATGAAAATCTTAGTAGTGACAACTGGCCATGAGAGTTACTAGTAGTGGCAACTGGCCGTCTGTCATTTTTGGGCAATCGGCCCGTGTTGACTTTGGCAATTGGTCGTCTACCATTTGGGCAACTGGCCAACTTTAATTTTAAGCAACCGGCCATCTCTTAGTTTTTTGAATTGTAACCCTTGTCTAATTTTATGAGTATTATGGTGTGGGACATATGCTCATAAAATTACGACCGTGAGACTAATGAGATTTCTACAGCGTGCAGGATTAAACGAAAATTTCACTTTAGTGGCGTATCGGAGAGTCGGAGTTTGCTGAGCGGGCCGAAACCCGGTTCCTTGGAAGTCCAGATTCTCTGATCCGTCACAGTTGGTATCAGAGCAGTTGGAACTCACCTGTTTTCAACTTGTGCGGTAACTCCAGGTAACAATCTTTTCTTCTAGTTTTATTTTGAACTTCGGGACGAAGTTCTTTTAAAGGGGGTAATGGTGTAGGGCTCATGACTTTTCCCAGGTTTACTTCAACCCGTAAGAGTAAAGATTCATGAGAATTTCATTTGGATGTGCTAAAGAAACTTAAGTTAGGGTGCTCTCATGAGTGTGAGGCTACCCAAATCCAAATTGTGGTTTTTAGAAGGGCAGTTGGTTGCTCTAATTGTAACCTTGGGTGCCTAAATGGCTACACATGCGTCCGACCACGTGTAACATTCTTTTACGACTTATAAACTGAGAAACCGAGAGAAATGGGATTGCATCTTTTCCCTTCCTTATTCTTGTTCATCTTTCTTTGATTTTTGGTGAGAAAAATTAACCAGACTTGAGAGTGTAAAGAACAAAATTGAAATTAGTGATTGAATCTCTTGGAGAAAGGAACAACTATTTTGGGTGTTGGTTTGAGTGATTCAAATTCACAATATTCCTGTCTTGAAAAGGGAAATTTAGGTTTTATATGATCAGAGGGGGATTTCTTGTTAATCGCGAGCTAGTTATCTCGTTTCTCTCCTGCAAATCGAAACCGAAAGAATTCAAAATCCTTCTTCCAGAAATTATTAGCTTTGCTAGAATGAATCAGGTTACAATGGTTGTTGTTGTTGTGTATTCTGGAGTTTGGAACAGCGAAACAGGTAGGAGAAACTTCTTCTTCTAAATTTTAGGTTTTGATTTCATCATTCCCTGGATCCCTATTCACAAGTGATGTTATTCTTTGATTGAACAAGGGGTAGTTTGTCATAATCTTGATGTTGTGTTTTATTAAATTGAGTTTTGATTTGTTGGAACTCCTTGGAAATTTAGCTTGCATAAACCTAGCTTGAATTTCGAATTTCATTTTTCTGAAAACTAAAAACGTATGCATTGTTTGAACTGTAAAGTGAAATTCAGCCGTTGGATGTTTGTGATTTTTGGATATGTTATTCTTAGATATCTCAGGAAAACTCGTTGAAATTTTCAGGGTGATCGGACGTGGGGAAGTATCTTAAACTTCTGAATTACAGAGAACTATACTACAGAATTTTCTTAACGTGATAGAGTTTTGAGATTTATAATGGGGTACTTGGAGTGCATGGATTTATTTGATTTTATGATATGAAGAGCCCATTTTTGTGATGATTAATCTGTAAAAATTTCAAAACAAATGAATCATGGTGAGTGCTCCAAGTAGGGAGTCTCTACAACTATGCCTTTAAGAAATTTTGGGTATCGTTTGAGAATATCAAATCAGTTATGACTTGATGTTTAACTATTACTACTATCTTTGTTATAGTGTTATCCGGTATGGAATTCAGCCCTTTACCAGGGGTTCATCTATATTTACATTTTAAGTTGGATATAGAATGTTTTGTTAGTTCGTAGAGGTGTTTACGGTGACTTCATATCTGTAAGTGAGTCTACTGTGTAAATGAAATGGTTGCTAGGCTAACGGGATGCAGGGAATGCAAACTTTGTGTTAACAGTAGCAATGGTTCTGTGGCTACTGTCCTAAGAGTAGATGATTAGATTGTTGTGGAATCTTCCCCTAAATTTTTAAGCTTGTTTTAACTAGATAAAATGCCTTAAGTATTGGAATGGTTATGTGTGCGTCCAGTGGATGGTCTTGACATTGGTTTGTTCGACTTGCATAGATTTGATTCTCATTATGGTTTGATATGGATGCCGCTATAGTTTTTCAATTAACTAGATTTAATTTGGAACCGAATGCCAGTCTTCGTTGTTATTGCTAAATTCTAGTATTAAAATCTGGAAATGAGCATTGCCGTGGTTTTTGTATCATTTTTAAATTAAATGGGCTTGCTTCTTTGGAGACAAGCATTTCATTGTTTACCATGGTTTGTGCAGAATAGGTATACAATGGTTCATAAAGTTAGAACTTTCTTAGAAGTAATCTCTTACTCCGTATCATATTAGTGTAGTCTATCTGTCTCCTAAGTCGTGACCATTAGTGCTAGTGTCACGCACACATGAATAGTGATTGTTACTGCACTTTAGTGGGAAGGGAACCACCGAAGGTGATTGTGCTCATGTGTAAAGGAAATAATATTAGGCCATACATTTGGTTACCATCAGTATTGGTTGTGACATTTTGGAAAAATAGATACTAAGAATTCAGTTAAGTTGAAAAGAGAATTTCCATTTAATATAATGGTTATCAATGGCTAATTTATGAATGTTCTTTGGTTTGTGATCAAGTTTTGAGTTATTTTAGATATACGGTTGAGACTCGCATTTCCTTTTAGGTACGTAAAATAGTGTCATTGTTCGAGATACAAGTGTGGATGTCCGTTCATTATGCTTATTTTTGTACTCCCTTTAATGTATCTTCTTTATATTGGTGGACAAGGGCAATAATTCTCTTCGAAGTATACATTTTTTCGTTATTATATCGATTTTGTGTTGTCGACTTGGAGGTGTATTGTTTGATCCATGGAATGAGTTGGTGATATCAGATGCTTATATCGATATTGTCGAGATGTGATAACTTAGGGATAATTATTGCCGTGGAATTCATATTATTAAATTTTATTTACAATGGCGGTTGATACCATCTAGTGCAAGAGATGATTACTACTTGAACAAAGTAGTTCATATCATCTAAAAATAGATATTTTTTTACGGTAGCAGCAATTCATAATACATAAAATGTAATCGACTACAGGCACCATTGTAGTTGTAAATGTTGTCGTGCGCCCACGCTTCGTACTCATTATGCTTATAGGTTTGCTTGAATACAATCAACTAATCTCGTCATTTTCTTAGTGGAAGGTATTGTTTTGAAAACATTTAAGATTGTTGTTGACACTAATATATTCTTAGATTAAGATTGTTGGAACCTAGAGAACTAAGACTCCTACTAGACTATTTAGTGGATCGTCAAACCCACTTCTTTGATTTTTCATAGTGTAGGCCTCTCTACTCGCATCATGTAGCCATGAATGGTGAGAGGTTACGCAACCGGCATTTCTATTATGGAAGTCCTGGATAGTTTAATAGCTTGTTAAATTTTATATTTGTCATAATTGTGTGCATTTCTTTTGTATTTGTTGTGCACTTAAGTGTAGCGTTTTGGTTTACTAAGAGCAGTGGCCTACTCGTAATTCATTATATGAACTGCAAGTGGAATAAGTTTACTTGATATTTAGTGATTAAGAGATAATTGCTACCGTCGAGGGTAGTTCATATTATCCGAATAAATAAAGACGAACTACGGTCGTGCTTGATCCCTTCGAGCAACGGAGAGGGTACGAGGGCAAGCCGCTATTTGGTCAAAGACAACTCTACAAGGGTGTTCATATCATCCGAAAGATTGGTTCTTTGTCTTGGCAGTTCATACTATCTATTCGGAGATGATTGCAACCTTGTCACTGGCAACTAGCCATGAGAATTATTAGTGGTGGCAACTGGCCACGGAAATCTTAGTGGTGGCAACTGGCCATGGAATTATTAGTGGTGGCAACTGGCCACGGAAATCTTAGTAGTGGCAACGGCCACGGAAATCTTAGTGGTGGCAATCGCCATGAGAATTATTAGTGGTGGCAACTCGGCCACGGAAATCTTAGTGGTGGCAATCGGCCATGAGAATTATTAGTGGTGGCAACCGGCCATGGAAATCTTAGTAGTGGTAACGGCCACGGAAAATCTTAGTGGTAGAATCGGCCATGTGAATTATTAGTAGTGGCAAGCCGGCCATGGAAATCTTAGTGGTGGCAAAGCGGCCATGAGAATTATTAGTGGTGGCAATCGGCCATGAAAATCTTAGTAGTGACAACGGCCATGAGAGTTACTAGTAGTGGCAACTGCCGCCGTCTGTCATTTTTGGCAATCGGCCCGTGTTGACTTTGGCAATTGGTCGTCTACCATTTGGGCAATCGCCAACTTTAATTTTAAGCAACCGCCATCTCTTAGTTTTTGAATTGTAACCCTTGTCTAATTTTATGAGTATTATGGTGTGGGACATATGCTCATAAAATTACGACCTTGAGAATAATGAGATTTCTACAAGCGTGTGGATTAAACGAAAATTTCACTTTAGT
>JAJJWW010009143.1:0-78692 GCA_023531295.1 Papaver armeniacum
TATTCCACTCCTGGTGGTCGTGATGGTTTTGCGGATCGACGCAATCCAACGTAGACACTCAATGATTTACTTTCAAGACACCACTTGTTGGTGTATTGGTGATGCATAATATTTTCGCAACATCAACATTTATTTTACTGCAAGCGTGGGCACTTAGTTTTGTATATCATTATAAAAGTATCTGTATCTAGCTCGTAGGTGGTAAGGTACTCCATATATTAGCATCTCTGTGCAAGGACAACTTTTTTGGTGGAATATAAACAATATGTATATTTTGTTAATAATAAATTTGTGCGAATATGATTTGAGATTATTTTCCATTACTTTTGCAATCAAATTAATTAAACTAAATTAAAAAAAAAAACATCAAAATCACCAAAACTAAACTAATACTTGATTAGAAAAAGAAAAAAAAAGTCTAGCACCAAAAAAATCGTTCACATTAATATTTAGACTTGGTAGCAGCATCATTATTTCCTCTTGAACCATTGCTTCAAATCTTCCAACTTGTCTTCCAAATTGTCTTCCAACTTGTCAATAACAGCATTCAATTGTTTAGACAGATCCTTCACTTTTGCTGCTGCACGATTTCTTCGACTTTTTCTCTCTTTGTTTATCTCATTCAATTCATCATATACTATAACAGCAAAAGCAATACCAACTGCACCAATCGAAAGACCAAGACAAAGTCCAGCTGTTGAGAAAAAACATGGTATAAAATAATCTGAAGCCTTTTCCTTACCCATGATGATATTTTCCCTAGTTTGTGATAAATCCAACCGAAACCCTAATTGAGCGAAACCCTAATTGAGGAGATAGATACATAGACTGACTTACGGTGATCGTCTTATATAGTGTGTTCTGTATAACTTTTGTCACAAGTTTTCGTGGGACCTGCCTAGAGTTGATCTAATGGCTGAGATTACATATAGGTGAATTGCCGACTTGAAACACGAGATTCTGCCTCCTGATTATGCCTAATTGTCAGGATACCGCCACAAGCCATTGGGGTGGAACCAGTGTCTAACGCTTGATTTATCCCAACGCACACCAAACCTAGCACATACGTACAGTGCACGGGTATAAAAGAGACAAACCATCACAACCGTCATTTCTCAAATATCTATATCTAAGGTTTCATACTACTGGTGATGTGGCAGTCAATTCCTTGTACGGCTCAAGCTTAGCCGAGCCATATCTTAACTAAGGAAGATCCTTTATACAAAATTTTGAGAATTTTCTGAACATATACGCTCCTCCAAAGAGGTGGGTTTCTTTTGAAAAGTCCGTCATGACACTCGGCTTTTTTTATAATCGAAGATCAGATTGAGAAGAGAGTATTGGATCAGAAGAGGATATACAAAGTGAGTATGTTCAATGGGATTATTTGTCCTGCACCAAAAGTTAGTGATGGTGATATGCTCATATGCAGCTGTACATTAGCTTGATAATCAACATACCAACTGTTTTTGTCGAAATTAATTTCCAGCTATATTTTTGTTTTTGTTTCATCATGTAACAGTGCTGTAGCAGTTATCAACCAACACAGATGAGGCATTCAACAGACACAATCTTCACTGTTGTGTTTGACGCCTTAAATTTGTTATTTCTATTTTTCTAGAAAAATAAGGTCTAGGTGCACTTATAGTCCTCGAAAATTCTGTGGGACAGTGTTTTCTTGAAAGCTAAGAGATTAAATTTGTTCTTAGCTAGTCTTGGTATGTCACTTGTGGTTAGTTCAGTATAATGAATTTGCCTTTTATGAATTAACGAATAAAATCTATGCTCTTCAGCTGAGATATTCAATGATTACTCTATGAATCAAATCATTCATCATTGGGAAGTTGCAGTTAATCTGTAAATACCTAGAGTTTTTATTTTCTGGGAGTCTTTCGACTCGAAACCTTGTGCATATCTTTTTCTTAGATACAACCTTTTCTTATGTGAATGTTTTCGCCATTAATATTATCAGGGCAACAAATTAAAGAAATCAAACGATCCTTAATAATTTCAAGAAAATATCAAATTAGATAAACACAAAAACCAAGCAAATCAAGAGAAAACCCTAATCAATACTAATATTCAAAAATAAAAAAAACACAGACGAAATTAACTAAACCCTAACATTATATGCATCGAACGTTCTCATTCAGATTTATACACCTTAGTAAGTTCCTCAAAATGTTCCGTAGCAGCAGCAACATTGCTCTTCATATCTACCAGTGTTTCATGAACAGCTTTCAGTTGTTCCTCGGATAACTTCTCCTTCAACTCCTCCACCTTACCATTAACGTAATTCTTGAGCATGGCAGAAACTTTTCGAATTGTTGGTATATAGAAATCTTCTTCTTCTTCTGATTTGTTATTTTTTCGATTAATCCTCCAATCGTTTAACCCATGGTACAGTAAAGCACCACCACCTACACCAGCGGAAGCAGCAAACGTCACAACGAAAACTTTTGCAACAACCTCCATAATCCCAGGTCCTGCCATGACTATCTTTCTTCTTTCCCTACTTTGAAACTCTAAAACTCTTAACGAAGGTATATGTTCAGCCGAAACCCTAGCTAGATGAGATGAGATAATGTGAACTGATATGCTTATATTATGTGATATTGCACTGACTTTTTGTGCAAGATACAACTTGAGAAGGATGCGCTCTTCCAAGGCACCAAGTACGGGACTTGGGTTTATGAGCTTTGGGCCAAGGGATCCATAATGATACGGGACTTTCTTTCCGTCCAGAATAGTCGCCGGGATAAGGGATGTCCGAGGGGTAATATTTTCTGGTGCGGTGGATAGGGCGTCGAGAGTTTTTGCAAAAACAGAAAAGAGACAGAAAATATCTGTGATTGGCTCGTATTTAACCCAGTATGATCATTCGATTCTCGTGAGGCTCATTTTGCATGTGCAAACTTAATAACCCAGTATGATCATTCGATTCTCGTGAGACTCATTTTGCATGTGCAAACTTTAGTGAAGTCTGTAGTCGAAGATGGCCCTGATGGGTAAGTTTCACTGATACGGTCGAGCAAAAGCAACCAAGGTTTCTAGGCGCAATGAACTCTATGGAGAACGCCAGTGCTTTAGCTTAATCAAGAGAGGAGATAGAATACATAAAGTTCTCAAGGGAAAGCCCGATACATAAGAGCATTTTGCATGTGCGAATTCCCATGCCGACCCGTATACTGGTCGTCTCGTGAAGCTGTCTCATTTGGCCGTCCCACATAGGGATTCCTAAAATTGGTTGTTCAGATAATGATTAACATGATGTCGTTGAGAGAAAAACTCCCGAAAATGATTAACTGATCCGCAGTGTTGGGATCCCGCGGTATGTCCTCGCACACTCATCCACACTAATAATGGCCATGTGATCCACGCTACACTAATAACACTAATAATGACCTTGTTGATCCGTGGTTTGGGGGCTGGGAGAGTTTTCTGTGAGGTTCGGGACAACCCGCGGTGCCCAACCCTCGATAGCTCTATCATCTCCGAAAAACTCCACCAAAGATATTGTGTTTGTGTGCATATTAAAGATCAATGTGATAAGAATTATTAGGTTAAATATGAGGACTTACCAGGATTAAAAAAGATTTAGAATGGAAAAATATTTTTGCGGAATCTCATCTTTCTTAAATACGACTTTGCTTTGACCAGTCAAGACATCAAGATCTAAAGGGTTGACCATGCAA
Organism: Papaver armeniacum; assembly: GCA_023531295.1. Classification (NCBI taxonomy): domain Eukaryota; kingdom Viridiplantae; phylum Streptophyta; class Magnoliopsida; order Ranunculales; family Papaveraceae; genus Papaver; species Papaver armeniacum. The sequence goes on from JAJJWW010009143.1 coordinate 3,696, forward strand.
TCAGAGTTAGAAACTTGGATTATCTAGGAACAATAGTATTTGAAGGATTTCATTGAACATGGTCTTCCATATGAAGAGAGAAAACCACTCAAACAATGTATGCCATTATCATTTAAGTACTTAAACAAATTAATTGAATTTTCTAAATTTCAATGAAATGGAAAAAGAGATGAAACTTAAACATTAAACTTAATGAAAAAATCAAAAGAGACCATCAAACTTATATAGAAAACACAAAGAACCCGAAACACCTATCAAACCATCTCAAAAGTTTAATAACTCCATGATATCATCAACATCATCCCTCATGATATCAATTTTAGTCTTCAATTTTTCCACCTCTCGATTGTTTTTCTCCATAATAACATTTAATTGTTCCTCGGTTGTCTTCACCTCTTTTGGCTCTTCAACCTTGTTGCCGTTATCATCTGTTTTGACCGGTTCAGTGGTTTTATCTCCAGGTAAAAGTATAAGTAATCTTTCAAGTAGTTTTTCGATCAAATCATCTTTGCGTTTATTTCTGTTACGAGTCTTCTTCCAATCGTTTAACTCCTGATGCATAAATAAACCGGCAAAAACACTTGCCGACATAAGAACGAAGCAGCCTGCTGCTTCAAGAGACATGACTATTTTTCTGTGATTATGCTTAGTTTGAGGATACAATATAAGAAAAATGAATATGGGTTCAAAACAAAACCCTACGCAACCCTAACGGGATATATAATCGGGACATAACTTGAGAAAGAAGACACCTTTTGCTGAAAGGTGGATACAACAGGGTGAGCATTTGGCCCAAAGTCCGTTTACATCCGTCCCAGACGCATTTTTGTGGAAGGATGTCAGAACCGTGTACTAGTGGACCGGATGGGGATGCAACTTTCGGGATCCGATGGATTTTGGATTGAAAGCGGATCCACTCTTGAAAATTCGTTAGACATTCGCTTCAGTTGAGGAGCTCTGAGGATCAGGCGACATTCTGTGTCAACTCAATTTAATTTTATTTATTTTTAATCTTCTCCTTTTTCAGATATATATTTTTCATTTGTTTTGATTAAAATCTTTATTCATGAACATTACTACAACAATTATTTTCTTTTCATACTCATTTTAAAACTAGTACGACCGTTGCCACGATGGAAAGGCCAACCGAAGAAGAATGCAAGATGGGGTTTGTCTACGATTACTTTCGCCCGCTTCGTGAAAAAGTGATACTCTTCACCCCGCTTCAGAAAAGATGATAGTTTCGCCAGCTTGCAAAAGTGATACTTTCTCCTTGCTTCAAAAGTGATACTTTCGCGTTCGATAAAAATGATACTTTTTCCGAACTGTAGCGTAAAGTATCACTTTTCCTCAACTAGAGTGAAAGTATCACTTTTCCTAAACGGATATGAAAGTATCACTTTTCCTAAACGAAAATTAGTCGTATCCATAAATCAAAATATGGCTGCAATGGATGTAGTTATGCATCCTTTGTGGTGGTTTGTCATAATGGCTATGCATTCAATTTTTAGAATTGTGCCTAAAATGAAAGTATCATTTTCCTTGAAACAGAGAGGGAGTACATCGCTTTATTAATTGCAACGGAAAATTAGTTGATGCATAAACTAAAATTTTGCTACATAAAGTATTATGTATCATTTTGGTGGTTTGCATAATGGATATATTTAATTTTCTAAAATTGTTCCTAAAATGATAAATACCTCCCAATTTTACGAAAAACTTTAAATTTAATATTGCTTGTTTGTATTTGTTGTGCAGAGTGTTTTATAACTATTTCCAACGAGATAAAATTTGTAGAATTCCAAGGCATGATTTTTAGATATGTTACATTATAGTTTGGTACCGATTATACCTGAAAAGATATGATACATAAGGAGTTATAGTAATTGGACTAAAAGGGAGGGACATTTTTGGTTTTTCGACCCTAACCATTTCCAATCTGTGGTAATTGATCACTTAGATTTTACAAAAAGTGGCTATAGAAGGCTCCTCGCGCTTAGCTACGGTCATGACTAGTTTAAGTCGATTTATATAATAATTTTGTTTCTTTTACTTTTGTCGATTTTCTAATTTAATGGTTTGATAATCTTTATTCCTCTTCTCTATGTGTTTACTGATGGTTTCTCCCTAATGACGTTTGCTTTGTTAATGACTATGATCAACGCGTTTGCAGAGTATGTTACAAAGCTCGTTGAAGCACATATTTGTTGCTTGAAGACCATTCATGTTTGGAAGATTAAACGAGTTTCAATATCGATCCGATCAACACTCAAATCCAGCTCTTTGACTAATTTCAAATTTAGTCAAAGCGGTTTACCTTTTCAAATTCGTTTCCTAAATTTTATCCTTGTCAAAGTCAACATCCACACCCCTATATAGATTTCAATCAATATTATGGCCTACATTTTCGTTTCCCAATCTATAAATATGTTAGGTAACCCTAATTCCCTTTTCATATATGATCCAGAAAATTGCGGTCTCGTATATTCTCATCATCTATGCAGATTGCATCCTAGATCATAAAATGGAATTGGAGAATATAAATCAAGTCTCGAGATATGGTTAACAAATTTAAGAAGGCCACTATTTAATTAGGTGATACATCGGAAGTGATTATACGCAACAATGATAATAATAAGGAAGACAATGAAGATGTGGAATGAGAAGCTAGTCCGATTGATAAAATCTTTGTTGAAAGCACTATGAGTCATAAGATAGGTGAGAAATATATCCCCTTCACATGGCCATTCATATCCTCCGAAGATGGTGGAAATTGATCCTAATGTTATCGTTTTCAAATTCCACAAAAAGAACTACTAAAGCTGGTGTGGGATTTAAGACCATGGAGTGTAAATGGTCATTCATCGGCTCTCGAATGATTATAACCAAAGAAATCTATAGTAAAGCAAGACTCGGGTTTCCAATGTTTTTGGATTCATTTGGAAATGTATTCTTCCGAGCACATGAATTCGAGTCCGTGGAAGAAGATGAGAGAACTAATGGTTGAAGATATACATAAAATCACCGTTGTTATTCAAATTACCGATGATCCAATAAAAGTATGTGTGCATTGATCTCATTCTATCCACTAAGAAGAGGAGTTAAAAACTTTAACCAATGCTGGTAAGTTATGATATAGATTAAACTCTTCCATGAAAAGCAACCTATATAATTTTTTTCAAGAATGTTACATTAATTGTTAATCACTCAAAGCATGTTTGCAAAGATGTTGCTAATTATCTTGCTAAGGCTCATGAAAATCATATTTTTTTGGAAAGCCAGATTGAATAAAGGATACCAGAGTAAGAAGATTACAAATGCTATTCCGGCTTCGAAGAAAAACCCTAGGAAAGTAGAGAAATTTCCAAGCTTTATTCCCCCAAAAGATGATTGCAGACTATTAACATAAAATCATGCTTTGGAAACTTTCTCTCGATAGAGTTGGTATGAGAATTTGTATTGATGAAGAAGCACTCGAAAACCAAACAAGTATATGTTTGTGACATGTAATGGCCTTCCCCGCATCAAATCAAACTACTCATATGATCATGGATGGGGAGAACCAATCTAATGAATACAAAAGAGATAATAGTGTAATTGTCCACAAACTCCGAAAGTTTTTACTAGATTTGGTCTTATCACATTTCTTACTTTCCTCAATCTTAAGTTTTACTTTAGTTCCGTTAAAATTTGTTCTTCTTTGCTGGAATTTTGTCTATACTCCATTGCTTTCAGCTTTTTGTTTCTTTTAAAATTTTACAACATGAAATTTTTATCTTTGAATTTTCAAGGTATTGCCAATAATTTTATAAAAGACCAATTATATAATCTAGTTAAAAATCATAGTCACACTTATTATTTCATACGTGAAACTAAAGTTGATACTCAAAGAATGATCTTCATAGCTCAGTCTCTTCACTACTACAACTACACTTGTATTGATATAATAGGCTATGTTGGAAGCCTTATCTAATGTGGAAAGATGGTATATCTTGTGATATATCTGGTACTGCTGAAAATATCATACATGCTCTAATTAAAATAGACCCTAGCAAACCTGAAACTATTATTTATTTATTTTTATGTATGGGTCAACATACAATAATCAAAAAACAGTGGAATTTATACAAGACCTTAGTGAAGTTGTGTACCACTACAGGTTGAACACCAGCAGCTAGGAAATAATAATAGTTACGATACTTGGAGTTCCGGGGAAAAAGTTAAGTACAGGCTTATTGAACTTGGTTATAAAGGAAAAGTTATGCTTGGACTACTAGCGATTGTTATGGAATTTGGCGCAGGAAGCTAGGCTAGATATGATGTAGGAAACAACGATTGGTCTCTTCATTTCCACATGTAAATCTTTCATCTGAATCATACTGCAACTTTAGACCATTGTCCTATTATGGTTCTTGCGATCCTCGGCTAGAAGACTTTGAAGACCATTTAAAAAATTGGAACATGGATGTACATGACTCTTTTAGTCGGCAAATGGAAAAATATTGGGAATATCATTGTGTATGGTAGTCTCCCTGCTCAAAAATTCAAAACAAAAAATCCAAAACACTAGAATTTCTTTGTCTTTCTGGGAGAATGGAATTTGGTGATATTCATAAAAATATCACTAATTCTGAGCTCAATGGAGATACATTTCAACGGAGGCTATCAATGAAGCAAATTTTAAGAGTTAAGGCTATTACAAATGATCTTGAGATTTGGTACAAAATTCAAACTAGTTTTTATAAAGAAAGTCCAGAAATAAGCATATACATGACATGGATAAACAACACATACTATGTATTTTCATTTTCTAGTGAATAAAGGAAATTGCGCCAAGACGATAATAGTGTTATTTTGTAAGTAGTAATGGAATTTAGCACCATATGGGATGTTATTAATAATCTCTTAACTTGCACGATCATTTTGCACTATTATAGTTCTAGTAATCTGTATTACTGGTGATATTTTAATATTATGCACGGTGATTTAAGAAAATGATAATACTAGTTTGCTTGTTCCTTCTGGAAATCACTAGTATTGTTAAATCGTGAGTTTGGAGTTCCCTTAGCAATACAACGATGGTTTCCAGATGGATTTACCATACTCAATGGTCCATTTGTGGTAAGGATGTAATTGATCTAGTTCAGAGATATTTTGGAACAAGTTTTATGCCTAGGTTTCTTGAACAAAATGCTGTTGAATTTAGGTGATAGGGTTTTTGTAATGTGTCATATAAACTATTTCAAAAGTCGGCTAGCTGATTATACTCTTTTCTTTAAAAACTTATCTCCCAATACCAAGCTTCATTTTGTTCCTAGGAGAGCAATTCTTCATAAAATAATAATAACTCATGAGATAATTCATACAATGAAACAAAAAGAAGGTTTATGAGGAACTATGGCTTTGTAATTAGACCCATCAAAAGATTTTGATAAAATTGAATGATCTTTTCTTTTAAAAGTCCTGTCACATTTTGGCTTCAATGAATCTTTATGCAATCTAGTGTACCAGTATATTTCTACCACTAGCATTAGTGTGCTGCTTAATAGTTGACCTTGAAAAGAGTATATGCCTTCCAGAGGCATTAGGCGGTGACCTATCACCTATTTATTTTATTATGGGAATTCCTTTACAAGTATAAAAAAGCGAGAGAGCACCTTTAGGCCATATTTTCTTTCCAGATGATATTCTCATCTTTGCTAAAGCTTATATGGAGAACATTGATAATTTTTTAAGCATCCTTTAAGATTTTGACAATCTCTATGTTAGATTTGATAAATTTGTGTCTATTTTAGCAATAATCTAAGCCCTAGTGTTTGTGAGACTCTAGCTAGTAGATTCAATATGAAAATAGTCATGACTCGAGACTTATCAAAGGAGCACCATCAACACATTGGGGTCATAACAAGTTAGATCTTTTGATCCCACACATCAATCTTTTGAGGCTGGTTTCACAAGCTTGGGTCGGTGCTACCCCTCAACCAAGTTGGTAGAACAACACTAATTAAGTCTATCTTGAACTCCTTGCCTTATCGGATGGGATGCTTAAGATTCCTACATCTCTAGTTGATAAATTAGATACCTTGCGAAGAAATTTCTAGGGGCCATAAGAGGAATAAAGGGATTAAGTGTTTGGCTTGGACAAATCTACATTATCCTAAGGAACTAGGTGGCTTAGGATTTAGGAACCTAGAAGTTTTTAAAAGAGCTCTCACTAGCAAGATTGCTTGGAAGATTTTTTAGCTCTGATGACTTATATGTTCAGATATTAGAATCTAAATATTTTAGGTTTATCAATCCTATATAAGAAGGCTATTGTGGCATTATACACGCATTCAACATTATTATCTTATTTGGTTTATCAAAGATATTTTATTTAGCTATTATTGTTTTATCTAGTTTTGCTATTGCTTTTATGAATCTATTGATTTCACACTAGTTTTCATTATCTTTTGGATATTTGATCCAAGTTATGCGCTTCTGCTACGTTAATTCCCCACTTCTTTTATACTACTTTCCTTGGTTTCCATAATTCTTGACTGCCTCATTCGAGCAACCCTAGGTTCGTCATATTTTATCATATATTGCTCAATTCTCCAAAAATCTTACAAATCAAATGGTCACACAACCATTAAGTATTTTTCACCAATAAAAATTAAAATATCATTATTTTAAAATTCTAAAACTATTGGGCGTTCAAGCAAAATTAAGAGTTTTGGTCAAGATCAAACTCTTATGAAAATACAAAATATTGCACAAACGTCCATACAAAAAAAATATGCATTCTCAAGAATGTTGGTGGATGGTGTCCTGGGTCACCACCATGGGCAGTCATCCACTCGGCCACCATGGCCGAACGGTCCCACTTTCCTTAATTCACATGGATAACCCTTCATATCTTGGATAATCCTCCATATTTTGGTGAATCCTCTTTCCACCAGTTGAAAAATCTTCCATACACCTCCCGGATGGTCTCTCCACCACCCAGATGGCGGTCCTCACCGATTGGTTGGTAGGTTTTCTACCAAGTATTGGACAGTCCATTCATCTCCTAGATCCGGGGCTCTAAAAATTAGGGACTTATAATAATTAAGTGAACATCAATAATTTTGTGATCAGTACGATAATTTAGTTTCGGTCTGCTATAAAAAAATTTATTTAATTCGATCATCTAATATTTCATTGGAGGACCATCAATCGTCAATGTTTATCAATACTTTAATTCTTACTTTGTTATTTGACAACTCATGACATGGTGGATCAATGGTATTATAATAACTCGGTGTCATCTGATTTTCTTACAAACACTTGACATATCGAGTAGGTCGTTGTAGCGTCCCCAAGAAAACTCAGCATTTGACTAATCCCGAAGAGATTAATTAAGCAAAGAAGCCTTTTAAGAATCTAAATCATTTACTTAAAATTCAATTAAAAGTCTGCTCCAAAACTTAACCCAAAAACTAACATTTCTGAAATATACATATATACAGAACTCCTCTTCAAATGATACATATACAATAGTCATTTGGTTCACAAATAGAATAAACAACATAATAAACATGGCAGGAAGTTAGCTTGACCAACGAAATCAACCCTTGAATCTTTCATTGCGCAACTTTGGTCGCCTACGAAACTCTTTTGATGACAATGACTACGCCAAGATCCAAGATCCCTTTGGTTCATCCTTGAATGGATCGTTGTTAATATAGGCTAACCGGGTAGCATAAACAAGCCTCATAGAGACTACCAACAATCCAACAACCACATCCAATGTGCATCTCACTTATTCAACAACATTACTACTAATCTTAAGAGGCTAGAAATTCTATAACCATTATTACCAATGCTCTGCGGCTTGCTCTCATTTCAAATACACACAAGCTTATCCAACTCTTTTGTCTATTCAATTGCATTATTATCTTTACAACCACGAAATTCATTAAGTCACCCTTTGCAAGCCAGTAACAATTGAACTCCCATTCTTCTTGCCTTCTTAGTTCATCAACTCGTCTCCAACATCGGTAACCCACCGGTTCAGTTCCATTTTAACACTCAAACCATCACACGAACATCATATCTTCCACAATTATAGCTAAGCAATGAAGACCGTCAGCGATTGGTTCAATACTACTAACCATAGCTTGAACTTCCAATTCTACTTGTATCACCATCATCATCGCAACTAGCAGTCTAAACAAGTTCAGTATCTTAACATACCAACAACTCCCGTACAAATTCATCACACATTATAGTTCATGGCATCTCATAACTTCAACAACTAGGAATTGTAATACTTTCATCGGATTACATGAAGGATCTTTACCTCAAGTCGTAGAGCATGGCTCAGACTGGACCGCAAGCGTTGGTATGTCAAAGTTTGGTTATATATTTTAGTGAATCAAAACTCATGTTAAGAGCGCTTGATTATGTACTGCAGAGTCAACTTCATAAAGCTAAGCTTGAAAGCATTAGGATATGAGACTTTACAAGTATTGCGGCGACTTGAAGATGTGAAGAAGCGAGGGAGCCTACAACGACAACAATCATCCTTCCACTGAGGTTAGTGATATTTGAATCGAATGCCGTATCCATCCTAACGTATCTTTCAAGTCGGTACATTGAAAACAAAATTGGGAAGCATATTTGGACATCAGATAGACATATTATTAAGAATACAATACGCGAGGTTTATTGCTTAACCATTAAACTTTATTAGATAAGACATCGCCATAATCATTTGAATGCTATTGTGATTATGTATGGGTATGAGGTGAGGATTTCATCCAGGGAATAATGTTTTACATGTGTTACAAGAGTAAGTTCATAAACTTGTTTGTGATAGAGAATATAAATTGTAAGGTGTTATTAGTTTTTATTCATTGCATATCTTATGAACAACGAATATGTGTGATTGGAGTGTAGCTTAACACAACTTGTTTGTGTTCTTGGTAGAACTATTCACTGAAAGGCTTGACTTATGTATTGGTATGACTTTTATTTTGAGCGATCTTAGTGTCCCACACGAGATGGTATGGTCGGGTTTGTGATTTTTATGTCAGCCAAATATGGGAAAGAGACGATCCTCTTGTATAGGGTGCAACAGTTTTATAGCGAGAAAGGGAACCGATCCTACATGGACCTTCTGCAACACGTTTTTAGGCAAGAGGCAGGTCCATGGACATGTGCAACACATATAAGTTGAATAGTATATATATAGGGAACCGATCTAGTACCTAGTCAACCGAATTTTGGAAAGCTAGTGTGACTATACACAGAGTACTCAAATGGAAGGTAGAGGCAAGGAAACTTGTTTTGGTAGGCAGTTAAACCCATAATTGTGTGATTGAATGTTATTTGATCAATCGCATAGTTTTGAAAGTCGGAAGGAACCAATTCTAAAATTATTTGGAAGTGTGGCAAATCGGTTTCAAGGTTGTAAGTGTGAAAGAGAACTTACAAAGTTAACATGTCGACATACTTTGGAACACGTATGAATGTTTATTTATTTATTGTTCAAGTTATTCCTTAATAAATTTAGGGAAGAGAATCAAGGATCGAAACATAAGTAAGTTAAGAATCTTTTAATTACGGTTATTAATTTCATTTTATAAGGAAATATAAAAAATTAGTAATGTGCATTTATTAATTAGATTTTCAGAGATTTCGATGTTATTTTTGGACGAGCATTTCCGGGGAATTATGGAGGCAGAATTTGTGCTAATAAATATCTTGAGAATATTTTCGGTTTTTATAACCTTGGTGTCCAAACTTCCTTGTCTATAAATACTTGAAGTTTGCACTTTCTAGCGAACTAATCCTTCGTAACAACGAGACTTCCTCTTTGTTGTTATTCTTTTGGAGTGTAATTACCTATTCGGAGAGGAGAGTAACTTGAGTGGCGAAATCTCTTATGGTGCGCTCCAGTTTAAAGTCTTCTTTGGCATTGGCTCTCAAAATTATAATGGTTGGTGGAAACTAGATAATTGCCGTTTATCTTTTGTTTTGGATGATTTGATTGACTAACGGTGGTTGTCCCGATTACACCTAGTTTGTTTATGCTTGATAATCTTCCCTTGTTATATAAGGTCCTCAAACTAGTTGAGTTTGACGAGGATCTTTAGACTTTTTTGTTCTAAGACGATGCAGCAATAATCCGTTAGACTCAGTTATGTGATTGATCACAAAGATTCAAGTGATTGTGTGCGGTTTTTATTGAAGATCACAAGAAGATTTGAAGATGAAGAGAAGATGTGAAGATTTACGATTTTGTGGGTTTCTTAATCTTTGGGTGTGCACAATACTTGTTCGGTAAAGAGTCAGTCATCGGTTTATCCTTGTGGTAGGTGGATTTATTAGTGAGTAGATTAAGCATCAAACCTGATTCTTTGGATTAAGAGTGTTGTTGGATTAATCGTAAATGATTACTTCGGTAATTGAACATAAGATAGATCTAAGGACCCGGCGAAAGAGTTTGTGTTAAGATAAACGGAAGAAGGCTGTAAACTCGGCTCATATCACTTGGTTGAAGAGAGTTGATACAAAACAGATTTATTTGTTCTTTTACTATTTGGAATACTAACCAAAGGAATTGTTCCAATCGTGACTTATTTATAAGTTTGGAAGCATTAGAATACGACGGAACTAGGTGAACTATAGGTTTGTTGCTTGGTCTCAGAAGTTAGGTGTAATTTTGTGTAGCGGCTTAATCCAGTGTATTGATACGGACAAGGTCCGGTTTTTGCATTTGCGGTTTCCTCGTTAACAAAATCTTGCTTTGTATCATTTGCTATGATTTCTGCATTATAATTGTTTTATTATAATTAAAGTAAATTAAATAAATGTTAATTCCTATTTTACTTGATAAGTGAATCCTATTGTGTTTGGTTAAGTGAACCTTTTATCAAAGTAACATCTCGTTTGTTGTATTGTCCTCCGATCTACGTTTCCATAGTGATCACACGAGAAGTGTGAAGCCAGATCAAGTTTTATTGTCTGGACTCGGTCCATAGACAATGGTTTGGGAGAAAGGACTTATAGGTAGGAAATTTTTTTAGCTTGAGGCATATTTTGGTACCCTCTCAGTCGAGCGGGAGGCGAGCATGAAAGATCCCAACAATACATGTTTGGTACGTCCAACCTATAAAATGAATCAGTAGTTGAATCATTAGCAGTATCCACAAGGTTGGAAAATAAATCTGGTTGATTTGAAAATGCTTAGAAATTTTCTTTTACAAGCTCATGCCTATTGAAAATATGTCTTTATGTTCTCAAGAAGAGTTAGTTAAGTCTTTATCACTCACGGTCTTTTCGATTGATCTTTGATGATAAAAAAGATGTTGATTATGTAAACATAAGAACATCTCAACTTGATAAACTAAAGAAGAATTTCTTTCTTGTTCCCTTGCATTAAGAAGAAGCTTCTTAAAGACTTAGGTCAAATAAAAGTGAAAATGTTCGCTCAAGGCTTATCATCTTGTAAAGCGGCTTAGAATCTCCGCGGAGTCAGTTTCTCCTCAAAGATAAATTTCTTAGAAACCAAGCTACAGAAATGTATTGATCAAGTAAAAGAAAGCCGAGCTCTTAAGAAAAGCTGCAGAAGATGAATACAATGCTTTAAAATCTCATATGACTCTTAGATAAGGCGTCACCGAACATGTCCAACGAGGCTAAAAAGGATGATATGTGTTCATTAATAGAGAATCATTGGATACTTCCTTCCCAAAATCCCGAAGTACAGTTGTATCATCCTCAGGAGAAGAAGAATGTTAACCTTAAAGGGAACTCAAAAGGAGAATCCTTCACCTTAAAAAGGACGTGGCATTCCCGAAACAAAAGGTGACTACTCTCATGGAGATCTTCACTTCATCTTAAACATCATGATACCTGATGTTTTTATTGTGGAAACAAGGTCATGTAATTGGGACTGTCAACATTTGTCTAACTCTAGTCTAAGGCTTAACATGAGGAACTTCATCTAAACAAGTCACACACAAATATGATCTTATCGGATCAAGGGATTCTCGAAAGAATTCTTCTGGAGTTCATCACGGAGAGGGAAGAAAGATCGAGAAGGCTACAAATTCCATGAAGTGGATACCAAAAGAAGATCATGAAACTACATGAGGAAGTAGTTGGGGGTGTTTCCGGATCATCAACACTAAGGTAATTCCTAAATATCTTGATGATAGTAATTTCTATGATAAATTTTGTTTATCGTGGAAAGTATCAATATTCCTAATAAATCGAGGTAAAGAAGAAATTTCAGGATAATAGTGGAAAACTTAATCTGTCCAATTCAGGATACTTAGTATACGGGAAAAATACTGTGACTCATAAAGTGCTCAAACTTGGTTTGATGAGTTCGGTGTATATTATCGAATGGTTCAAAACTTACGAAATTATGAAAATATATTCTTTGGGATGCACTTTTCAAAAATATCCTTAATATTAAAAATCTTCGATTTATTTTTAGTAAGGGAAGAATATTTGATTTCCATAATCAATGAAAAGTTTTTAGTAACCATTGGTGTATAAGTTTGTTAATATATGAGTGTTTTGGTCATACAGAAACCGGGAATCATGGAAAAATCAGATTTGTCAAAGCTTTCGAAAGTTGAAAGGTATCTTTGAAAAAAGCTGGCTAGTGACTCTTTGTTCATCTAAATTTCAATGGAAACGGATCCGCTTCCTATGAATATGAATCTTTCATCTTGTATGATGGTTATGAAAAAGATTATTATAAGTTGGCTCGAACTTGTGCGAAACCAAGTTGGAAGTTACGATGTTTAAAGCGTAGTCTTTATAATTCCTTACTAGTTCCAAGCTCAAACTCTCAAACAGCTAGATTTACTCACCAAAAAAGAGTAAAAGGAGGAACCCAACTTCCACAAGGTTGAGGTGGTCTTCAATCAAGGATCGCTTGGGAATCGGGAGAATCATCCCTATCAAGCAAAGAGATCTCAAGTTTTGAAGGACTCACGAAATCTAAAGAAAAATAGACATCAATTTTTGATTACTTTCATTGATTGTATTGGTATATTATGAATAAAACTATTATGAATAAAATTATTTGATTTATGAATTTTCTTGTGATAGTTTTCGGTTTACATAGCCTGTGCTTGAATGCTTATTATCTTATTGCTATGTATGTTTATGGGATATTTGATTTCGGTTTTGCTACCTTAATATTTGATCTCATATATTGTGTACCCTTGTGGTTTGGGTGACTTTTTGATTTAGCGGGATTAAGTTCTAGCCCATGTTGGTAGGATTTATCCAAAGAATCATGAGGGTTCGGTAGAAACAATATGTAGAAAAGTCATGATATGTTGAATCGGTTTGGTTTAGCATAAAAGCATATGTGTTTCGACAGGTTTTCAACTCTTCTTGCAATTGTTAAAACCGATTTTCAACCTTTCTGGTAAAGGTTTGGTTGTTGTTATTCTTTTGTTTTGCATAAGGATGGCAACATGTGATATTTCGATATCAATTCTCCTGGAAGAAAGATACAATCATATTGGAGAAAGTGGATGCGAAATTTGAGGTAACAATCTTATTAGTTAATTGTTTTCTGTTTAAGAAAAACTGAGTTTATTTCATATATATTTATTGCTTTTGCTAACAAAATTTCGGTTCAATTGATGTTTTATTCCATAATGTGTGTGTGGATGTGTGTGATTCAATTGGTTAGATTAAGAAAAACTATTGTTATCTTGCTTTATTGTGTGGTATCAATTGTTTTGGCCTACAAAATTTCGGTGCAATTACGGTGCTTTTAATGTCTATGTTGTTTCAATTGCTTCTGGCTGAGGTGAATAATTATGCAAGTTGATTTATATGAATTATTTATGGCGACAACGAAATAAAATGTATGCGGGATAAGTTGTTTAGTCCGATTCGATTAGGATAAAAACTAAGTTAATTCGATCTTAGTTAGACTTATCGAAGTGAGGTTTGGTTATTCAAATCTAATCGAATGCCTTAATAAATGCTAGTTAACTAATCTAGTACTTGTCTTGTTTATATTGAAAGGTCTAAGTTTATGGATAACTAGAACACGATGAGAAAAAATAGATTTATTTTGGTCTTATCGAATTAAGCGATTATTTTTGAACAATCGGTTTAGCAAAGAGACTAAGGTGCTTAGTTGATTTTTGTTTTGCTAAGCTAAATTGGAAAAATTGTTTCGGACAATTGTTTCCTTGGTAACATATATATCAAAATAAAACTACTTGTAGTTTGGTTTTGATATTGGTTATCAAAACATGATGTGTGGAACCCTCGTGCCTAACTTTCTACAGGTTGCAAGTCTATTTTGAGATTTGTAAGATTCTTTTCGTGTTGTCCTTTATTTTTAGTTTCTTTGTCATTTTGTGACAAAGGGGAGAAAATATATGGAGTAAACAAGTGATACTGGCATTGATTTTATATTGATTGGTATCGCTAAGGAAAAGAACATTGGTGCTTAAACGTTATATCTAAACGAAAGAGTGAAAGCACGAGACTAAGGGAGTAACATGTCATATAAATTGGTATAACAAGAGCGTGCGGATTGAATATCTACCTATCTTCCTTAGGGGAGTATTAGCTTTGTTATTATAATGTCAACGGCGGCATTTTCAAGGATTGAATGTAGCGGTTTATTGTGTTGTTGAATTCGGGAATCAAGCGTATGTGTAATGAATTCTTGTAATTTGTTTATCCATATGATGTAAGAGTTTTGTCACAAAAATTGACAAAGGGGAGATTGTTAGAGCATGTCTCGGTTGAACCCACCAAGCGTTGGTATGTCAAGTTTGGTTATCATATTTTAGTGAATCAAAAACTCATGTTAAGAGTCACTTGATTATGTACAAGAGTCGACTTCGTGTAAGCTTAGCTTGAAAGTATTAGGATATGAGACTTTACAAGTATTGTGAAGACTTGAATATGTGAAGAAGCAAGGAGATACAACGACAACAATCATCTTCCACTTGAGGTTAGTGATATTGACTTGAGCGGTTTCATTCCTAGTATCTTTAAAGAGTGTATGTTGAAAACAAAACTGCGAAGCATATTTGAACTCTAGATAGACATAGTATTAGGAATACAATACGAGGTTTATTTGCTTAACCATTAAACTTTGTAGATAAGATATCGCCATAATCATTTGAATGCTATTGTGATTATGTATGGGTATGAAGGTGAGGATTCATCCTAGGGAACAATGTTTACTTGTGTTCTAAGGAAGTAAGTTCATAAAATTGTTTGTGAACCGAAAAGGAAATTTTATAGTGTTATTGGTTTTGTTATTCATTGCATATCTTATGAACAACCAATATGTGTGATTGAGTATAACCGCTCACAACTTGTTTGTGTTCTTGGTAGAACTATTCACAAAGGCGACTTATGTATTGGTATGACTTTTATTAGTGAAACCGATCTTAAGTAATCACGAGATGGTATGATCGGGTTAGTGATTTTATGTCGACCAAATATGGGAAGGGGAACCGATCCTAGTAAGAGGTGCAGTACATCACAAGGGAACCCGATCCTTGTATGGGGTGCATCAAGGTTTATAACGAGAAAGGGCCCGATCCTATGGACATGTGCACCTCACGTTTTAGGAAAGAGTAACAGATCCACATGCACATGTGCAACACATATAAGTTAGATACCATATATATGGGGAACGATCCTAGTACCTATTCAACCGAATTTTGGAAATCTAGTGTGACTATGCATAGTACGCAAATGGAAGGTAGAGCAGAAACTTGTTTTGGTAGATCAGTTAAACCCATGATTGTGATTGAATGTTATTTGATCAATCGCATAGTTCTTGAAAAGTCGAGATGAACCAATTCTAAACTTGTTTAGAAGTGTGGAAAAATCGGTTTCAAGGTTGTAAAGTGAAAGAGAACTTACAAAGTTAAGATGTCGACATACTACGAACCGTGATATGAATGTTTATTTCTTTAATTGTTCAAAGTTATTCCTTAATAGCTAAGGGAAGAGAATCAGGATCGAAACATAAGTAAGTTAAGAATCTTTTAATTAAGGTTATTAATTTCATTTTTGTAGGAAATATAAAAATTTAATGTGCATTTTACTAATTAGATTTTCGAATTTCGATCATTATTTTTGGAATGAGCATTTCGGGGAATTATGGAAACCAAATTTGTGCTTTAATGAATTTCTTGAGAATATTTTGTTTTGGAAATTCCTTGGTGTCAAACTTCCTTTTCTATAAATACTTGAAGTTTGCCTTTCTAGCAAACTAATCCCAAGCCAACAATGAGACTTCCTCTTTTGTTGTTATTTTGGTGTTATGCCTATTCAGGAGAGAAGTAACCTAATTATGCAAAATCTCTTCGGCCGCTCAGTTTAAAAGTCTTCTTTGGTATTGAGAAGCTCTAGTGTGTACCGTTGGTTGAAACTAGATAATTGCGGTTTATCTTTTGTTTTGATTGATTTGATTGACTAACGGTGGTTGAAATCTGATTGCACCTAGTTTGTTTTATGCTTGAGAATCTTCTCTTCGATATAAGATTCACTCAAACTAGTTTAGAGTTTTGACGGGGATCTTTAGACTGTTGTTAGTTCTAAAGATGATCTTGTAATAGTCCATTGTTAACGAGACTCCAGTTACGTGATTGATCACAAGAGATTCAAGTGATTGTGTGGAGGTTTTATTGAAGATCTAAAGAAGATTTGAAGACGAAGAAGATATTAAACATTTTGATTTGTGGGTTCATAATCTTTAGTGCTTTTATAATACTTGTTTTGGTAAAAAGAGGATCCAATTAATAATCGGTTTATATTTGTGGTAGATTGGATTGATTAGATGAGTAGATCGGCATCAACACAATTCTTTTAGAATTAAAAGTGTTGTTGGCTTAATCTTAAGCGATTACCCGGTAATTGAACATAAGATTGATCTAAGGACCCTGAAGAAGAGTTTATGTTAAGATAACGGAAGAGACTTTGTCGGACTCATATCACTTGGTTGAAGAGAGTTGATACCAAAACAGATTTGTTGTTCCTTTCACATTTGGAATACGAACCAAAGGAATTGTTCCAAGTACGTGACTTATTTATAAGTTGGAGCGTGGGAATACAGACGAACTAGGTGAACTATAGGTTTAGTTGCTTGGTATCAACTATCCCCGAAGTTAGGTGTAATTTTGTGTAGCGGCTTAATCACGAGAGTATTCAATTATGGACAAGGTTTTTTCTGCATTTGTGGTTTCCTCGTTAACAAAATCTTCTTTGTGTCATTTACTTTATATTTCCACATTATAATTGTTTTATTATAATTAAAAGTAAATTACACAAGCGTTAATTCCTATTTACTTGATAAGTGAATCCTATTGTGTTTGGTTAAGTCAGAACCTTTTTATCAAGTAGTAACATACTTCGTTGTTGTATTGTCTCGATCTTGTATCCATAGACGATCACACGGAAGTGTAAACCGATTAGTTGTATTGTCTCGACTCGGTCCATAGACAATCACTTTCGGAGAAAGGACTTATAGGTAGGAAAAATTTTAGATTGAGGTATATTTGGGTACCCTCGCCTTTTCACAAAACAGCTTTGCTCAAGCATCAAGCAGTTGGCAATTAAATTAATTTCATCATCTTCTTATTAACGAGAATTGATCCCCAGGTTCATCAATTTCATCTTGATTTCCATGAATCACAACCTTGAAACCCTAACCATCAATTTTAAACTAACCTTAAACTTTAATTCAATTCAAACCTATCTCAAATCAATCTTACAGATATCGATTTCATCTTCTAATTCGTCTTTAATCGAATCTCATACCCGATCGAAACCCTTGTTCTCGGTTCATCTCCCAAGACAATTTGAGAACTTCAATAGAACCCTAAACCCATGATTCTTCAACTCTCCATAGCTCATATTTCATCTTAAATCTTCGGGACATCAATGACCTCTATAAACCCTAATTTCAGAAATCCTATCTTCAATTTGTATCACCAACTCAATCTTCTTCTTCATAATTACGAAACACCAACTCCTCTTTTTGTCTTATACATCCCCATGATCTAATCCTATCAGCGGTACCTCAAATCCAACTCCACATCTTCGACGAGGAAGAAGAACGAGAGAAGAAGCGAGAATAAAAATAAGAAAAGAGAAGAAAGAAAGAAATGACTTATTTTCTCGATGCAGGGTCGATAAGACCAAACCAAAACTACTAAGGAAGCCACGGCTTGGATAAGGGCTGCCATAAAGTCCATCAACAAAATGATTATTTTACCCTCAGTAAACAAATTGATAAAACTTCTTCACCCAGTTTCCGAATGACGCGTGCGAGTAGTCTATTAGCGTAACTTTTCGAGATCTAACCGGTTATACTAGTTTCGTATCTAAATCGTTGTTAGATTAGTTCCTATTAATCAATGTTCGTGTTAAACTAATTGAGTTATTATCGACTAATTCGTCACTTGGCCCGGTCTAACGAGCGTTGACGAGCTTGGTCTTTACGGTCATGATCAGTAATCTCATCAAGAAACATCCCGAGTTTCATGGATGCCTCATACGGCACAATGATATGTCAGAATTTCATCGGATTCGGCGTACATGCAATATTGTTGTCCCGACAAACACCTTATGATCAATTCATCATAGCATATCACTTGAAAATTATGTGACTCATCAAGGCTAAGATTCACGGTACATCCAAGTCAATAATTTGCCAACTAAATACCGTACGCACTTGCCGTTTCACATACATGAGACATCAATCGTGTCACATGGAAATTATTCATTAGGGTTTGGTCTAGCGGCCTACAACACGTGCGGTGTGCTGAGTACATCCACGATGAGAAATGTGAGTAAATCTTGCTAGCAATTGAAGGGTAATAAAAGTAGTGGATGGACAATCAAGCAAGTCTCTACATAATGTGGCGGTTCGACCATGATTTCCCACTTTCCCATTCTTTCACTCCTCTTCAACCGTCACACTTACTTGGAGATCAATGTGTTGACTACTTATACAATATAAATATAAATAGGTTGACAACCATGATTTGATAAGCCCGAACTTAACTCAGTCAATTTGCATTGAAATAACTGATCCATTCGATCGGGATTTATCAACTTTCGATCAAATTTGTAGAAGCCTCCAATACGAAGAAAACTCAACACATCCATAATCCATCAGTACCATTGATCTCACATAATTCTCGGCTTCTCTCCTCTGGACCTTCATCCCTCTTTGGTTGAATTGACTCGGAACAACCATTGTCTTTGTTTGGCCCGAGGTCATACAGTTGATCTCTCAAACTCAAAGCACTCCGTGCAACGCATATGTTAAGGTTTAGGAAATTTGCTTAATTAAGGACCCGCCTCTGAAAGAACTCTCCACTTTCCGCAAAAAACCGCAAAAATCGTTTTACCCGTCAACAAATGCATAAACAAGCAGAGATAAATACTTGTTGAGATAACAATAAATACTCCAAAGCTTTCGACATGACTATATTTATAAAACATTTAGTTTCAAGAAATATAATTGAATATGAGTTTTACACCAAAAGTACTCTAATCGTATATAATCGGGACTAGCGTCCTATGGCGGCTTGAGAAATAAGAAATATCTTATAAGTGTAAATGTCCGATGTTGAAAAATGTGAGAATTCACAACTACATGGCTTGCTAAATACCATTGCCCACTGGAAAAAAATACCAAAAGAAGGTAGTAAGTCTTTTTAACGGTTCATTCACCATATATTTTTGTGGGAATGTTATTTATGCCCCTACTATCCATGGGTCATGCACAAACACCCTATATGAGTCTTTACAAATACCCACGATGGCATAATTGAAATTATAAATAGAAAAATAATTCACATAATTCAGGTTTAACCTTTACACCTTATACTTCAACTTCTTCTTCATTTTCACTCGAGAAAAAACCAGTTTCACGCCCATTACGTATTCGTCTCCGCCGCCCCACCCCAGCGCCACCAACCTGACCATCATCTCCATTTTCGTCATCTCGCTCAGGAAAATTTGCATCGCACCTACCACCCGTAATTATTATCGAGAGAGATCCCAGGCGGAATTTTGAAAGGGGATCAGAACAAATTAAGTGAGTAGATGCGAATCGGGGAGGGATAAAGGGTTAGATGGGTGAAACGAGATCGGACGGAGATTAGCGGGGTGAAATTATGATATTGGCTGTTGGCGAATCGAGATGAAAATGGAAGATGGTTTTGTTGATATTATGGTTTGAGTTGATGTTACGGTCGGAAGGGAGATGGGCGGAAAAGAAATCGGGGAGATGAAGGTGCTTCCATCAATTTACAGTAATGAAGGAGAAGATCGATGAAGTTGCTGCTAATGATTAGAAGAAGGGTTTATGAAGAATCGGTAGATGGAGATGATTGAGGTGAAAGAATGGATCTTTGTTGCGATTGGTGAAGATTTCTTTTTCTTAGATCGATTTCGAGTTCTTGATTCAAATTCGAGAAGATCGAGATTTTTGATTAAATCTATGATTGTTATTAATTTTAATTTTGCTAGCTATGAAAACATTTCATTTCATTTTCTTTAGGGTTTTTCAATTTCAACTACTATGAATTTGAGTTCAATTTAGGGTTTTTCGATGAATTAGTTTGATTCGATGATTAGTTTTTGTGTATGTAGAATTTCTTCATGTGAAACCTAGGAAATGAGCTGCGTTTGTGAGGACCAAGATTAGGAATTATATTCTTGTGATCTTTATTGAAGACTTTTAATTTGGAATTTCGGTAAATTCTTTCGATTTCTTTTGTTTATATAAAGTGATAGTATCGAGATTACGAGCTCGTTAGAAGAACAATTGTTTGAATTCATTGCATTGGAATATTGGAATAGAATACGCGCTTATAAAGTGATACATGTAGCTTGAATTGTGTTGTTTGATGACAAAATACTAGTTTTGACTCAATTTTGGATGTTCGTGTAATGTTAGATGAGTGGCGATATCGCGAATGAGACTAAGAAATACACTTACAAAGAGGGCGATCATTTTGTGTTCATGGACCACAGTACGTGCGCACATACTTTTTGTTCTTATGCTCTTGATTTCTTTGAAAGGATATCGTCTATTCGCATTAGTTCTTAAGACTTAAAGTGATTCTTATTGAGTTTTTGATTGTTGTACGTATGAGAAATTCGTTTGAATAGCTCGATATGGGTGACAAGAAGAAGTGGCTAAAAGAAGGAATGGACTGCATTATGCACTTACGGAAGGGAAAGGTAATTTGTCCATCTGTTGTTATTTTTGTTGGCTAAGTATGTTAATTAATTATGAAACTAGTGGTTTATGGGGTGGTAATGATGGTGTTTGTTAGAGTTGGTGGTGGTTTGTGGAGGCTGTTGGATTTTAGTAGTTAGTATCTCACGGATTTTTAGTGATGGTGTTGATGCAGGTTGTTTTATCTTTATAAATTTACATGGTGTTGATGCAGGACTTACATATCTAATCACCACCAAATTTACAGGTTTGCAGATCGAATGAGATGATTTCTAGGCAAGGCTGAATTGCAAGCTTCATGGGATTTTCCGAAACTTAAAATATTTGCAGCGATTACCATTGCTCCGTCGGGTAGGTAAAGTAATTGCAACCCTGGACAACCTCATCAAGTTGCCAACTTTGGAAACAACTTGACCAAGTTACTCCACTATTGGCAGGACAACGAGGTAGTTGCTCCTTTTAAGGAGACAACTTGAGAAAGTTGCTTTCACTTTTGGAGGTAACTTCAGTTAGTTGATTCCATGTGGAGGCAACTTGAGCTAGTTGATTCCAGTTCAAGGAAACTTGGTTATGTTTTGGGTTCATTCATTCATCGGGGGTATCTTATACCTATATCTTAGAGTAGTTGTGACAATTTGTTTGGTCAAGGGTAGATGAATGCTTAGGAAGTTGAAGGAACTCAATATGAATCAGGGCATTGACAGAACAAGAAGTTATTCTTGCTTGTGTGTTCTTGATGGTGTTTGAGTAGGGGCATGGAAGTGACTGCAGGCTATTGGCTCATGTTGCGGGTGTGCATAGGCCGGTTTGTGGTCATGAAGCTGCATTTGCGAGGTAGAGTTGCGGTAGCAGAGATGGAGGTGTGTTGTTGTATGGTGGTTGTTTGAATTGTTAGTTGAGCAACGATGGTGTGGCGAACTGTGTTGTAATGGTAGCACAAGCTGACTATATGTCGAAGATGATGTGTTCGATTCACACTAGGTTCCTTATTTGTGTATAATTTTTATTTTTATTTTTGAGACAACTTGTGCTAGTTGCCTCCATATATGGAAACAACTTAGGCTAGTTACTTTCACTTTGAAGACAACTTTGTGCTAGTTGCCTTTTATTGTTGAAGACAACTTGAGCTAGTTGCCTCAGAAATATGGACACAACTTCAGCAAGTTGACTCCCACATGGTGGTGGTGGTTGCGGCGGCGATGGTGGTTGGCAGGCGGTGATGGTTGGCGGCGGCGGTGGGTGTGGTTGTTGGCGGCGGTGGTAGTGGACAGTGGTGGTGTTCGTTAGCGGCGGCGGTGGTTGGCGGTGGTGGTGG
Organism: Papaver armeniacum; assembly: GCA_023531295.1. NCBI lineage: Eukaryota > Viridiplantae > Streptophyta > Magnoliopsida > Ranunculales > Papaveraceae > Papaver > Papaver armeniacum. Next base: position 26,252 of record JAJJWW010009143.1, read on the forward strand.
AAAGTGGTGGTGGTTGGTGGTGGTGGTTGGTGGTGGTGGTTAGTGGTGGTGGTCGTCGGTGGTGGTGGTTGGTGGTGGTGGTCGTCGGTGGTGGTGGGGCGGTGGGCAGTGGTGTGGGCATTAGAGATATTTTTTTATTTTTTTATTTTTGAATAGGTGGTGGTGGTTTTGTATATACACTATATAAAGAAGTATTTTTAGTAATGTAGTAGGCTTAGGGGTATTTGTAACGTTCATAAGGGTATTTTTACAAGGACCTCATAGTAGAATTTAGATAATGTTCCCTATATTTTTATAAGCATTCAGATTATCCTGATTAAAAGTCCAACTCTAGGTATTCGATTAAGATTTGTAAGAAATCTATTAGAATCTAAGATTCTTTTAAGAAACTTTGTGTAAATCTAGACAATACCATATTTCTGACCATATAAATATCTGACTCAATACACCCTGTTAGATTACCAATCAACATTATATTTGGGTGAAAAATTTTGGTTAAAAGCTTACAGAAAAATTAAAAAAATTAACTATCTTACTTACATTTCAATAAAATTTAGTTGATTATGGTGCTAGGTTCCCAAAGGTTACTAGTATAGCAGTTGCCACGGTGGGAGGCCGGCCAGAAAAAGAATCGAACATGGGGTTCGTCATGCGACTACTCGTCCGTTTAAGAAAAGGTGATACTTTCACGAGTGAAAAAGTGATACTTTCACCGTTTCGGAAAAAGTGATACTTTCGCCCGTTTCGAAAAAGTGATAGTTTAAAAGCCTCGTTTGAGAAAAAGTGATAACTTTTTCAGCGAGGCAATATCTTTTTCAACAGGCCTTCACTTTCAACAGTTAATAGTATCACTTTAACGAGGAAAATTAGTCGATCCATAAACCAAAATATATGGTTGCATGATGTGTTATGCATATATCTTTGTGGTGGTTTGCATAATGGCTATGCATTCAATTTTAGAAATTGTGCCTAAAATTAAAAGTATCATTTTTCTTGAAACGGAGGGAGTACATCGTTTTATTAGTTGCAACGGAAAAATTAGTTGATGCATAAACCAAATTTTGCTACATAAAAGTATTATGTATCTTTTGTAGTGGTTTGCATAATGGATATACATTTAATTTTCTAAAATTGTGCCTAAAATGATAAATACCTCAATTTTTTTTAAAAACTCTAATTTGATATTGTTGTTTGTACTTGTTGCGCGAGTTTTTATAACCTTTCCAGCGAGATAAATTTTGTAAAATTCCAATGCACGGATTTTTAGATATGTTATATTAAAATTTGCTTTCCAATTATACCCCTGAAAAGATAGGATACACAAAGAGTTATATTAATTGGTAAAAAGGGAGAGGTCATTTTTGGTTTTTCTTAGTAACCATTTCAATCTTTTATGTCAATTGATCACTTAGATTTTACAAAAAAGTGGCCATATAAAGGTCCTCCTGGCTTACAAGTTCATTTGGCCCAATGAACCAATGCACCTACTCGATTCTAGTGTTCCGTAAATTTAGTTGATTACTTATTATATATGAATCAACTTAATTATTAAGACAAATTTTCAATTTATTAAGCGTTTGTACAAGTATCATCGTAGCCATTTATATGCTCGATTGTATCATTGTAGCCAAATATATGTTCGATTGTTGTTGTAATCTTTGCTAGATCAAGAGCGATTTAGTAGTGTGCAATCAAATTTTTTTAATTGCTTGTTTTTCTTTTCTTTTTTTCTTTTCTGAAGAAGTTATCTTCTTGACTTTTTCTATGATAAAATTGCAAACTCAGAATTTGTTGGGTGGAACCTAGCTGATTATATGAGGCCATGTGTCTTTTTGACATAAAAAATGTATCAAAAGTTTCCCAAAACGACCTGGGCAATCTTGATTCAACTCTGTAATTTCACCTAATCGATTAAGTTGAGAATAAAAGAAGTGAAAGATTTCGATTGATTTTTCGAATATCAAAGGTTGGGTGTCAATAACCGGTACTTGCATGCTCACCATAGAGAACAATCAAACAATAACATTTAATATAAAAATCTAATTATGTTCAATAAATAAATAAAAAAATCCCTAGTATTGTGAATATATAATTAGAACCGAACCCTGACTTTCTAGTAATGTGAGATCCCTATTATTGTGAATATAATTAGACAATCAATAAAACCTAAAAATAAATCCATAAAAAAGAAACTAAACCCGATCTCTGACCTTCTAAAGATCTTCCTTTTCTCCAATGATAAAGATTTCATTAGCGCATCAATGTTATCGTTAATCTTCATAAGATCGTTCTTCAAAACTTCTGAACCTTCATGCAAAGCATTCATCTTTGGGCTCATCTTTTCATCTTTAATTCTCTGGTCTTTCTCAGCATTCTTCCATTCATCAATTTTTGGCTCAATTTTTCAAGTTGTTCATACACATCTCTCCGATCAGGTGGTAACTTTTTTCTTCATTGCCAGCACAATATCTGCTAGCCCGTTTCCACAAATCACCAACATACTTGCATACATCCTCATCATCAATAGCCCAATACAGTATCCAACATGTCATAGGTAAGGCAAGAAGAAGATTACCACGACCCATGACTAGCTAATTATTTTCACTGGTGGTAGTTTGAAAAAGGGTTGAAGCTATTCAATAACTAAACCCTAGCTGAAAAAATATTTTATGGTTACGAATCTTACGTTTCTTCCGGAAGGGGTTAACCTTTTATCAAGAAAAGCTTCTGAAGGGCCTTATTCACCTGCTCTACGTTGGTTCGAAAAGCCCGGTAATAGTTGTCATTAAAATTTAAAAGCTCCCGTAGGACTTATGAGTTGGGTTGTGATAGGTACACGCACATCCCACGTGAGTCCAAATTTGTGCACCCACTTTGCACATTCCGGCACTCACTTCATATTAAATTAAGTTAAACAAATGTAGACTAGAGCAGAAAATCCCATTACGGTAAACATGGTGTGCCAGTTCTCTTGGCTTTTGCTATATTGTAGCCAAGCCATGCCTTTGTATTATTAGGGTGTGTGCTACATCTAGCTTTTCACAATGATATTGTATAGTGGCTAGAACAGAGATGTCCTGCCTACTTATCCCCACAAACCCATAAGATTCACCAAAAAGTGCTTTTATGCTGTGACTTTTACGGTTTATTTTGAGTAGGAATTACCAATAGGTACTATTATATTAGTCTAAGTTGGTGGCGAGTCCCACCCACTAAAGCCCCGGTAACCGGAGGTCCTTTTTTCTTAGATTTTGGACCTAAATTTTATTCCGGGTCCATACACGTGCGAGACCTAAGAAATACATTTTTGTAAGTTCTCTAAAATAGCCCTTATAAACACGGTAGAAGGAGATTATGTTTCATTTATTCGTTTCATTTTCATCTTTCTTTCTCGATGAAAAATGTCTGCGAACTCGGCTATGAAAGGTTTGTGATCAGTCTCTTTATGTCTCCGATCTTAAATTGGGTTTTAGATTTGTAATCAGCTGTATCATGTCTGCGTATTCATATATAAATTTTCAAAGAACAGCCTTTGATTTGACCTATTTTTTTCGTTGCTAAAATCACAAATCGATAAAGCGAAGCATCTCAATGATTGTGTATACAATCGCCAATGAAAAAAAAGTTCAATTTTGAAAAATGACTAGATCTAATCATTAATTGATTTTGATTGTATTTTTAATTTCCATACTTGATTTTACGTATTTCTTTCATTTTATAAAAATAGTTCGAATCTACATGGGTAATCATGTTTGTTGTTCACTTCGTCACTTGGTTCTACTATATTAGTTTCATTTGTTAGTTTTAGGTTTGTGCGGTTTGGTTTTGTGTATGAATTACAGAAAAACATAGCTTATTCTTAATCGATCATATAATGGATTTTATGTGTTTTTGTTTTTGATTGATGTTCTTATTTTGTGTTTTTGGCCAAATCTTTACAAATTAGTTCATAGTTATGGTTTCTATGTTGTTAGTTTTGGCATGATCTGCGGTACATATATGTCATCTTGAAAAATGTTTGATTTTGATTATCCTACGGTATAATCACTTATTTTATATGATCAAACACGGTACATATATAGCATCTTGGAAATAAAAACTGTTTAAATTTTCTTATACTTTTAGATTCACCATTTATGTAATCCTTTTTCTTCATCTTTCTTTAAGTTTTATTGTTTTGCTAGTGTTTTGTTTGTTGTTTTAAGTTTGAATCATGAAGATTGGATCGTTTTTCATGATCTACATTTTTAGCTTATTTGAAATTTAGATTTGATTATCTTTTGTTTTTCTCTTCGAAATCATGCTTGTTTGTACATTCGGATGTTATTATCCATAAGTACATATGTCACATGCGATAGGAAGTGCTCTTTGTTGTGTTCGGTTCACGGTTTGTCACCTTTTTTAGTCTTATCCGTCGATGCATTGTAAAATTTGTAATATGTCTTTCGATTCTCTTATTTTCATAGATCAAGTCACTTATTCTTGTCATGCGGTTGATTTGTAGTTCATGAATCTTCGGTACATATGTCGCATGCGATAGGGCTCTTTGTTGTGTTTGATTCACGGTTTGTCACCTTTTTTAGTCTTAGCAAATCGGTACATATGAAATCTTTGTAATATTTGTTTCGATCATCTTATTTTTCATAGATACATTACCTATTCTTGTCATACAATTGATTTGTAGTTCATGAATCTTCGGTACATATATCGCATGCGATAGGAAGTGCTTTTTGGCGTGTGTTTTGTTTGTCTCCTTTTGTGTATTAATCATTGATGCGGTGGATTTTATGTAAGCAATGCCTGAGATATATGTCAGTTGTAATGATGTGGAGATATGTACTCAAATTTGTGCAGTGTGGCGGATATGTGCTCGGATTTTATGGCTTGATGTGGCGGATATGTACTCGAATTAGTAAGCGATTATATGAATATGTACTCAAAATTGTGGTCCTTTATATGTTTTTAATTAAATTTGGAGAAACCGTAATAAGGTGGTGGAGTTCACCACGTGAGTGGTCTTGGAGGGTAATGTGGTCATTTTGCTTGTTTCAAATAATTATGGACCTAGTGATAAGTCTAAAATCCGGTTGGACCCTAGTATAACTAACTTAATGGGCTTTGGACCAACCAACAAATTTTCCTTATTTTGATGACGAATAGTTTTGGAAGGTGATATTTGGACGTTCTTCAAGAACTTTTAATTTAAGTGACGAATATAACATTCACTACAATTCATAACAAATCTGTCAGGAATGGTTCATGTTGACATGGATGTAAGAGGAAAAAATTGAATATTGTAATCATAAATCCAAAAATTAATGACATGGATATAAAAAGAAAAAATTATCTTGCCACCCTTTGAACACAAAAAAACAAAATATTAGGTAGTATTGTGATTATCAAAAGAAAAACTAAAAATCCTAAATAAAATAAAATACTACATGAAATCAAAACCGGCGACTAATTTTTCAAACTACTGTTCCGTTTGCATTGAAAAAGATTCCATCAGTTCATTAAATTTTTCCATAGTACGATCAATATCTTGTTTGGTAGTTTGTATTCCTTTATTCATAGCGCTCAACCGTTTGACTTCAATTCTGTTGTCTCGGTCAATACGAGCATTCATCACTTTATCAATTCTCACGGCTTATTTCTTCAAGTTCTTCCCTCCCGGAGTCATCTTCCTCAAGTCATCTTCATCTTCCTCATCAGGTATAATTATATTCTTTATATCAAACAATATCTCCCAGCACGAACCAACAAATCATCAATAATCCGGCGGATCGTATCATCCCTGAGCCGCATTCGGTACGCAGCCTGTTGCAGCTAAGGCAACAATAGCTATACCAAAATTATTGTAACCCATGTCTAGCTAATAATTCTCTATCGATGGTTTGAAGAAGATTTGAAGAATGTGAGGGTTGAAGTTGTTCGTTACCAAAAACCTAGTTGATATAAATACTTTATAGCTGGCCGCAGGGTTTAGCTTCTTATCCAAGATAAACTTAATTAATTTCTGATTAAGTTAGTGTGTGTGGGCTTACACCCGAAAAAAGTCCAATATAATATTTATTTTCCAGAGCATCCATAATGGTGGCTGCCCAAAGAGTATTTGGATCTCAAGAGCAAGACGTGCGAAATTTGATATTTCAGATAAATCTTTAGATTATTTTCCAACTACAACAAACATAAAAATGAAAATACAAATCAATTACATTTAGTTAATTAATTGAATTGTTTTCAAACAGAAAAAAATCACAAGTTTGTGAAGTCTTATTATTCAAACAAGTTAAAGCCAGTGTTATTCTTCATCCATCTGTAAGAGGCTTCGAGCTGATTTCTATTTCTTGCAGACAACACCACGTCCGTTAATGCCACTTCCACAAGTAAGGCTAGCATACTCTGAAGAAGATCCACTGCTAGAAGAGGCAGAGGCCGGTGAATCTAGCAACAGCACAATCCTTTGCTAGAAAACATTTGAAGTGATAAACTTATCTTCTCCACCAATGACAGACATTGATGCTCCCATGTTCACTTTACTCACGTAGTTGTTAGCGTAAGTCTGTCCCAAAACTCCATTTACGTTCTCACCGAGTGAATAGAACTTGAAGCCGAGGTCAAGATGAGCAAAGCAATTGTCTTTAGTTATTCCATAGTTGTGAACCGTAGATTCTTCTTCGGTAATGGGTACGACATTAGCAGTTATCTTGAAGTTTCCTTCTACTTCAACGATGATTTTTGTTAGTTGTGCTTGACCTTGTGACAGTGACAGTTGGTTTGCAACTCAGATTGCCATTGTGCACCTTCTGATTCAGGCAAGTAGATGGGTTGTCCATCGAAAGTGAGTCCTAGACGGTCGACAGAATCGTCCCAAACAGCTGTCTTTCGAAAGCGCCAATATAGATTTGGTGGTCACCGAAGAGGATACCGATGGCTTGAACCCAAGTGAAGTCTCTCTTCAAGTTTTGTTTCTTTTACCAATGAAGTGGGCATTTATGTGAAGGTTAGAATCTGAGAGAAGGCAAAAGTCACGGTTTTGTTTCCCGTGAAGTAGAAAGTGATCCCATCACCACCTATAAATCTTGGATCTTGGCAAACAGCTCCTGGTTGATCACAGCCTGTGCACATTACATATAATTTACCTCAGTAACGTCAGTTAGCATATATATATTTACAAATATGTGATCGATCGTATATTATCTAGTAAACACGGATAAATTTACTATAAGGGAAATGGTATACTTACTACACATGGGTTTGCAGGTTACACAATCAACAACACATCCAGTTGGGCAAGCAGCAGGACAAACATGTTCAACATTGTAGCACTTCCGTACTTTGGGTTTGGGTTTCTGCACCTAGATCGTCTCTTTGCTGAAACCTCGGAACTTGGTGGAACGGATGGAGTTGTTGGGGTAGGAGTAGAAGGTGGTGTAGGAGACACAGGAGGTGAAGGAGTAGGCTCGTTAGGTGGTGTAGGATAGACCGGGGGTGATGGAGTTGGCTCTGAAGGTGGTGTAGCAACAGGGGGGCGAGGGAGTTTGCTCAGTAGGTGGTGAAGGGTACACAGGAGGTGAAGGAGTTGGCTCGTTAGGTGGTGTAGGATATACCGGAGGTGATGGAGTTGGCTCGGAAGGTGGTGTAGCTACAGGAGGTGTGCTAGAGTATCACCTTTACCTTGCCCTTGTTTTTATCGTCCTCCTTTCCCTTATCATCATCATCATCTCCCTTGCCTTTTCCCTTGTTGTCATCATCGTCCTTTTCCTTATCATCGTCGCCCTTACCTTTCTTGTCATCGTCATCCTTTTCTTTATCATTGTCGCCTTTACCCTTGTTGTCATCATCACCCTTTCCCTTATCATCGTCCCCACCTTGTGGTGGACTAGTTTCAGACGATGACCCAGTATCGGGGCCACAAACAGGTTTACATGAAACACAATTGACATGGCAACCACTGTCGCCGCAGAACTTAGGACAAACCTTAGGCAAGTTGTAACATTCCTTGTACTCCTTGTTCTTGCAAGTAGCTTGGCTTGGATTATCGAGTCAGGTGGATATCTGGCTGCCTCTGCCATAAACCCCATGGCCAATAAGACCATAACAGATGCAACACAAAGATGCATCATTGCAGGAGCCATGATATATTGGTTGCTCGCAGTTATCTGCCAAATGATTTTTTTCTCTAGTTAGAAATGATGCTGTGAGTGGTTTGATGATTTAAGTTTGCCATCTCTTGTAACTATTTATGGGGGACTGAATTCCTTCAGTTATGTACGGAATCAAATATATTAAGCATCGCCTTTACCAATACTGCAATTTAGGTTCTCTACTTTTCACATGGGGTGGCTATTTCTATAATAATAGTATATAAATATCCAGGTAAACTCTTTATGTCATTAGCTAGTAACTTGGTGTTTAGGCTTACTTTCTCTTTTCGTCTCCCTTCTCTTATAGTCAACCAATAAAAAAAATGTAGTTGTAGTAGGCATTAAGTAACGCGATATCACCATACTTCGCACACAGACTAGCTAGTACCTTACTTGGAGTTTCCTCCAAGGAAGACCGACTTGGAGATGAATATTTTCTCAAGGAATCATTTTCTCTCACTGTAATGTAAAAATCTGACAATGCAATGGATATTGACTTAAAAAAATCTGACTTTACCACACTATATTACAACAACATCCGTAAAAAAAAAAAAAAAAAAAAAAAACAAGTATTGATCAAATAAATCCAACCCTAGCCCAAGACTAATTCTGGGGCATTGTTACTTGTTGTTTGCAATGCATGCACCACAGCATCAGCATCATCGTTAATACCAACAGTTGACAAGTAGAGATAATTAATTGTTTTTATCTAGCTCGCCTCGATGTGAAAAAACAATCATAAACAAAAAAGCTCTTTGTTAATCAATAACCTAAATACCCAATCCCATCTCTCACTCCATGTCGAGAGTTGAAAACCTCCCTCCTATTGGCGGTGAGCGAAATCCTCGCTCTGATTGGTGAAATCAAAAGTTAGCCCCCTTACATTTCGTGCCGTCAATTTTTAATAGAATTTGAAATACGGACCCTTGGATTAGCGGCAAAATCTACAAATATCTTTTGGGAGGGTAGATAGATTTATTTTTTTGGAAAAACGAGAATTACCATGTAAAAGGAAAATCAACTGTTGATGGTGGTTTTTAGACAAGAGGTAAAAATCGTAAAACCCCATGACCTAGTGTTACCATAACACATTAACTAAGAGCATTTAACAAGGAGTAAATAATTAATAGGGGTATTTTTTCAAAATACCCCAGATTAGGGTTTTCAACACGGAACCACGATTTCCAAACCAAGCCGCATACTACGCACCATGGCAACAATGCCAAAACAAGTCGCAAGATATCTGCAGCACCATGGCAACCATGCCAAAACAAATCTGGCACCATGGCAACCATGCCAAACCAAGCCGCATCTTGCGCACCATGGCAACAATGCCAAACCAAGCCGCATCTTATCTTGACCATGGCAACAATGTAAACCAAGCCGCATACTGCGCACCATGGCAACCATGCCAAAACAAGCCGCATCTTTGCGCAACATGGCAACCATGCCAAAACAAGCCGATATCTTGCGCACCATGGCAACCATGCCAAATAAGCCGCTGACTTCTGCGCACCATGGCAACCATGCCAAACCCAGTCGCATCTTGCCGCACCATGGCAACAATGCCAAACCAAGCCGCATCTCTGCGACCATGGCAACCATGCCAAACCAAGTCGATATCACAGCACTATGGCAACAATGCCAAACCAAGCCGCATCTTTGCGCACCATGGCAACCATGCCAAACCAAGCCAAGACTCGCGCACCATGGCAATGCCAAAACAAACCGCATACTTGATAGTGTAGAATACACCTAATTTACTATCTAGTAGTTTATGCTTTCTTTGCTATTTCTTTTGTAAATTATGTATTTTACGCTTGTTTTGAGTTTTATAGCTACTATGGAGTCACACGGAGGAAAAAGAAGAAGAAACCACTCAATTTGAGCAAAAGGGTAAAATTGTCATTTCACCAAGGAGGGAATACTATGGAGCCCAGCCAAAGGTTAAGGGGAGGTCAAAGAGGTGTCCCTTATCCAAAAAGAAAGGGAGTGAGAATAGCACATTTTGGGTGTACTTATGGTGGTGTCAGAATCCACCCACACCCTAAACCCATATAACCATGCCAGGATCCAAACCCGACCGGATCCGTGTAATTAAAACAAAAACCCTGAAATCGAGAGAACCATCTCTCAATCATTATTTCACCGAACCTGTTATGGAGACAGCGGCTGCACATTGAGGGCAGAGAGATGAGAAAATGATGGTTGATGTTGACCAAGAAGACGAGGAAGGATTCTTTGCCGAGTTTGAAGGAATCGAGGATCGATGCTGCTGTTGAGAACCGAGAGAAGATGATGTTTAAATCGAAATCTAGATCGATTAGTGAGGGGTTCCTGTAAATCTCCAACAGGTGAAATTGAGGCCGGGCTGCTAAAGAAGAGAAGAAATCGAGCAATGGCCGAAATCGGTTTCTAGAGAAATGGGTTGGTGGTTTCGTTAGGATGGAAGATTGAGAAGAAATTGGTAGAGTTTGAAAGTGGGTTTGATTCAATTTGACTCGGAGTAACGAGAATGAGGGTCGAAACGGACAAAGAAGGGTTTGGTGGAGCTCAGCAGAGCGAGATGTTGGAGATGAATGTCTTGTTGAATCGAAGAGGGTGAATTAAATCGAAGAGTAAACGGGTTTTTGATGTTGTATCTCGGAATTCGGGGTTGTATTTGAATCCCCAATCGAAGAACAAGAACTGGGAGAGATGGGTATTATTTCGTTGAGGAGATGATTTGATTGTGTTTGGAGCTGATGTTATATTGAATTAGTAATGGAAAAGCTGAAGATGAGGTGAAGCACTTGACTGTTGTGAATTGAAAACAAATTACAGGCCGGCACTAACTTGAGGCTAAGGGGAAGAAGGTCAGTAATGGCGGTGGAGTTGTTGCTTCGGAATGGTGATTGCGGTGCACCCAATGGAAGCCAGTCTTCTTGTAAATTGACCTGGTTTGTGGTGGTATTGCACTCGTGGAAGTGGATTCGGGTGGTAGCCGACACTGCATTCGGGTGACCAGTGTGTGGCCGTGAAGTCGGGTGGTTTGCGGCCAGTGGCGAAGGTGCCAAGTGGGAGTATGACTTCGCGGTGGTGATCTTTGGTCTAGATATGGCTTTGAGGATTACGAGTCTTGCCGGTCTTTGTTGAGTTTCATGGGGTCAAGTGTGTACGAGATGAATGGATTACAGGTTCGGTAGGTGCGGCGAAATCTTGGTGGTTTGGTTGATGATGATGTCTTGATACTTTGCCCGAAGTGATGTGGTGCTTTGAGCATGGCACCAGTTGGGTTACGAGTTGGGAGCGCTAATAATTCAATGTCTTTGGCTGCATGGCAGTGCGGCTTTGTTGTCTTGCGGTGTAAGGATGCAATAGTGGCGGGAGGGGCGAGGTGGCCTTAGGTTGTTGGTGGTAATAAAAAGCGCGGTGCAGAAATTGACTAGAAAATGGTTTTTGTCTGAGTGGTGATGTTGTTGCAATGGTGGGTGGTTTGTGCAAATGGGCGAAATGGGATGGATTTGTTTGTCTTGATGGATTGAAGGTAAAGAAATGAGCTAGATGCAATGTTGCGGGAAAATTGTGGCACAGTGAGAATGGCAGAAGGCGCAAAAGCAGCAAGCTCGACCATGATGGTAGAGGCGTGGCCTATCTGGTGCAACACACGGCTCAGCGAGCAAAGGCTTATGCCATGGCAACTTAGCAAGTCGGCCCAGTTATTTGGACTCGAGATCTCGGTTACGACTCATGACCTAGACCTTATTTTGTTGACTAACAGTTACGTGGGTTGACACATTTGTTTGACCGTTAGTCCCTAGTTGACTGACGGAATATTCCGTCGAATATTCTCTGCCGGAAATTTTTCAGGTGGCCGGCGACTTGTCCGGCCGGATTCGGCCACAATCGTTTTCCGGCGACCAAAAATTCCAGTTTTCTATGGACTTCCTCTCGTGGTGTGAAGACTTGGGCTAGGTGGATGGAGAATTGGACTCAAATTTGGAAAAGAGAAGGTGGAAGAGTTGAGAAAAGCGGTTTGGAAATTGAATTGCAAGGAAAAGGATTCTACCTCCTTAGAAGATTTGGAGAATATTGAAGCCTATAAATAGAGAAGTTTTCTACAACTTCTATACATCTTTCTCTACACACCTCTACACACACACAATTCTTTTCTTTTCTTATTCTTTGTGTGAACTCTTTAACATGAGTAGTTAATTTTATTGATTGAGGATGAATTCCTAGTTTTTAAACATATGATTTGAGTTTTTGTTTCAATTCTATCTTGAAGTTTTTCACATGATTATCGTTTGTTTTTACCAATAGGAATGATCTTAAAGACATTCATGATTGGATTGATAGATTGTTTAGAATGCATGCTAATTGATTTGTTAGTTTAATCTAAATCTAGTATAAGTTAGGAATAAGTAATCGTTCTCGACACTTTTACACAAGTAGAAAACACGAGACCTTGCGGAGGGGATTCCGTGGAGCAATTGTGTGTAGAAACAACATTAGAAAAGTGAAGACTTGGAACCCGAGGTTTAACTACTAGTACTAAACCTAAATTCATAAATCTTAATGCATTGGGGAGTACATCTTGTAGCGGACCTCAAGGTGGTTCTTTTGAATAGAATCGATAACTAAGCGGACTTTGTTACTCGGTGAAATTAGGGATTTTGGGGGCTAGCTAGCGTACGCTATCCTACGGTTGGTGATAATCTGTGACTAATAACAAGTAGAGAAAGAACACAACTTGATTCATTGTTTTCGTAACGAAGAAGGATTCCTTGATCTTGTTTCTCTTATTGCTTTCAACTTTATCTTTTAATTGTTTTGTTTATTTTCTTTTGCTTTTTTACACCCCCTTTCGTGACAATTTTTACAACTAGAATCTCGTCTTTCGTGGGATCGACCTTGACTACCCCTATATTACTAGTTAATTAGGTAGTAAAAAGTATTAATTAATTTGTAGTGGTTACACGACACGCATCAAATTTTGGCGCCATTGCCGGGGAGCAGGCGATGATTTTAGTTATTTTATTTTCTTTTTGCTTTATTCTTGCTTTGTAGGATTCTATTCCGTATCTAACTTGGTTTTGAATCTTATTTGGGTATCGGTTTTTTTCCATGTATGGTGGACAAGAGCAAGCATATTACAACAATCAATACGGTTTTCAACCTCAACATTATGACAACTTCCAACCATCCTTAGGATACAATCAAAACCAATATTTTGGCTATGATAAATTTCCTACAGAACCTTATGGATATTCTCATACATATCAACAACCTTATGACTGGTAAAGTGGACAAACACACGGATGGAAGGATAGTTATACATCTAACAATTTGTTTTCTAGTAATGAAGAGAATTTGGAATATACTCCTCTTCATCGTGTTTTCCTTCACTTTTCCAAAGAGGAGAACTGATCTATAAACTCTATCAACGAAGGTAGCGTGTGAAGCATTCGGAAACTTTGCAAGTAACGTAAATTATACAAATTGGAGGATGATGGGGACTCTAAGAGCTTGTCGCAGAAATTAGTAAGGACCATTCATATGGAACTTAAACGACGATCGGGATAAAGGTTATGAAACCGATGAAGATTCTTATTATGGTGAGTCGAAAATGAAGATGATTGTGTTGAAAAGGACCAACCTTTGGAGACTTTTGAAGACGCTAGTGTAGATTACTCGGCCTTGATCTTAATAATGATCAATCACCTATTCAAAAGGAAGAGTTGAGGAAGATGCATTTATTGCTTGAAAAAAAAATTTCTTAGGAAAGATGGGAGTCCGGAAGTGTATGAACGTTGCAACGATGAAGGAAGTTATTCCAACTCCAGGATCATAATAACGATCCTTCACCATTCAAAAGGAGAGTTTGGATATCACTTACCCTATTGTTGTAAACAGTAACACCCTCACAAGAAGATCTTACAATTTATACGAGGAAGATTATATGAGGGAAGAATGGCCCGATTCCGATGAGAATGTTGAAGAGATGATGCTAGAGGATGAAACCACATTCATTGATTTTGTGGAAGACCCAATTGAACTTTTGCTAATGATTATGATGATACCGAGACTTTGGTTAAGGCAGAAAACGACGAAGAATGGTTGCAAGGTTTAATAGAGGACCACAATGAACAAGAGGTAAGTAATTCACTTGAATTTTTAAGGATTATGTGAGATTCTATAATACAAGAGATTGTGCAAGGTTTGTCTAACCCTTTGCCTATTGATTCTTCTCCTTCACTTGAAAAGTATTTTTGGATGATTTTGTTTCTAGATATCCACCATTTTAAACACTTGATTCCCCAACACTATGCGGATTTGCCAAGAGGAATACATGGAAATTCCCAAATTCTATGTTCTTTATACACTTCGAGTGTGGACGAGAATAAGTGTGGGGAAATTTCAATCGGCGATAATTTCACTATTGTTTTCTTGTGCTAATATTTGTATGGAGTTATTGTTTGCAAGCTTGGTATTATGGGTGGATCCTCAAATTTTCAGATTGTTAGTATATGGGGAATGAATCATGCAAGAGCTAAGTCGGGTCGACTTTAAAACAAGCTCTTAATGGAGAAAGCCCATTGGTTTGTATTTCTTATCTTTTGCTTTTTGTTATTTCTTTTTTTCTTGTTTCTTATCATGTTAAAATTTCCCACCTTGACTTTACTAGGAGGATTCAATTACATTGAGGACAATATAAGGTTTAAGCGTGGGGGAGTGGTTAACGTATGTTTTTAAAACGAAAATTACAAAAAAAATTAAAAAATTTTGAAAAAAAAAAAAAAAGTTTTACATAAAAATTCCAACTTTTAAAGATTTTAGAAGTCATTAGCATACTTCTAGGTATGTTTACATAGAAGATTTTGACTCATACATAATTGAACTTGGAAATGTTAGAGAATTACATTCAGATTTCTTGCTTGTTTGAGTGTTAAATAATGGATTTAATCATGTAGGTGATGTGAATTTGGTGCAGGGAGAAAGCGTTATTAGAGTTGCTGATCAATCATTAGTGGAGACTACCGTATTCATATCATCATGAGGCACCGACCAGAAATCTTCCATCTACTAAAGAGCTTCTTTTGAGTGTGTGTCACCGTAAGTAAATTCCGGGTAGAATGGTGAGCTACCCAACCTCCCACCAATAGAAGCACTACTCTTTGATCTCTTGAGTGCTAATTTTGTCAATCATGAGGTGACGTCCATGGATGAAAGCTTCCTTCTTGTAGTTCGATTTGCGGTTAGCACACCATTCTCTCTCGACCTTAACGGATCCATAGAAACACTCTCATCATCAACAAGGAGCGACATCCAAAATCTACAAGAAAAATTGGAAAAGTTTAAGGTTTATAACAGGTGAGAAAAAGAGCAAATTTCAAATATAAGTAAAGCAACATACAAAGACGGATTTACATATATGTTGAGGACTTACAATATATTGAGGTATTTTATATCCAAGTATGAAGACTTATTCATAAAAAAGCGAAGAAAAGTAAAGGTGAAAATTTTGAAGTTTAAGATTTCAAAGACGATACAAGTTGTGAAGAATCAAGTGGTAAAATACTTCTTCCACGGCCATGTTTTATTTTGTATTTAATTTCTCTTGTTTTTCAAAAAAAAAAAAAAAAAAAAAAAATGAAAAAAGAAAGAAAAGGAAAGAAAAAAAAAAAGAAAAAAAAACAAGAGAAATATTTGTTCTTATTTTTATTTAATGAGCCGTGGGGAAGGAAAATTTATAAGAAAGTTTCAAGCAACAAGGTTTTTAAGGTAAAAAAGAGTTATAAATTGTTAAGGATTTATGAAATTCAAGGGTTTATCATCAATAGTTGAAACCGAAGACGAGGACCATGAAGATAAAGACGGAGGAGCTAAGACGTTTCTATTGGATGCCGAGAGTGGTGTTATCATAATTGGCGATCGGATGTGAAGGTGAGTAAGTAATCTCATCCTCGATAATATGGTTGATTTCCTTTCTTAGAGATCGTCGGAAAAAATGGTTTTTCAAAATATTAAAAGATGTGGGTTTTTAAAAATATTTCGGAAGTTATCCTTCCCACCATTCAACGTGTTCATAGAATTCTCTTCATTCCTACCTGCACACATGGAGAACCATAAAAAAGTCACTGTCTTTTTGAGTGCAATTATCATAAAATCCTATTTGGTGAGGCCAGTCGAGGCGAAATGCTATTGATCGTTTCTCAAACACGCATTCTCTCATTATGGTGTGGTTATTTCTCACTCAACATTTAAGAATGAGAATATGTTCTTTAGTATTTCTAACTTCTTATTACTAGCATGCAGAAATTCTATGTCCTCATAACTCTTTGGATGCTTGTGACGCTTGAACGCTTTGAAGTTGTGAGTTTTTAGTTTGATTTGCTCGAGGACTAGCAAAGTCTAAGTGTGGGAATTTGATAGGTGTAGAGAATACACCTAATTTACTATCTAGTAGTTTATGCTTTCTTTGCTATTTCTTTTGTAAATTATGTATTTTACGCTTGTTTTGAGTTTTATAGCTACTATGGAGTCACACGGGAGAAAAGAAGAAGAAATCACTCAATTTGAGCAAAAGGGTAAAATTGTCATTTCACCAAGGAGGGAATACTATATGGAGCCCACCAAGGTTAAGGGGAGGTCAAAGAGGTGTCCCTTATCCAAAAAGAAGGAGTGAGAATAGCACATTTGGGTGTACTATGGTGGGTGTCTGAATCCACCCACCCTAAAACCCATATAACCATACCCAGGATCCAAACCCAATCCAGGATCCGTAGTAAAACAAAAACCCGAATCGAGAGAACCATCTCTCAATCATTATTTCACCGAAACCCGTTATGGAGACGTGACTGCGCATTGAGGCCGAGAGATGAGAAAATGATGGTCGATGTTCAAACCAAGAAGACGAGGAAGAGTTGCCGCTTAGAGTTTCAAGAAATCGAGGATCGATCTTGTTGTTGAGAACCGAGAGAAGATGATGTTTAAATCGAAATCTAGATCGATTAGTGAGGGGTTCCTGTAAATCTCCTTGGTGAAATTGAGGCCAGCTGCTAAAGAAGAGAAGAAATCGAGCAATGAAATCAAATCGGTTCTCTAGAGAAATGGGTTGGTGGTTTGTTAGGATGGAAGATTGAGAAGAAATTGGTAGAGTTTGAAAGTGGGTTTGATTCCAATTTGACTCAGTAACGTAATGAGGTCGAAACGGCTTGATGGGGTTTGGTGGAAGCTCGGCGAGGCGAGATGTTGGAGATGAATGTCTTGTTGGAATCGAAGAGGGTGAATTAAATCGAAGAGATGAAACTGGGTTTTGATGTTGTATCTCGGGGAATTGGGGTTCATTTGAATCCCAATCGAAGAACAAGAACCGGAGAGACGGGTATTGACTCGTTGGAGGAGATGATTTGATTGTAATGGAGCCGATGTTATATTGAATTAGTAATGGAAGAACCGAAGATGAGGTGAGAGCACTTGAATCTTGTTGTGAATTGGTACCGAAATTACAGGCTCGGCATAACCGAGGCTAAGGGAAGAAGGCTGTAATGGCGGTGGAGTTGTTGCTTTCCGAATAGTGATTGCTGATTACGCAATGGAAGCCGGGTCTTTGCTGACAAATTGACCGGGTTTGTGGTGGTATTGCGGGAAGTGGATCACGGTGGTAGCGATAATGCAATGGTACCCGGTGTGGCCGTGAAGGTCGGTGGTTTGCATGCCAGAAGTGAGGCGAAGGTGCAGGTGGAGTATGACTGGGCGCGTGGTGATCTTGGCTCAGATATGGCCGAGTTCGAGTCTTGTCGGTCTTGTTGAGTTTCATGGGGTCAAGTGTGTACTGAGATGAATGGATTACCAGGTTCAGTATAAGGTACTGAGCTGAGAATGCTGGTGGTTTGGTTGATGATGATGGCGATAGCTACCCCGAAAAGTGATGTGGTGCTTTGAGGCATGTAGCTCGGGTTGCCGGGAGTTGCGAGGAACGTGGCAATTCAATGGCTCGAGCTTGCAATGGGTGCGGCTTTGTTGATACCGCAGTGTAAGGATCTGTGGGCTTGAGCGAGGAGACTGGTGGCCTTAGGTTGTTGGTGGTAATACTAAGGCGGGGAAATTGCGAAAGTGAGCTAGAAAATGGTTTTATGTGAAATTGGTGATCTTTGTTGCAATGGGCGGGGTGGTTTGTGCAAATAGGTAAAATGGGATGGATTTGTTTGTGTGATGGATTGAAGGTAAAGAAATGAGCTAAGATGCAATGTTGCGGAGAATTGTGGCCCGAGTAAGATGGCAGAAGCGCAAAAGTAGAAAGGCTGACCATGACGGCCGAGGCGTGAAGCACTATCCCGGTGCAACACACGGCTACGTAGCAAAGGCTTATGCCATGGCAACTTAGCCGAGTCCCAGCCCGGTTAAGCTGACTCGAGATCTTGACTCGGTTCGACTCATGACCTAGACCTTGGCCTGTTGACTAACGGTTGACCGACGGTTGACCTGTTTGACCGTTAGTCCTAACTGGGAGGACTCCACGGAATATTCCGTCAGATATTCTCTTGACGGAGAAATTTTGGTGGCGGCGGCGACTTATTCGGCCACAATCCCGCTTTTCCGGCGAGCCAAAAATTCCAGAATTTTCTATGGACTTCTCTCATGGGTGTGAAGACTTGGGCTAGGAATTGGATGGAGAATGGACTCAAATTTGGAAGAGAAGGTGGAAGAGTTGAGAAAAGCTTGGATTTGAAATTGAATTGCAAAAGGAAAAGGATTCTACTCCTTAGAAGATTTGGAGAATATTGAAGCCTATAAATAGAGAAGTTTTCTACAACTTCTATACATCTTTCTCTACACACCTTTCTACACACACAATTCTTTTCTTTTCTTATTCTTTGTGTGAACTCTTTAACATGAGTAGTTAATTTTATTGATTGAGGATGAATTCCTAGTTTTAAACATATGATTTGAGTTTTTGTTTCAATTCTATCTTGAAGTTTTTCACATGATTATCGTTTGTTTTTACTAATAGGAATGATCTTAAAGACATTCATGATTGATTGATAGATTGTTTAGAATGCATGCTAAATTGATTTGTTAGTTTAATCTAAATCTAGTATAAGTTAGGGAATAAGTAATCGTTCTCGACACTTTACACAAGTAGAAAACACGAGACCTTGCGGAGGGATTCCGTGGAGCAATTGTGTGTAGAAACAACGCTAGAAAGTGAACCAAGTTGAACCGAGTTTAACTACTAGTACTAAACCTAAATTCATAAATCTTAATGCATTCTGGGAATTACATCTTGTAAGCGGACCTCAAGGTGGTTCTTTTGAATAGAATCGATAACTAAAGCGGATTCGTTACTCGGTGAAATTAGGGATTTTGGGGCTAGCTAAGCGCACTTTATCCTACGGTTGGTGATAATCTGTGACTAATAACAAGTAGAAAAGAACACAACTTGATTCATTGTTTCGTAACGAAGAAGGATTCCTTGATCTTGTTTCTCTTATTGCTTTCAACTTTATCTTTTAATTGTTTTGTTTATTTTCTTTTGCTTTTACACCCCCTTTCGTGACAATTTTTACAACTAGAATCTCGTGCTCCTCGTGGGATGGACCTTGACTACCCTATATTACTAGTTAATTAGGTAGTAAAGTATTAATTAATTTGTTGTGGTTACGACACGCATCAAATTTTGCGCCGTTGTTTGGGAGCAGCGGATGATTTTAGTTATTTTTTTTTTCTTTTGCTTTATTCTTGCTTTGTAGGATTCTATTCGTATCTAACTTGGTTTTTGAATCTTATTTCAGGTATCGGTTTTCCATGTATGGTGGACAAGAGCAAGCATATTACAACAATCAATAATGGGTTTTCAACCTCAACATTATGACAACTTCCAACCATCCTTAGGATACAATCAAAACCAATATTTTGGCTATGATAAATTTCCTCAGAACCTTATGGATATTCTCATACATATCAACAACCTTATGACGGTATGTAAGTGGACAAACACACGGATGGAAGGATAGTTATACATCTAACAATTTGTTTTCTAGTAATGTGCCAGACAGAGAATTTGGAATATACTCCTCTTCATCGTGTTTTTCCTTCACTTTTTCCAAAAGAGGAGATACTGATCTATAAACTCTATCAACGGTGGTAAGCGTGTGAACGTCGGGAAACTTGCACGTAAATTATACAAATTGGAGGATGATGGGGACTCGGAAGAGCTTGTCGCGAGAATTAGTAGGACCATTCATATGGAACTTAAACGACGTCGGGATAAAGGTTATGAAACCGATGAAGATTCTTATTATGGTGAGTCCGAAAATGAAGATGATTGTGTTGAAAAGGACCAACCTTTGGAGACTTTTGAAGACGCTAGTGTAGATTACTCGAGCCTTGATCTTAATAATGATCAATCACCTATTCAAAAGGAAGAGCTTGAGGAAGATGCATTTATTGCTTTGGAAAAAATTTCTTAGGGAAAGATAGGAGTCTCATGGAAGTGTATGAACGTTGCAACGATGAGGAAGTTATTCCAACTCCGGATCATAATAACGATCCTTCACCTATTCAAAAGGAGGAGTTTGGATATCACTTACCTATTGTTGTAAACTTAAGTAACACCTCACAAGAAGATCTTACAATTTATACCGAGGAAGATTATATGAGGGAAGAATGGCCCGATTCGATGATGAGAATGTTGAAGAGATGATGCTAGAGGATGAAACCACATTCATTGATTTTGTGGAAGACCCAATTGAACTTGCTAATGATTATGATGATACCGAGACTTTGGTTAAGGTAGAAAACGACGAAGAATGGTTGCAAGGTTTAATAGAGGACCACAATGAACAAGAGGTAAGTAATTCACTTGAATTTTTTAAGGATGACGAGGATTCTATAATACAAGAGATTGTGCAAGGTTTGTCTAACCCTTTGCCTATTGATTCTTCTCCTTCACTTCTTATTGGTTTGAATGTATGTGCTTGAAAGTATTTTTGGATGATTTTGTTTCTAGATATCCACCATTGGAAACACTTGATTCTAACACTATGCATTTGCCAAGAGGAATACATGGAAATTCCCAAATTCTATGTTTCTTTATACACTTCCGAGTGTGGACGAGAATAAGTGGGGGAAATTTCAATCGAGCGATAATTTCACTATTGTTTTCTTGTGCTAATATTTGTATGGAGTTATTGTTTGCAAAACAGGTATTATGGGTGGATCCTCAAATTTTCAGATTGTTAGTATATGGGGAATGAATCATGCAAGAGCTAAGTCGGACCGTCGACTTTAAAACAAGCTCTTAATGGGAGGCAACCCATTGGTTTTGTATTTTTATCTTTTGCTTTTTGTTATTTCTTTTCTTGTTTCTTATCATGTTAAAATTTCCCACCTTGACTTTACTAGGAGGATTCAATTACATTGAGGACAATGTAAGGTTTAAGTGTGGGGAGTGGTTAAACATGTTTTTAAAAAAAAAATTACAAAAAAATCAAAAAATTTTAAAAAAAAAAAAAAAGTTTACATAAAAATTCCAACTTTTAAAGATTTTAGAGTCATTAGCATACTTCTAGGTATGTTTACATAGAGATTTTGACCGACATAATTGAACTTGGAAATGTTAGAGAATTACATTCGGATTTCTTGCTTGTTTGAGTGTTAAATAATGGATTTAATCATAGGTGATGCGAATTTGGTGCGAGGGAGAAAGGCGTTATTAGAGTTGCCGATCAATCATTAGTGGAGACTACCCGTATTCATATCATGTGAGGCACCGACCAGAAATTTTCCATCTACTAAAGAGCTTCTTTTGAGTGTGTGTCACCGTAAGTAAATTCCGGGTAGAATGGTGAGCTACCCAACCTCCCACCAATAGAAGCACTTTAGTATTTGATCTCTTGAGTGCTAATTTTTGTCAATCATGAGGGTGACGTCCATGGATGAAAGCTTCCTTCTTGTAGTTCGATTTGCAGTTAGCACCATTCTCTCTCGACAACAACGGATCCATAGAAACACTCTCATCATCAACAAGGAGCGACATCAAAATCTACAAGAAAAATTGGAAAAGTTTAAGGTTTATAAGCAACTAACGAGAAAAAGAGCAAATTTCAAATATAAGTAAAGCAACATACAAAGAGCGGATTTTTACATATATGTTGAGGACTTATAATACAATGAGGTAATTTTATATCCAAGTATGAAGACTTATTCATAAAAGCGAAGAAAAGTAAAAGGTGAAAATTTTTGAAGTTTAAGATTTCAAAGACGATACAAGTTGTGAAGAATCAAGTGGTAAAATACTTCTTCCCGGCCATGGTTTATTTTGTATTTAATTTCTCTTGTTTTCAAAAAAAAAAAAAAAAAAAAAAAAAAAGAAAAAAGAAAAAAAATAAAAAAAAAAAAAAAAAAAAAACAAGAGAAATATTTGTTCTTATTTTTATTTAATGAGCCGTGGGGAAGGAAAATTTATAAGAAGGTTTCAAAGCAACAAGGTTTTTAAGGTAAAAGAGTTATAAATTGTTAAGGATCTATGAAATTCGAGGGTTTATCATCAATAGTTGAAACCGAAGACGAGGACCATGAAGATAAAGACGAGGAGCGGAAGACGTTTCTATTGGATGCCGTGAGAGTGGTGTTACCATAATTGGCGATCGGATGTGAAGGTGAGTAAGTAATCTCATCACTCGATAATATGGTTGATTTCCTTTCTTAGAGATCGTCAAAAATGGTTTTCAAAATATTAAAAGATGTGGGTTTTTAAAAATATTTGGAAGTTATCCTTCCCACCATTCAACGTGTTGCAGAATTCTCTTCATTCCTACCGCACACATGTGAGAACCATAAAAAAAGTCTGTCTTTTTGAGTGCAATTATCATAAAATCCTATTTGGTGGGCGAAGTGGGCGAAATGCTATTGATCGTTTCTCAAACACGCATTCTCTCATTATGGTGTGGTTATTTCTCACTCAACATTTAAGAATGAGAATATGTTCTTTTAGTATTTCTAACTTCTTATTACTAACATGCGTAAATTCTATGTCCTCATAACTCTTTGGATGTGACGCTTGAACGCTTTGAAGTTGTGAGTTTTTAGTTTGATTTGCTGAGGACTAGCAAAGTCTAAGTGTGGGAATTTGATAGGTGTAGAATACACCTAATTTACTATCTAGTAGTTTATGCTTTCTTTGCTATTTCTTTTTGTAAATTATGTATTTTACGCTTGTTTTGAGTTTTATAGCTACTATGGAGTCACACGGAGGAAAAGAAGAAGAAATCACTCAATTTGAGCAAAAGGGTAAAATTGTCATTTCACCAAGGAGGGAATACTATATGGAGCCCAGCCAAGGTTAAGGGGAGGTCAAAGAGGTGTCCCTTATCCAAAAGAAAGGGAGTGAGAATAGCACATTTTGGGTGTACTTATGGTGGGTGTCCGAATCCACCCACACCCTAAACCCATATAACCATACCAGGATCCAAACCCGACCGGATCCGTGTAATTAAAACAAAAACCCGAAATCGAGAGAACCATCTCTCAATCATTATTTCACCCGAACTTGTTATGGAGAGTGGCTGCACATTGAGGCCGAGAGATGAGAAAATGATGGTCGATGTTCAACCAAGAAGACGAGGAAGAGTTGCTTTGCCCGAGTTTGAAGGAATCGAGGATCGATCTTTGTTGTTGTGAACCGAGAGAAGATGATGTTTAAATCGAAATCTAGATCGATTAGTGAGGGGTTCCTGTAAATCTCCAACTTGGTGAAATTGAGGCCGGGTGCTAAAGAAGAGAAGAAATGAGCAATGGCTAGAAATCGGTTTCTCTAGAGAAAATGGGTTGGTGGTTTCGTTAGGATGGAAGATTGAGAAAGAAATTGGTAGAGTTTGAAAGTGGGTTTGATTCCAATTTGACTCAGTACTTGAGAATTAGGTCGAAATCGACAAGAAGGGTTTGGTGGAAGCTCGACGGAGGCGAGATGTTGGAGATGAATGTGTCGTTGAATCGAGAGGGTGAATTAAATCGAAGAGATGAAACGGGTTTTGATGTTGTATCTCGGGGAATTCGGGGTTGCGATTTGAATCCCCAATCGAAGAACAAGAAACTCGGAGAGATGGTTATTGACTCTGTTGAGGGAGATGATTTGATTGGCTGGAGTCGATGTTATATTGAATTAGTAATGGAAGAATCGAAGATGAGGTGAGAGCACTTGAATTTCAGGTGGTGCGAAATTACAAGGAGCTGTCAACCGAGGCTAAGGGAAGAAGGCTGTGTGGCGGTGGAGTTGTTGCTAGAATGGTGATTGCGATGCGCTGTGGAAGCAGTGCTGTCAGCGTAATTGACTTTGGGTTTGTGGTGGTATTGCACGTGGAAGTGGATCGAGGTGGTAGCGATCTTTTGCGTGATTAAGTGTGGCCGTGTGAAGGTCGGTGGTTTTGTTCCTGAGTGAGGCGGAAGGTGCGAGTGGAGTATGACTCGCGGTGGTGATCTTTGGTCTAGATATGGCTGTGTTCCAGTCTTGTCGGTCTTTGTTGAGTTTCATGGGGTCAAGTGTGTGCGAGATGAATGGATTACAGGTTCGGTATAAGGTCTTGAGAGAATCTCGGTGGTTTGGTTGATGATGATGTCCGATGTCTTCGAAGTGATGTGGTGCTTTGAGGCATGTAGCTCGGGGTTGCTGGAGTTGCGGAACTGTGGCAATTCAATGGCCCGAGCTTGCGGCTGGTGCGGCTTTTGTGGATACCTAGTGTAAGGATGCAATGGCCGGCCGGTGAGACTGGTGGCCTTAGGTTGTTGGTGGTAATACTAAAGCGGGGTGCGAAATTGAGCTAGAAAATGGTTTTGTCGAGAATTGGTGATCTTTGTTGCAATGGACGGGGTGGTTTGTGCAAATGGAAGTTTGAAATGGGATGGATTTGTTTGTCTTTGATGGATTGAAGGTAAAGAAATGAGCTAAGATGCAATGTTGAAGGAGAGAATTGTGGCACGAGTGAGATGGAAACCGAAGGCACAAAAAGTAAGAAAGGCTCGGCCATGATAGGAGGCGTGGAAGCACTATCCCGGTGCAACACGGCCACGGCGGAGCAAGGCTTATGCCATGGTAACTCAGCAAAATCGCCAGATTAAGCGGGACTCGAATCTTGACTTCGGTTGACTCATGACCTAGACCTTGACCTGTTGACTCAACAGTTGGTAGCCGGTTGACCTGTTTGACCCGTTAGTCCTAACGAGGACCGACGGAATATTCCGTCGAATATTCTCTTGACGGAGAAATTTTGGTGGCGGCGACTTATTGCCGGATTAAGCCTAATCAGTTTTCCTCGCGAGCCAAAAATTCCGAAGTTTTCTATGGACTTCTCTCATGGGTGTGAAGACTTGGGCTAGGAATTGGATGGAGAATTGGACTCAAATTTGGAAGAGAAGGTGGAAGAGTTGAGAAAAGCTTGGATTTGGAAATTGAATTGCAAAAGGAAAAGGATTCTACTCCTTAAGATTTGGAGAATATTGAAGCCTATAAATGAAAGTTTTCTACAACTTCTATACATCTTTCTCTCTACACACCTTTTACACACACAATTCTTTTTCTTTTCTTATTCTTTGTGTGAACTCTTTAACATGAGTAGTTAATTTTATTGATTGAGGATGAATTCCTAGTTTTTAAACATATGATTTGAGTTTTGTTTCAATTCTATCTTGAAGTTTTCACATGATTATCGTTTGTTTTTACTAATAGGAATGATCTTAAAGACATTCATGATTGATTGATAGATTGTTTAGAATGCATGCTAAATTGATTTGTTAGTTTAATCTAAATCTAGTATAAGTTAGGGAATAAGTAATCGTTCTCGACACTTTACACAAGTAGAAAAACACGAGACCTTGCGGAGGGATTAGTGGAGCAATTATTGCTGTAGAAACTGCTTATTTAGAAAGTGAACCAAGCGAACCGAGTTTAACTACTAGTACTAAACCTAAATTCATAAATCTTAATGCATTCTCAGGAATTACATCTTGTAAAGCGGACCTCAAGGTGGTTCTTTTGAATAAATGATAACTAAAGCGGACTGTTACTCGGTGAAATTAGGATTTTGGGGCTAGCTAAGCGTGCACCTTTATCCTACTGGTTAGTGATAATACGTGACTAATAACAAGTAGAAAAGAACACAACTTGATTCATTGTTTAAAGAGAATGAAGAAGGATTCCTTGATCTTGTTTCTCTTATTGCTTTCAACTTTATCTTTTAATTGTTTTGTTTATTTTCTTTTGCTTTTTACACCCCCTTTCGTGACAATTTTTACAACTAGAATCTCGTGCTCCTCGTGGGATCGACCTTGACTACCCTATATTACTAGTTAATTAGGTAGTAAATTATTAATTAATTTGTTGTGGTTACGACACACATCAATACTGCGCACCATGGCAACCATGCCAAGCCAAGCCGCACTCGCGCACCATGGCAACCATGCCAAACCAAGCCGCACCCCGCGCACCGTAATAACGCCAAATTCCAAGCGCTATGCCTTTGGCCCACGCCAAACATAGCGCCCTAGGTTTTACAAGACTTGCAACTAGGTCAACATGGCCACACGTGCCATTGGCACATGCCAACACGTGCCGCAAGCCATATTTCTAAGCCGCTATGCCTTTGGCCCACGCCCAACATAACGCCCTAGCTTGCAAGACTTGCAACTAGGTCAACATGGCCGCACGTGCCATTGGCACATGCCAACACGTGTCGCAAAGCCATACTTCCAAGCCCTATGCCTTTGGCCCACGCCAAACATAGCGCCCTAGGTTTGCAAAACATGCAACTAGGTCAACATGGCCGTGCGCGCCAATGGCACATGCCGACATGCTCGCTAGCTAGTTTCCACCCATTATCACGGCCCAAATTCAACCATGCCATTGGCACATGTGCCAACATGCTCAGCTAGCTAGTTTTATCAACATGGCTGCCACGCATGCCATTGGCACATTCCAACATGCTCGCTAGCTAGTTTCCCTATCAAGGTCATGGCCCTAACGGCCATGCATGCCATTGGCACATGCCAACATGCTTTATGAGCTAGTTTCCCCAAGCAAAATCACGGCCCCTGCCACGCATGCCATTGGCACATGCCAACATGCTGCTAGCTAGTTTCCCTATCAGGTCACGGCCCTAACGACCCCACGCATGCCATTGGCACATGCCAACATGCTCACTAGCTAGTTTTCCCTATCAAGGTCCCGGCCCTATGGCCATGCATGCCATTGGCACATGCCAACATGCTCGCTTAGCAAGTTTCCCTAGCAAAATCACGACCCTAACGGCCATGCATGCCATTGGCACATGCCAACATGCTCGCTAACCCGGTTTCCCTAGCAAAATCACGGCCCTAACGGCCACGCATGCCATTGGCACATGCCAACATGCTCGCTAGCTAGTTTCCCTATCAAGGTCACGGCCTAATGGCCACGCATGCCATTAACATGCGAAACACACATTGGTAGCCTAACTTGCAAACCGTGCAACCTACCACCAAGGCATTCCGCACATGCCATTGGCACATAACAAACACACCGTTTGGTAGCTAACTTACCAAACCGTGCAACCTACCACCAAGGCATTCCGCACATGCCATCCGGCACATGCCAAGCACACACGCTGGTAGCCAACTTGCAAACCGTGCAAACTACCACCAAGGCATTCCGCACATGCCATTGGCACATGCCACACGCGCCACTAGCACTAGGCGCCACTTGCACTCAAGATGCAACCAACACTCGAGACATCAACACAAACTTTGGGGATGCTTCTTTAGGGTTTTGGTTTGGCGGTCCTGACATGCAGCGTACACTACGCTCACATTAAGAAAGCGTGAAAAGGAATAAAGCGGTCAAATAAAAAGAAAATAATGGTGAAAACGTTTTCGCCCATTAAACCATGCGGTTACCACCTCCTCCCATTATTTCACCCTTTACTCTCTTCCTTCATGAGGCGAGGATACGTTTCAATCTCGACTTGTATAAATAGGTCTTACCTATTTCCACCAGGAACGACAAGTCTCGGTCGGGAGAAATATACTACACTTACACTCTCGAAAAGGCAACTTTGCAAGATCTCTCAAAAGCTTTCATCTCTTGCAAGCTTCCTAAGCTTTCACTTCTCGATACAAGTGAGATACTACTCTCTCCTCAACACCTTTCTTTGCTTCCCTCCCCAAATCAACCTTTCTCCTCCACTTTGTGACCAGAAGCAAGTGCGGAGCGGCCATTTCTTGGTTTAGGCCGGACTTGTACATTGATCTCTCGAATCTATAAAGTGCTCACGTGCAGCACATTTGTTTAGGGTTTGAATCAGTTTCTCACTCACCTACGAATTTGCCGAAATCGCGAAACGATTTTCACCCATAAACAATTGGCGACCACGGCGGGAGGATTGATCTATCGGCTTCAATGTCCAATTTTGTCGATCTCGTTCTTGACCCGGATGTCAAGATGGTAGGGGAAGGCTTCGATCCGACTCAACTACCAGGCGACTCGGTTACCAATTGCAAAAACTACGACGAAAGCGGGGACTCGTTGAAGATTCCACCGGCGATTGGGGACTTGCGACTCGACTCACTAACTGCCAGTTAACCTTAGGTTATCGATTGTTAAAACTACACTTAAAAGCGGGGACTCGGTTGAGAAAGACGCTACCGGCAATTGGGGACTAGCGGCGATGCTACCACAAAAGGCACAAAGAAAGCCTTTTACTTGGAAAGAGGCGTGTTTGCAAGTGAGTAAATTTAGATTGGGCAAGACATACGATCTGTTTTTTTAGGTTCTTAATAAAACCTCCATCTTATTGCGTCTTGTGCCTATTGCTACACACACTTTCATAAAAGCAATATTCCTTTCCCAAAACATAATCGAGTTATATTATCAAAACCATTCATCTCGGAAATAATCCAACACCTAAAAAGCTACCGGCTATCTATCAAAAGGTTAAGTTTTGAACCCGGACATCAATATGTCTTTCAAAAAAAAAAAAGAACCTAAATGAAAGTTTAACAGAGAAACGTTCAAGGAAAATCGTCCAATGGAAGTCTCGCTCTTCTTGAGAAAGTCGCCTTTGCGTCTTCAAGAGCCGCTCTCTTCATAGTCAACATCTTGGAAAGCTTTTCGAGTTCCATCTCTGTCAGGCGATCTCCTCGGCGGAAAGGCTTTCGATTCTCTGCATCTTTCAACTTTTGGATCTCAGCAAGGCCTTCGACAAACCACGAAGTGTTGAACTCCTTTTCTACGCACACGTCGCGATGGTGCTCCCGGTCGGCAAGCGCGTCTTGAAACGGTGTGACCCAGTCACCTCATGCATATCCTCGATGGAAGACAAAGCCTCTTCCACACGCTTAACCAGCGCGAATCGACTAGTGACTTTCTTGGTTGTAGCCATATGTCCGTGCTTCTCCCAGATTCGGTGTACAACGCCTCATGCTTAGCCGGCACGCTAAAGCCGCCAACAACTTGACACATGACCTGGATGAGGAACCAAGTACGGGGGATCAAAAATGGCGCCTGCAAGTGGCCTCCACGACTCGCAAGGGTTTTCTTCCATGTCTCGGCAACAACCATGAGAGAATCATCCACCGTCCGAACCACGTTTGTGCTTAGAAGCAATTGGCTAACTCCCATATCCAAGTCGGCGGTGGTCACCAAAAGGCAAGTTTTCGTGTGACTCCATCCAGAATCATCCTCCGAACCGGATTCCTCGCAAACTTGAGTTAGACATTTTTCAAAAGAAGAAAACAAAGAGAAGAAGAAGAAAGAAAGAAGCGCGAAACTCACCGAACAGCTTCCAGAAGAAGAACAAGTCTTGCGGAGAATCACTCTCGCTTGTTGAACTTTCTTCTTTCTCGACTCATCACCGCTATGAGTAGGCTCGGTCTTGCGAGGAATCCCTTGAAGAAGCTGCCGTCTCGGCAGCGTGCAAGGCGGCGAAAGCATTAACACTACCGAAGCCCTGAAGGAAACAAGACACATATTCTCAGCCGAAATTTACGTGTGTTTTGAGACAAAACCATGAAGAGGCGACACATACCTGGTTATTGGAAGAAATGAAAGACACAAGAGCCATGGGAGGATCTTGCGGAACCGTCCGAACCCGCGGCCACGATTCTTCGTTCTCCGTTCCTTGGCTTTAGGGGGCTTTAAAGTCTTCGGGCAACTTTCGCCCCAGGATCTCTCAACATTGGATACTCCTTGAGCTGGCGGAGAAGGTTTGCAACGAGCGTTTTCCACCCGTTATTCACGAAATCTCGGATCATAGTAAACTCGTCGCACCAAAACTCATTATAGCGAAAGGTCGTGAAGTTACTCTTCCCATTTGAAAAAAGGAAAGAGCGGATACCCGGCTTAAGGACACTCAGCGTCAAGGGCGACACGCAACGAATCCTTAGGGATCACCGGCGGAGAAACGAGAGGCACCCCTTGATCGAAACCCATGTGACGAGCAAAGACGATCAATATTGTAAGCGGCTATCTCGGAAAGACCCCACGAAGAAAGACAAGAGATATAACCCGGGCAAACAACTTTGAATGAACAGGTTTTCACCAACGCTCAAATCGTCATCGAAGACAGAGACATGAGCGGAGCAGCGCAAAGTGCCAATTTGAGCCACTGAATTATGGATGGCCCCCATGGACGAAAATTGATTTCATGCAACTTATCAAGAAAACTAACCAAGCTCACGCCAACTCTTGGGCCTTTGTTCACCCATCGAAGAATTCGGGAGCCACCCCAACTCACGGGAAGCGAAGGCAACGGTTTGGGAGCATACTTCTCAAAGTGCTCCCATAGCCGGACTTGTAGAAAAGCAACGTGCACATATGAATCCACCTTCATGAAACCATTCGAAACTCGCATGTTCGCAACCGAGGTGATCCAGATGCACACTGAGGAACCAAGGAGTGACTTGCCAATGGGAAGAACTTCACCCTTTGCCAATTTCACAGCAATCGCCAACAACTCTGGTCTTATTCCCTTCTTGCGAACTGGTCATCAAAAATGTCTCTAGACAAAGCGAGAGAGCCAAAAATCTTTGCGACATGAAGATCATGCTTTTGCTATTGGGGCTCCAACTCGTCAGGAAACCATTGAGATATCCACCAACCGTAAGGGCACCTTTCATCCTCTTTAGGGCAGAGTCCTTCGACTTCGCAATGGAGTCTTCGAGCAAAGTCCCCCAACTTAGCCGGCAGGTCATCGCATCTTCGCCTCACTTTCTCGAGATAATTGGATTACGAGATTCCCGATTTAGGAAGATTAAAGAAGAGAGCCACACTCTCAAGGAGAAAGTTATCTCACCCCCATCTATATATGATTGTATGGGTGTCCAGGAACACCATCGGAGATGAAAGCAACTAAGCTTTGGGATGTCCTTCCTAACCCGAAGATTTACTAAAGTCTTGGCGACATCGATGGCTGCATTTGAGTCAAGATGGTATTTATCGCTCCTCGCTCACCATGAACTCAACCCGTCCATGAAAAAACGCAATGGACTTTGACACATCCTAAAGTCAATGTTGGAAGAGGAATATACCCCTTTATGAAGACAAAACCGAATGGTGCTCTCCGGGCGAACCGGCGTGTCTTCTGTCATCCCCTCACCACCGGTTAGCAAAATTGCACGAAACACAGGTGATTCTTCCGAGCAGGGGCGAGGGCTTTAGTGAAGAATTCATCATCGTGTTCGGTTTGGAATTATGAGCATCCTTGACGAAGTGAAATGTGGTTCGGGTAACATCTTATCGAATTCCTTCATAACAATTTGGTAATAAGATATCCACTTTAAAAACAAATGGAGAAAGACGAAGTTATCTCTGACACATATCTACCCAACAAGACATAATCGTACCCAACAAATTCGGGTTTCAAGACTATATACACGGTATTTTATTCGGGTTCAAGACTATATACACTATTTTATTCGGGTTCAAGATACACGGTATTTTTCTTCAAGGTTCGTAAAACTATATCGCTGCATTCTATACGGGTACAAGTGTGTCTACAAAGTATCCTTCTTTAGGTTCAAAAATATATATGGAGCATTTTTCTATTGGTCCAAAACTACGCGCGTGATACTTCTTTCAAAAGCAAAATCATATATACAATATTTCCTGCTGGGTTGAAGTCATATGAAGCATATATACGGTATTCTTCCGGGATCCATCTGAGGGTTCTCTACGGGTTCGAAATACACACGCATTATTTTCTTGAGAGGCACGCCAAGGAATCATATGCAAAGATTGTGGAAGCGCTTATTTTTAAGGTTTATACCTATATAAAAAAAAAAAAAATAGGAAAGAAGAGTACTAGAAGACATACACAGAAGCGGTCTCTCTTTTGCGCTAGTATGAAAAAAAGAAAGAATAAAGCTGTGAGAATGGGGAAAAGGGCTTTTATATATATATATATATATATATAGGCGTGAAAGACTTTGAAATAGGGAAGGATTTCCTTTTACCAAAATCACGCGCAAGCATGGTTTCAAGATTGGACCGTCCCCCCAATTGCGATTTCCCAATGCCGCCCAAGTCACGCCCCAAGCATGGTTTCCAAGATTGGACTGGCCCCACCAATTGCGACTTCCCAATGCCGCCCAAGTGTGCGCCCTACAACATGGTTTCCAAGATTGACCGGCCCCACCAATTGCGACTTCCCAATGCCGCCAAGTCCAGCTATGCGTGGTTTCCAAGATTAGACCGGCCCCACCAATTACGACTTCTCAATGCCGCCAATCACCTTTGCAAGCATGGTTTCCAAGGTGGACCGGCCCCACCGCGACTTCTCAATGCCGCCCAAGTCACGCTCTACAAGCATGGTTTCCAAGTTGGACGACCCCACCAATTGTGCCTGGGTCCCACCGACTAGCCCACTCAATTTCCCAACTCACGCCAACTTCCCAAGTCGCTGGGTCGCATCGGACGCCAATTATGCGGCCTCCGACTTGTGCGAAAACGACCCGAGAGGCAAGGATTCCAAATCCTATTTATAAAGGTCGGACGAGCCTCCTTTCAATTTTCTTTACGGTTTGTTGTTAATAGTTTGTCACCATCTTATGCTTACCTCGCAACAAAGCCCTTGTTCCGAGCTAGCGGGGACTTAATGTTGATGGTGGTTTTTAGACAAAGGGTAAAATCGTAAAACCCCATGACCTAGTGTTACATGCAACACATTAACTAAGAGCATTTAACTTTCGAGAGTAAATAATTAATAGGGGTATTTTTCAAAATACTAGATTAGGGTTTCAACGCCAACCCTAATTTCCAAACCAAGCCGCATCTTGCGCACCATGGCAACAATGCCAAAACAAGCCGCATCTTGCCTTTCCTTTAGCAACCATGCCGGAACAAGCCGCATCGCGCACCATGGCAACCATGCCAAACCAAGCCGCATCTTGCGCACCATGGCAACAATGCCAAACCAAGCCGCATACTTGCGCACCATGGCAACAATGCCAAACCAAGCGCATCTTTACGCACCATGGCAACCATGCCAAACAAGCGCATCTCACGCACCATGGCAAACCATGCCAAACAAGCCGCATCTTGCGCACCATGGCAACCATGCCAAACCAAGGCCGCATCTTGCGCACCATGGCAACCATGCCAAACCAAGTCGCATACTGCGCACCATGGCAACAATGCCAAACAGCCGCATCTTTGCGCACCCATGGCAACCATGCCAAACCAAGTCGCATATTGCGACTATGGCAACAATGCCAAACCAAGCCGCATACCGCGCACCATGGCAACCATGCCAAACCAAGCCGCACTCTGCGCAGACCATGGCAACAATGCCAGCAAAGCCGCAAACGCACTGCGCACTATGGTAACCATGCCAAGCCAACTCGCACTCGCGCACCATGGCAAACCATGCCAAACCAAGCCGCGCCTACATTCGTGGCAACAACAACACAGCCAAATTCCAAGCCGCTATGCCTTTGGCCCACGCCAAACATAGCGCCCCTAGGCTTGCAAGACTTGCAACTAGGTCAACATGGTCAAGATCGTGTCATTGGCACATGCCAACACGCGATGTAAGCCATATTTCTAAGCCGCTATGCCTTTTGCCCCACGCCCAACATAGCGCCCTAGGTTTGCAAGACTTGCAACTAGGTCAACATGTTAGGACGTGCCATTGGCACATGCCAACACAATGTCGCAAGCCATACTTCCAAGCCGCTATGACTTTGGCACACGCCAAACATAGCGCCCCTAGGCTTGCAAAAACATGCAACTAGGTCAACATGGCCGTCACGCGCCAATGGCACATGCCAACATGCTCGCTAGCTAGTTTCCCTAGCAAAATCACGGCCCTAACGGCCACGCATGCCATTGGCACATGCCAACATGCTCGCTAGCTAGTTTCCCATCAGGTCACGGCCCTATGACTGCCACGCATGCCATTTGGCACATGCCAACATGCTCGCTAGCTAGTTTCCCTATCAAGGTCACGCCCTAACTTTTGACCATGCATGCCATTGGCACATGCCAACATGCTCGCTAGCTAGTTTCCCTAGCAAAATCACGGCCCTAACGGCCATGCATGCCATTGGCACATGCCAACATGCTCGCTAGCTAGTTTCCCTATCAAGGTCACGGCCCTAACGGCCACGCATGCCATTGGCACATGCCAACAAGCTCTAGCTAGTTTCCTATCAGGTCACGGCCCTAACGCTGGCCATGCATGCCATTGGCACATGCCAACATGCTCGCTAGCTAGTTTCCCTAGAAAAATCACGACCCTAACGGCCATGCATGCCATTGGCACATGCCAACATGCTCGCTAGCTAGTTTCCCTAGCAAATCACGGCCCTAGGGCCACGCATGCCATTGGCACATGCCAACATGCTCGCTAGCTAGTTTCCCTATCAAGGTCACGGCCCTAATGGCCACGCATGCCATTGGCACATGCCAAACACACACGCTGGTAGCCTAACTTGCAAGCCGTGCAACCTACCACCAAGGCATTCGCACATGCCATTGGCACATGCCAAACACACCTTGTTTGGTAGCCTAACTTGCAAACCGTGCAACCTACCACCAAGGCATTCCTTACATGCCATCGGCACTGTTCCAAAGCACACGTTTGGTAGCCCAACTTGCAAACCGTGCAAACTACCACCAAGGCATTCGCACATGCCATTGGCACATGCCACACGCGCCACTAGCAGCGCCACTTTGCACTCAAGATGCAACCAACACTCGAGACATCAACACAAGCTGGGGGATGCTTCTTTAGGGTTTTGGTTTGGCGGTCTGACATGCAGCGTACACTACGCTCACATTAAGAAAGCGTGAAAAGGAATAAAGCGGTCAAATAAAGAGGAAATAATGGTGAAAAACGTTTTCGCCCATTAAACCATGCGGTTACTACCTCCTCCCATTATTTCACCCTTTACTCTCTTCCTTCATGAGGCCGGAGTGCACGTTTCAATCTCGACTTGTATAAATAGGTCTTACCTATTTCCACGGACGACAAGTCTCGGTCAGGAGAAATATACTACACTTACACTCTCGGAAGGCAACTTTGCAAGCTCTCTCAAAAGCTTCCATCTCTTGCAAGCTTCCTAAGCTTTCACTTTCTCGATACAAGTCGAGATACTACTCTCCTCAACACCTTTCTTTGCTTCCCCTCCCCAAGTCAACCCTTCTCCTCCACTTTGTGACCGAAGCAAGTCCAGGAACGGCCATTTCTTGGTTTAGGCCGGACTTGTACGGATCGATCTCTCGAACCTATAAAGTGCTCACGTGCAGCACATTTGTTTAGGGTTTGAATAGGTTTCTCACTCACTCACCGAAATTACAGAAATCGGCGAAACGATTTTCACCCATAAACATCAACATATATAAGTTTTTACGAGATTTACATGCCAAAGAAAAAAACTTAGAAGATCTTTAGTGGTAATTATTTTTTAAAATATCCAAGAATTTCCATAAGAAGAAAATCATAAGAATTATTTTATTAGTGACGTTGATTTTATATCTAATTTATTCGATCCGATGTCCCGATTTAATCAATAAGAAAAACGTGAATTTCTATATAAATAAAAGAAGAAGTTTTGTAAAAAATCCGTGAATTTCCATATTAAAAAAAAATGAATAGAGTATATAGAGAACCAAGAATGAAATTTAAGAACTAGAAAATTCTATTCAAAGCGTTTGGGCATGCATAGCTTTCATAGAGGTAATGCTAAATATAGCAAACAGGTGATTCTTTTTATCGGACAGTTAATGGAAAAGGTTGGCATTTTGTGGAGTTTACGATTCTACAATGGTTGATGGTAATATTGGTAAGGTAAGTACGTTTAATAAGTAGCGAGAATAACTGTGTGGTTAAATATATGTGATAAGTATTCCTTAAATACCAAAATTTCCTTTAGCGTCCGTGTATATGAACTATAAAATATTCGAGGAAAAACAAATCCACGTTGTTTCCAGTCGCTTCTCTCTTCTATGATTTGTGTTTAATCTGTATTTTATTATTCGGTACAAAAAGGCGATTTAGGGTTTTTCTTTTTGGGTTCCAAACCGTATATTGCATCTCGGGTTTATGGTTAATGCTTAGATATTTAGGTTTTTTTATCGTTTTGTTTGGTTTGGTTTTGTTGATTTGTAGGTTTAACCATTTTTTTTTATTTGCGTTTGAATGTATATTCTAATATGTTATTGATTTCCTCTATTACTCATTTTTATCGATGTTACAGGTGATAATAGGTAAATTCGAAGATGGGGTATCATCGATTGGTAAGTTTATTTTTTTTTTTTTTCTTCTTCTTCTTCTTTTTTTTTTTTTTTTAGCATAATCTAATTTTTGTTCTTTAGTTTTATACAGTCATTTTGTTTTTCTATTGTAGATAAGTTCCAAGATTGTGGTGCGCTCGAAAAGGTTTTTTGGTTGTGCCAAGTGCCGAATTGTGTATAGTTGCGATTTTGCTCATATTTGAACATCATATCTTGCAACCCTATTTTCCAGGTGTTGATATATTGTATAGGTGTTTCTTCTTTGAAATCTGTTGGTAGTAGCTTGAGATTTGTTGAAAAAAATTTCGCTAATAATTTGTTTGTGTTGAATCTGATTTTTGTATTTTCACTACCTGGTGTTTCTTTTGATGCTCAAATACCAATTCGTGTTTCTTTTGATGCTCAAATACCAATTCGTAATGTAGAGCTTATTGCTTATTTTTCTACTTTTGTTCTCATGGCACTATTCTTTCTTGATGAATATATAACAATTGAGTAATGAGAAGCCAAGGTATTTAAAAAAATATATTAGGTGAATAGAGCTTGAAAATAAGAATCGGTAACAACTCTTGTTGTTGTTGTTTGAAGAGGTGCAAATAGATAAAACTTTCCTTTAAGCGGTGACGTTGTGTGTGATAGATGGTATGAGCCTGGTGTACGTGATGGTACCGTGTGTGGAAGCTTGGCGGTGTGCTAAAGGTTGCGATATCAATTTTTTTTTTGAGGATTTCAGGTAGTGTATAATGCAAAATTTTGGTGGTTCTTATTTTTTCTTTGTATTTTCGTTGCACAATGCACACCGTGATTATTTTGTTTTTACGACTGCTTTTGCTTTAGTAAAGTTGTTTGATTGATTGGTATTGCAAATATTTTGGGTCACTTTTATAATTAGTTTGACGAAAATGGTTTTGTTAATGCTTTGCCATTTTTGATTTGCGAGATTAGTGTCGATTGGATTAAGGTATCTAAAAAGCTCCATCATCACTATTATCTTACGAAATTCCATGGAATTTCCTTTGAACGCTCAGCTGCATTCCTTGGAGCACTCAAAACATTCAAAGGAAGCCACTTATCTGAAATTCATGTTCATGTATGGGTTGCGTTAAGACATGGTTATACTTTTAAGTACGGGGATGATTGCATATTCATATTCTAATAATTCCTATAGGTATTTGTGTGCATTTTATGTTGTGCATTTTAATATGGTAGATAGAGATGATACAATAGTTGAAGAGAGAATATGCAAAGAGCTTAGTAGAGTAGGAAATGAAAAGTAATATTAACCATTATTGATCCCTGGCGTTTTAGCTGGAATCTGCAGAGACCTCCAAAAAAGGAATATTAAAGTGAAAAAAGCATCTCTTGAAGAATGCGACAAAATCAACAAGCTTAAGTACCTCTCCTTTCCTTAATCTCAGAGCTACATTGAAAATCAACTTATCATTCACCCAAAAATGCTGAAGTAAGTGCAGTTATGAACTTGGCTCTTGGGATCGAGGTAGATAAATTGGCTCTTGAACATTGACAAAATAAAAAAACATGAACAAAGAATCATAGTTTTGCTAGAAGGTAAACTGTAGCACATACCTATTTCTTTAGGAATCTCATAAACATTTTTCTTATGTTATGAATTAGGCTACGTAAAAATATGTTGATAAAATAAAGTAATGCATTTCACATTTACGTATACGGGAATTTCTTTAATCGAGCGTTAACATCGGGAAACAAAAACAAATACAATTAGTATTTAGGTATATGCATCTTTAAGCTCATTCTTTATACATGCTTATGATCGTGTAATATGTATATCCCGGTATACCTTGCTATTGTTGCAGAGCTTCTTATTTCATCACATATTTTCTTAAGGCGTGGTAAACTCAGGGAAAAGAGTAACATATCGCATATGCATCACAAGATATTCTCATCCTCGATTGTTAATGATTTACGATTAAATAGCATGTGTGTTTTGTTGAAAGCTGTTTCGGAGGAAGTATGGATCTTTTTGGACAAGCGAAACAATGTAGAGATAAGATAAGAGCAATAAGATTTGATAAATCAATGGTCGCCTAATAAAATTCGTAAAGATTACTTTAGTTAAACATTTTAAGAAAGGAGACATCAATGCTAAATTTTGGTTGGCATTCAACTCCTTTCTTCGTTATTTTTCTTAATTTAGTTTTTCTCTAGCAGTTCTAGTATTCTTATTGCTTATTCTTTTTGTAAGCACAACCATGGTTTTCTCCTTTTGAGTTACATCTTTTTGCCCGGTTGATGTACCTATGACATCCGTTAAGAGTAGCTTGATTCGATTGATTTTGTTTTTCTTTTTGGTTGCTGCCTTTTACGGTGTTGTTTTGCTTCTCAAAACCACCGTTACTCCATAGGTTTATAGAGGGAAAGGAAAGTCACACGTGATGAGTGATTTCTATCGGGATTGCTCCCAGAAATCTCTCTATGTTTTGTTGGATGGAATGAATTGATGAAATCTTTAATTTGGCTATTTTGTAGGGCTTGAGATGCGATCGGAGGTTCGAGTTGTGGTATGGGATTCTTGGTATATATTTTTAGCTGGTGTTGATGGTGGTTTTTAAACAAAGGGTAAAACCGTAAAACCCCAAATAACCTAATGTCACCGGTGACACATTTATTAGGACATTCAATACATGTAGTCGGTAATTAATAGGGGTATTTTTTCAAATTAGGTTTACAACAAACAAAACCCTAATTCCCTCTCATGCCAATGGCAAATCATGCCAGCCACACCTAGCCCAAGATAGCTTCCTCACCGTGCAATGGCAAATCATGCCGGCCACACCAAAAACGTGCCAAAGCATGCCAACCATGTTAGCCGCACCTCCGTGCCAATGGCAAACCATGCTGACCATGCCTAGCCCAAGCTAGCCGCGCCATGCCAAATGCACTATACCTTGGCCCTAGCTACGCTAATCACACCACGCCAAGCCAAACACACTTTCCTTGGCCCTAGCCGCACCTCCGTGCCAATGGAAAATCATGCCGCCCACACCAAAACGCGCCAAAAGCATGCCAACCATGTTAGCCGCACCTCCGTGCCAATGGCAAATCATGCCGACCCACACCTAGCCCAAGCTAGCCGCACTCGCGCCAATGGCAAATCATGCCGGCCACACCAAAACGCGCCAAAGCATGCCAACCATGTTAGCCGCACCTCCGTGCCAATGGCAAATCATGCCGACCACACCAAACGCGCCAAAACATGCCGACCATGTTAGCCGCACCTCCGTGCCAATGGAAAATCATGCCGACCACACCTACCCCATGCTAGCCACGCCATGCCGAGAATGGCGCCCACACCTAGGCTTGCAAACCATGCAACCTAGGCCAAATTGGCCACGCATGCCATTGGCACATGCCAACACGCTCATTTGGTAGCTTTTCCTACCAGACGCGACCAAATTGGCCACGCATGTCATTGGCACATGACAATACGCTCGGTGGTAGCTTTTCTTACCCAGGCCACGACCTAATGGCCGAGCATGCCATGGCACATGCCAACACGCATCGCGGGTAGCTTTTCCACCGGGCGCGACCCAAGTTGGCCATGCATGCCATTGGCACATGCCAACACGCCTTCCAGTAGCTTTTCCTACCCAGGACGCAACCCAAATTGGCCACGCATGTCATTGGCACATGCCAACACGTCATTTGGTAGCTTTTCTTACCAGACCCACGAGCCCTAATGGCCGAGCATGCCATTGGCACATGCCAACACGCATATTTGGTAGCTTTTCCCACCAGGGCGCGACCCAAGTTGGCCACGCACGCCATTGGCACATGCCAACACGCCATTGGTAGCTTCTCTTACCCGAGGCCACGGCTCCTAATGGCCGAGCATGCCATCGGGCACATGCCAACACGCATCGTTGGTAGCTTTTCCCCAGGGCGCGACCCAAGTTGGCCACGCACACCATTGGCACATGCCAACACGCTCGCTGGTAGCTTTTCCTACCAGGACGCGATCCAAATTGGCCACGCATGTCATTGGCACATGCCAACACACTCGCCGGTAGCTTTTCTTACCGAGCCCCACGGTCCTAATGGCGAAAGCATGCCATTGGCACATGCCAACATGCATATTTGGTAGCTTTTCCCACAGGCGCGACCCAAGTTGGCCACGCACGCCATTGGCATTATGCCAACACGTATCGTTGATAGCTTTCTTACTAAGGACATAGCCCTAATGGCCATGCGTGCCATTGACACATGCCAAACACGCGCATTTGGTAGCCTAACTTGCAAATCGTGCAACCTACCACCAAGGCATTCCACACACGCCATTGGCACTTGCCACACACACGTCACTAGCGGCTCGCATTGCCACTTACACTCAACATACAACCTACCACCAAGGCATTCCCGCACATGCCATTGGCATATGCCACACGCCACTAGCAAACGGCTCTGGCATTACCACTTGCACTCAAAGGTGCAACCCGCAACAAAGGCATTCCGACATGCCACACGCGCCACTAGCGGCGCCATTTGCACTCGAGATGCAACCAACACTGAGACATCAACACAAATCAGGGGATGCTTTCTTGGGTTTTGGTTTGCGGTCACAAAGATGCGGCGTACACTATGCTCACATTAAGAAAGCGTGAATAGAATAAAGCGGTCAAATAAATGAGGAAATAATGGTGAAAACGTTTTCACCCATTAACACCATGCGGTTACCAACTCCTCCCATTATTTCACCTTACTCTCTTCCTTCATGAGGCCATGGTACGTTTCAATCTCAACTTGTATAAATAGGTCTTACCTATTTCCACCAAACAACAAGTCTCGGTCGAGAGAAACATACAACACTCTCAAAAAGGCAACTTTTCAAGCTCTCCAAAAAGCTTTCATCTCTTGCAAGCTTCCTAAGCTTTCACTTTCGATACAAGTCGAGACACTACTCTCCTGCACTAGTCTGGTCTCAACACCTTTCTTTGCTTCCCTCCCCAAATCAACCCTTCTCCTCCACTTTGTGACCGAAGCAAGTCTGGAACGGACATTTCTTGGTTTAGGCCGGACTTGTACAGCATTGATCTCTCGAATCTATAAAGTGCTCACGCAAGACACATTTGTTTAAGGTTTAAACCAGTTTCTCACTCACCTACCGAATTTACAAAATCGGTGGAAACGATTTCTACCCATAAACAATTGGCGACCACAGCGGGAGGATTGATCTATCGGCTACAATGTTAAACTGTCGACCTCGTTCTTCGACCCAAATGTCAAGATAGTAGGGGAAGGCGACTCAATCCGACGCAACTACCAGACAACCCGGTTACTAGTTGTAAAAACTACACAAGAAAACTGGGGACTTGCTGGAGATGCTACCACTCGATCCAACTCAACTACCAGACGACCCGGTTACCAGTTGTAAAAACTACACGAGAAAACTAGGGACTCGCCGAAGATGCTACCAACGAATTGGGGACTTGTTTGGCGATGCTACCAAAGCAAAGCTGCCTTTTACATGGAGAGGGGCGTGTTCGCAAAAACCTATGAAGTGAGTAAATTTAGATCGCGTAAGATATACGATCCGTTTTTTAGGTTCTTAGTAAAAACCGTCATATCTATCGAGTCTTGTGCCTATTGCTAGCACACACTTTCATAAAAGCAATATTCCTTTCTCAAAACATAATCGAGTTATATTATCAAAACCATCCATCCCAGAAATAATCCAATATCCTCAAAAGCCACTAGTCTATCAAAACCTATTTAACTTTGAACCCGGACATCCAAAGTATGTCTTTCAAAAAAAAAAAAAAAAAGAACCTAAATGAAAGTTTAATAGAGAAACATTCGGGGGAAAATCATCCAATTGTAGGTCTGTTCTTCTTGAGAAAGTCAACTTTGCATCTTCAAGAGCCGCTCTCTTCATAGTCAACATCTTGGAAAGCTTTCGAGTTCTACCTCCTGTCGTGCAATCTCTCTCTGCAGTAAAGGCTTTCGACTCTTTGCATATTTTTGACTACGGATCTCAAAGAGGCCTTCGACAAACCACGAAGCGTTGAACTCCTTTTCTACACACACGTCGCGATGGTGCTCCCGGTCGGCAATAACGTCTTGAGACGGGTGGCGAAATCACCTCACGCATGTCCCCGATGGAAGATAAAGCCCTCTTCCACACGCTTAACCAGCGCAAATCGACTAGTGATGATTTTCTTGGTTGTGGCCATATGTCCATGCTTCTCCCAGATTCGGGTGTACAATGCCTCATATTTATCCAGCACGCTGAAATCGCCAACTTGACACATGACCTGGATAAGGAACCAAGTACGGGGGATCAAAAATGGCTCCAATCGGCCTCATGACTCGCAGAGGGTCTTTCTCCATGTCTCGGCAACAACCATCGGGGAATCATCCACCGTTTGAACCACATCGTTTCCATGGATTGGCTGGCTCCCATCTCCGAGTCACCGGCCAGGTGGTCACCGAGAGACAAGTTTTCGGGTGGCTCCACCCCATAATCGTCCCTCCGGGCGGATTCCTCTGCTAACTTGAGTTAGACATTTTTCAAAAGAAAAAGAAGAAGAAAGAAAAAGCGCGAAACTCAAACACTAGAAAAAGAAC
Organism: Papaver armeniacum; assembly: GCA_023531295.1. NCBI lineage: Eukaryota > Viridiplantae > Streptophyta > Magnoliopsida > Ranunculales > Papaveraceae > Papaver > Papaver armeniacum. The sequence goes on from JAJJWW010009143.1 coordinate 69,746, forward strand.
CGGTGCTACGCAGGAATCACTCTCACTTCCGAACTTTCTTCTTTCTCGACTCATCACCGCTATGAGAAGGCTCAAGTCTTTATGAATTCTTCGAAGAAATTTCCGTCTCCGGGCAACGTGCAAGGGCGGCGAAAGCATTAACACTACCGGTCCCGGAAGAAACAAGACACATGTTTTCAGCGAGAGTTCACGTGTTTTGAGACAAACCAACAAGGAGGCGACACATACTGGTTATTGGAAGAACCGAAAGACACGAGAGCTGCGGGAGGATCTTTTGAAATCGCGCGGAACCATCAACATGATTCTTCGTTCTCCAGTTCCTTGGCCTGGGGACTTTCCGAGTTGCTAGGCAACTTTCGCTTGAGATCTCTCAACATTGGATACTTCTTCAAAACTTTGGGAAGGTTTACAACGAACATTCTCCACCACGCCGTTTACAAAATATTGGATCATAATAAACTCATCGCACTGAAGAACTCATTATAGCCAAAGGTCGTCGAAGTTACTCTTCCCGTTTGAAAGAAGGGAAGGTGGATACCCTACTCAAGGGCACCGGCATTGAGGGCTATGACAATGAATACTTAAGAATCACCGGTCAGTAAGCAAGAGGCACCCCTTAATCGAAACCCATGTGACGAGCCGCACTTGGTCAATATTATTAGCGACTATCTCGGAAAGACCCCATGAAGAAAAGACGGCATATAACAGGGCATGCACGGCTTTGAATAAACAAGTTCTCAAAGTGTTCCCATAACCGTTTGCTTAGGAGAAAGCAACGTGCGCATATGAATCCACTTTCATAAAACCATTCGAAACTCGCATGTTCGCAACTAGGTGATCCAGATGCACATACGGGGAACCAAGGAATAGCTTGCCAATGGGGAAGAACTTCGCCTTTTCCAACTTCACAAAGCAATCACTAGCAACTCGGGTCTTATCTCCTTCTTACCGTAAACGTCATCAAAAATGTCTCTAGACAACGAGAGAGCCAAAAATCCGCAACGTGAAGATCATCGCTTTTCTGTCTAGGTTCACTCGTCCGGAAACCATTGAGATATCCACAGTTGTAAAGGCACCTTTCATCCTCTTTCGGGACAGAATCCTTCGACTTCGCCGGTGGAGTCTTTCCAGGCGAAATCTCCCAAATTAGCGGCAAGGTCATCCCACATCTTCCCTCACTTTCGGATAATTGGATGTTAAGATTCCCATTAGGAAGATTCAACAAGAGAGCCACACTCTCCAAGAAGAAAGTTATCTCACCCCATCTACATATGATTGTATGGGTGTCAAGAACACCATCTGGAGATGAAATCAACCAAGCAGGATATCCTTCCTAATATGGAGATTTTCAAGCTCGACTGACATCAATAATCTGCTTTCGAGTCAAGTTGGTATTTATGTGCTCCTTACTCACCATGAACTCAACCCATCTATCAAAAGAACATAATGGCTTTGACACATCTTGGAAATCAATGTTGGAAGAGGAATATACCCCTTTATGAAGACAGAATCATGGTGTTCTCACGGGCGAACCGAACGTGTCTTCTTTTCATCTTCACTCACCGGTTAACAAAATTGGCACGAAACACGGGTGATTTTTCCGGGCATGGGCAAGTTTTTTGGCGAAGAATTCATCATCCGTGTTCGGTTTGGAACTATGGACATCCTTCGATGAGGGCAAATTTACGTTCGGTAACATCTTGTCGGATTTCTTCATAAAAACCTAGTAACAAGATATCGATTATTAGAGAAAAACGAAATTATCTCCCGACACATAACCGCGCCCAACAAAAGGAAAATCAGAATACAAAAAAAAAAAAGGCGTATTCTTTGCGCTCAAAACCGCACACGTAGTATTTTCTTCAGGGTTCAAAATTATATACGTAGTATTTTATACGGGCTCAAGTGCGTCTGCAGTATCCTTCTTCGGGTTCAAAATTATATATGGAGCATTTTTCTACGGGTCATATGAAGCACATATACAGTATTCTTCTTCGGGATTCATATACAGTATTTTCTACGGGTTCAAACTACACACGATGATTTTCTTCTTGGGGTTCAAAATTATATACGTGATTATTTTATACGGGCTCAAGTGCGTCTGCCAGGTATCATTCTTCGGGTTCAAAACTATATACGGTGATATTTTCTACGGATCGAATGCGTCTATGGTATCCTTCTTCGCATTCAAAATTATATATGGAGCATTTTTTCTACGGGTTTGAATCATATATGCGGTATATATACAATATTGTCTACAAGAAACACGTAGAGAAATCATATGCGCAATATCATTAGAGGTTAATGAAAACGCCTACTCTTATGGTTTACACCTATGTGAAAAGGGAAACAACAAAAGAAATCTTGGAAGACATACACTGAAGCCGGTTTCCCTTTGTGACTCTGCCGCTAGTATGAAAAGATGAAAGAACAAAGTGCAAGATGAGAAAGGGATTTTATATATATGGGCGTGAAGTTTTTGAAATAGGGAAGGATTTCTCTTTACCAAAAATCGTGTGTGTGTAAGGAACAGGCTCACAAGGGCGCCCGACTTCCCAACGACGCCTAAGTAGCACGCTCGGTTTCCAAACTCACCCTAACTTCCTAATGACCGCCCAAGTCCCGCCAAACAAGCACGTTCGGCTTCCCCACCTGCGCCGGTCCCACCCGCCTAGCACGCTGGGTTCCCAAGCCGCGCCAACTTCCTAATGACCGCCCAAGTCACGCCAAAGCAAGCACATTCTCAGCTTCCCCACCTTGCGCTGGTCCGTGCCTCAGCACGCTTTCGTTCCCAACTCGCAACAACTTCTCAATGCGCCTTGCCTTCCCGTCTCTCACGATGCTAACTTCCCAATTGTGCCCAGCCTCCCGATTTGCGCAAAATTTGCCAGAGGCAAGGATTCCAAATCCTATTTATAAAAGGTCGACAAGCCTCCTCAATTCTCTTTTATAGTTTGTTGTTGATAGTTTGTCACCATCTTATGCAACACCTCGCAACAAAGCTCCTGTTCCAGCCAAGCGTGGGACTTAATGTTGATGGTGGTTTTTAAACAAAGGGTAAAACCATAAAACCCCAAATAACCTAATGTCACCCGACACATTTATTAGGACATTCAATACATGTAGTCAGTAATTAATAGGGGGTATTTTTTCAAATTAGGTTACAACAAACAAAACCCTAATTCCTCCGTCCGCCAATGACAAATCATGCCACCACACCTAGCCCAAGCTAGTCGCACCTCTGTGTCAATGGCAAATCATGCCAGCCACACCAAAACGCGCAAAGCATGCCAACCATGTTAGCCGCACCTCCCGTGCCAATGGCAAATCATGCCAACCACGCTAGCCCAAGCTAGCCGCCATGCCAAATGCGCTCTGCCTTGGCCCTAGCTACGCTAATCACACCACGCCAAGCCAAACACACTTACCTTGGCCCTAGCAGTACCCCGTGCCAATGGCAAATCATGCCACCACACCAAAACGCGCCAAAGCATACCAACCATGTTAGCCGCACCTCCGTGCCAATGGAAAATCATGCCATCCACACCTAGCCCAAGCTAGCCGCACCTCTATGCCAATGGCAAATCATGCCAGCCACACCAAAACGCGCCAAAGCATGCCAACCATGTTAGCCGCACCTCCGTGCCAATGGCAAATCATGCCAGCCACACCAAAACGCGCCAAAGCATGCCGACCATGTTAGCCGCACCTCCGTGCCAATGGCAAATCATGCCAGCCACACCTAGCCCAAGCTAGCCACGCCATGCCAGAATGGTGCCCGCGCCTAGGCTTGCAAACCATGCAACCTAGGCCAAATTGGCCACGCATGCCATTGGCACATGCCAACACGCTCGCTGGTAGCTTTTCCTACCAGGACGCGACCCAAATTAGCCACGCATGTCATTGGCACATGCCAACACGCTCGTTGGTAGCTTTTCTTGTGAGCCGGCCCTAATGGCCGAGCATGCCATTGGCACATGCCAACACGCATCGCCGGGGTAGCTTTTTTCCCACCCGGGCGCGACCCAAGTTGGCCACGCACGCCATTGGCATATGCCAACACGCTCGCCGGGTAGCTTTTCCTACCAGGACGCAACCCAAATTGGCCACGCATGTCATTGTCACATGCCAACACGCCACGGGTAGCTTTCTTACCATGCCACGACCCTAATGGCCGAGTATGCCATTGGCACATGCCAACACGCATCGCGTGTAGCTTTTACCACCGGGCGCGACAAAAGTTGGCCACGCACACCATTGGCACATGCCAACACGCCGCTTAGTAGCTTTCTTACTGTGCCACGACCCTAATGGCCGAGCATGCCATTGGCACATGCCAACACGCATCGTTGGTAGCTTTTCCCACAAGAGCGCGACCAAGTTGGCCACGCACACCATTGACACATGCCAACACGCTCGTGGAAGCTTTTCCTACCGAACGCGACCCAAATTGGCCACGCATGTGATTGGCACATGCCAACATGCTCCTTCGGTAGCTTTTCTTACCTGTGCCACGGCCCTAATGGCCGAGAATGCCATTGGCACATGCCAACATGCACGCTGGTAGCTTTTCCCACCGTGGCGCGACCCAAGTTGGCCACGCACGCCATTGGCACATGCCAACACGCATCGCTGATAGCTTTCTTACCAGGACATAGCCCTAATGGCCATGCGTGCCATTGACACATGCCAAACGCACACGTTTGTGGTAGCCTAACTTGCAAACCGTGCAACCTACCACCAAGGCATTCCCACACGCCATTGGCACTTGCCACACACGTCACTAATCGGCTCGGCATTGCCACTTACACTCAACATACAACCTACCACCAAGGCATTCCCGCACATGCCATTGTCACATGCCACACACGCCACTAGCAGCTCCGGCATTACCACTTGCACTCAAGGTGCAGCCCGCAACAAAGGCATCGCACATGCCACATGCCACACGCGCCACTAGCAGCGCCATTTGCACTCGAGATGCAACCAACACTCGAGACATCAACACAAAGCGGGGATGCTTTCTAGGGTTTTGGTTTGGCGGTCTGGCGTGCACGTACCTACGCTCACATTAAGAAAGCGTGAATAGGAATAAAGCGGTCAAATAAATGAGGAAATAATGGTGAAAACGTTTTCACCCATTCACACCATGCGGTTACCACCTCCTCCCATTATTTCACCCTTTTCTCTCTTCCTTCATGAGGCGAGGTACGTTTTCAATCTCGACTTGTATAAATAGGTCTTACCTATTTCCACCGGACAACAAGTCTCGGTCGGAGAAAAATACAACACTCTCGGAAAAGGCAACTTTGCAAGCTCTCCAAAAAATTTTCATCTTGCAAGCTTCCTAAGCTTTTACTTTCCGATACAAGTCGAGACACTACTCTCCCGAGAGTATTCTCGGGGTCTCAACACCTTTCTTTGCTTCCCTCCCCAAATCAACCCTTCTCCTCCACTTTGTGATGAAGCAAAGTCCGGGAACAGCCATTTCTTGGTTTAGGCCGGACTTGTGCTGCATTAATCTCTTGAATCTATAAAGTGCTCACGTAGGCACATTTGTTTAGGTTTAAACCAGTTTCTCACTCACCTACCGAATTTACCAAAATCGCGGAAACGATTTCTACCCATAAACAGCTGGGTTGTCTTATCCTTGCTACTACTGCTAACCATGTTCTCTTGAACTTTGGTTATTGAGGTATAATGTGAAGTTGTCGGGCGGGACAACTTAAAGGGCCATCACATATGAAAAACTAAGGGAGTGATTGAGTTGTTGCGTTTTTGTTCTCTCGTTGTTTGTAGTTAACGCACTAGGGAAAAAAATCTTCACCCAAGTTGTGCCATATCATTGGTACTTATAAAATCAAAAGAAATATCCAATTGGCAACAAAGAAACGATTTTGAAGTCTCGCATTATAATGCAATTGTTACGTTCTTCTTATTCGTTGTATTTCTAATTTCCTAATTTTGCGAATTGGTATTTAGCCATTGGTATACAGTGATTAATCAGTTTGTTGTGTTAATATGAAGTGTTGGTTCAACTACTAAGGGAGAGGAATAACTTCAAATGGAGGGGAATGTAAATACGAAAAAAATGTTGTTGCATTCAACCATGTTGTCTCGAGTTTTATCTTAATACTATGGTAATTATACTATTTTCTACGACACGATCTTTAGGTTTTGGAGCTCCAATATGTCACCCAACTAATACTGTTGTTACATTGTCTTTAGCGAGAATCGGTGAAGAGTTTGGCAGATTCGAGCTCTATTTAAGTGGTAATTATAGGATTGCTAAAGTCGGTGCACAAATGCTTATTTCCTTCTTAGCGTGATAAGATCTTTGCTCATTGCCTTCTTGGTAGCAACTAATCCAAGAATTTCTATTGCACATTTCTTTGTTTTTGCGCTCAAGTGAAATATAGGCGGCCGATTGTTGATCAAACATATTCGATCCATATTTGGATTTAACTTGAAATCAAGTAGGGACCGATTTGATGCACTAAGAGCAAAGACAGTCATTTAGTAAAAGTTCCATATATTTAATTCATTCCCAGCTGAAGAAGTTGATTCACATGTTCGGGGGGGGGGGGGGGGGGGGGGGGAAGGTAGACACGGGTGTAATTTTATTACACTTTGGACTTAATTGCGATCCTCATGTAAGTGGTTTGTAAGCTGCGGATGATGATCGCAGAAGCAAGCGTCCGTTCTCGAGAAGAGACACAGAAGAAACATTCAAATGTAATTCTACCACAAAATAATTTGATTGAGACAGTGTTTTGTTGTACTTATATCTTTTTTACCCATACTTCACTTTTCCTTTTGAAATGAAAACAAAGTTAAAAGCGTACATTTTTAGATATATTCAACACCGCATTTCCGAATTAAATTCTTAAAGGCTTTCTTCATAAACTTTTAGGTAAGTCAGACTATATACCCATCGATTAAGTCATTTGAAGGCTCATGAGTACCAATTTGAGGGTGAGAGAAGACCACGAAGTTTGGTTCTTTGAAGCCTTGGTAAGGAGAAACAATATATTTCTTTTAATGGATTTTGTTTTGAGGAGAAACAATGCTCTAATCTCTTCTTTTTTTTTTGATTTTTTTTGGTGAAAGAACCTACAAAATCTTAGGTGGTGAGTAAAAGACTGGTAATAATTAAGTTCCACGAGTTTTGCAAGAGAAAAAGTTATGTGCACACCACTAATGAGGGAGATAGAGAAAGAAAAGAACCGTTAGATCTTAGTTGTCCATGTGAAAAATTTCATCTCGGTTATTGGTTGGTCACTAATATTCCAAGGTTCTTTTTTTTTTTTTCTTGAAGCATGCATTTTATAAATTACACGCAATAATGTTTGCTGATTAACCTGGTATGGTTGTGCAATGAACTCAAAATTATAAAGAGCAAGACCAAGTCTGGATTTCCTCATCGGATTCTTTAGAAAATCATCATATGAGTAGCTTCCTAATCTCCCTCTTGAATTTCAAAGGTCAAGTATTTCTAGGTGAACACTTCAGGAAAGTAATACAAAGGTGCATTTAATATATTTAGTCTGTGTTCAATTGGTGTGCACCTTTGGCTAAAAATCTATTTAGGGATCATCTTTATCGGATTATGAATCAATATGTTTATTTTACTTATTTGGGGTCGTGAAATTTGATCCATAATTAACAAATTTTACAAAAAGTGTTAGGGACTTCTTAGTGCGGTTCAACAATAAATGTGGATATTGTTTTTATTGTTAGGAATGGAGGATTCAATGCACATATAATCTTATCTGATGGGATCGATATTCAACAGGCGCAGATAACAAAAGATGGCGAGATCGATAAAGCGATTCTACTACAAAATATATGTGGGTGTACGTACCGGTCATTTTTAGAAGCTTTTGAGTTTTGTTGTTTTTATTGAATCGTTTATTCCAGCTATTTTCATCTAAACTAAGTAACTTGGAGTTATTATGTAATGCGCAATGTTTAGGTTTCAAATAAACATCGTTGGTTGAGAAGGCATAATTCCATGTGTGTTAGACCAGTGTACAAAATTGAGCACATAAAATTAGCAGATTTTTCTCATTTTCTTAGATTGTTGTTTTATATCACGCATTATAGAATATGGTAGTATATATTCGAAAAAAAGTACCTACATCTATATCTCTTTGTAGATGGGAAATAAAATAAATAATGCACCATCTCTTTCTTATCTGACATTGGGACCGCTTTACAGTGGAGTCAAAGGAAGAAACCGGGATGAGCTAAAAAAAAATCGTTTCGAGGAAATGGTGCGTGTCGTGAAAGTTGAATCCCGTGAGCCACAACGAATGAGATGAAACATGGAGCAAAAGATGAAGGCGGAAGAGATGATGAAAATGGAGAATACATCCATGAGTGTGATTTCACATCATTGAGTGTACACCTTGACAAAGACATGGAAAGTGGAACCGATGGTATGCACCTTAGCTTGCAAAGATCACTATCCCATACAATCGATCCATTAGTTTGAAGCCATGGAAAGTGGAACAGGTGGTTTATAGTTTTTACCCCATCTCATTGTGGTCGAGGTGGATCTTTGGTGGTGGTAGTTTATGTGGTGGCAATTTTATTTTTTTTTTTTTGGGTTTTCCTATTATCTAGATTTATCATTGATCTGTTAATTTAGGATTCAAATGGAGTTAGGTAGGAAGCGGTGTTAGGGAGAACAAGGTTCCCTATCACCAAACCTACAATATATCTTCACTCTATGTACTCTATAGTCGATCTTTTAAGTTGGTCAATAGTGAAGTATAGTTAGAAATATCGACTAACACATATTTATGCGGGTGAATATATTTTCTAAGACTAGCTTCATTAACAAATAATGAGGCTTCAGTGACACGGGTGTAATTTTGTTACACTTTGGACTTGAACTGCGATCCTCATGTAAGTGGTTTGTAAGCTGCGGATGACGATCGCG
>JAJJWW010009144.1:0-39465 GCA_023531295.1 Papaver armeniacum
AAGATATTTTAATACTCAAGGCTATTTATGCAAAGAAGAACTAGACAAAAATAAAACATAACCAAATTAGTGAAAACCCAAGACTGTAAAAAGAAATGCACAGAGCGAGAGTGAGAGTGAGAGTGAGAGAGAGATGGCAATAGATTTGTAGATCTGAAAATCGCTGATGATTTCACGATTGATTCCTTCAGCAAGTTAGAGAAGAGAGCAAGTTTACATTGTCCTGCACAATACAAACAAAAAAACCACACACTAAGATCAGACAAGATATAAATTTCTAAGATCTGAAAATGGAAAAGAAGTTTGAGAAAATGGCTACTCCGGCCCTAGTATTTATTTACACCACACAGCTCCACGATCAGGATAACCACCACACCACCTAAAATAACAATGATTCAGTTACCATTTACAACGAGAGTTTAAACATTAAAACAAGGGTTTTTTCAAAACAAAAAAACCAACAAAGAAATCAAACCTACTTCTTCTTATTTGGAGGATTACTAATACCTTCTTCCACTATCTTTCTTGATCTTATTCTTCATGAGGAAAGCGAGATCGGGAAATGAAAACAAGTAAATGGTTTTATTTTCTCAGGAGGCGAGATGATGCGTTACAAGTTGATTCAGTACTCCCGTATAGATAGATCAGTAGAACTATAAGTTGAATCGCGAGATTGAAGTATAGGGTTAGGGTTTAAATCATCTCAATTCTTAATTTAAGGTTAGGGTTTGGGTTGGGAGAAAGAGGAGGGGAGAGTGAGCAGTAAAAGCGGCGGAGATAAAGATGAAGATAAGATTAGGGTTTGGCTTTCTTTCTCATCTTAGCTTTTATAGTGTGTTTTTCACGTCCACACTTCACTAAGTTAAGTTACAGTATTGTAAAGCTGGACAACTATTGTTGCCTTCAAAGCCAATCTGATGGTTAATTTCTTATCACGTGTCAAAAGTAAAGCGGTTCCCTTGTTTTAGATAGGTTGTTCTTATAACGCAGTGAATCACGTGACATGATGTTGATGATCAAGAAAAATCAAAAGATCAAGAATCAAAATGGGTTGAATTCATAACCATTAGAAGGATATCAATTCCGGTGTTGTCAATCAAGGTTTCGATTCTTTAAGTTTTGGAAATGTAAATTTAGTACTAGGTTTTTATGTTTTCTACTGATGTAATTAATATTAATGTTACCATGATTCCAAATGTTAGATCGGTGGTTCCCACCATAATGTATTCCTTTAAATCTCAATTCTAACGAGGTAATTTAATAAATTATGGGTTGTTAAACCTCACCTTTCCTTCAAAAAAAGTAAATTATGTGACATCGGTGTTCCTACGTTTGGGAATAAAAGTGTAATAGATTTATGTTTGTTCATTCTTACATGTATAATACGCCAAACTTAAAGATATATAGGTTTGGAATAAGGTGATAAGAGTCATACGATCATTATGAATCCTCGACTGGATATAAATCTGAAGAATGTATAAGAATGAGAGTGAATTCACAAAATGAGAAATGAGTTGGAGAATTATTTTGATTTTCGACTTGAGACAACCCGAAGAATATGTAAAAATGAGAATGAATCGAAGATTGTTTATTAATTTTGAGTTTTAGCGTAGATTTCATATAAGTCGAACTTCGACTAGACACAACTTCGTAAAATGCATAAGAGCGAGAAATGAATCGATCTTGACTAGACACAAATCGTAAAAATGAGAAATGAATTGGAGAATTGTTGCCGACCTTCAACTAGACATGGATTCGAAAAATGTAAAGAATGGGAATGAACGAGAGAATGAGAAATGAATAGAAGAATTTTTATCAATTTTCGACAAGACATAAATACGGATAATGTATAAGAATGAGATGAATCGGAAGAATGAGAAATGAATATCGGAGAATCATAAGTTGAACTTCGACTAGATACGAATCCAACTAGATGTCACAGTAGCAAACTCGTTAAGTGAGAATAAATACCAATAACCTAAACTCGAAACTCATCATAATCAAATTCTTTATCCACAAAAAAAACAAACTCTTCACAATAAAATAAAATAAATCAAATAAATCAAATAGTACATATGTTATAAACAACGGTGGTGCTTAATCTTTATTGTTGAATGCAAGTGATCCTACATTAACCGGACAAATCCCATGCATCTAACCATGAGGAAAATCCAATGGATGATAGAGAAAGACTTTATCATCGGAATTGGTAATAATGGAGAGTCTTTATCAAAGAGAGATAACTTGGATGGTACCAAAAAACCAATATCCAGGTGTCAATCAATTTAAATCAACAACCCAAAAGGTCGGATATTCTAATTGATTGAACAACGCACAAACCGTGATATTTAATTACATAAAACAAATATAATGCGGGAATAGAAAATACGGACACCGGAATTTTGTTAACGAAAACCGCAAATACGGAAAAACCCAGGACCTCAGTCAGTTAGACACACACACTATATTAAAGCCGCTCCCCAGGACTCAGCCTCTTCCAAATTAACTTGGTCTGACAGATTGAACCCAAATCAATCTCACACTTTGATCCAAGGTACAGTTATGCTCTTATGCCTCTCCGATCAGGCGGGGGATGCTCGTACTTGATTCCCTTAGATGATCTCACCCACAACTAAGAGCGCCGCACACCTAAGTCGAAGACTTTAATAAACAAATCAGTATCACAAAGAAAAGTCTATAAAATAGATAAATTCATCTCCCACGAATAAACCTATGAGTTTTGTTCCTATCTTTTGATAAATCAAGGTGAATAGGAAACCAATCAATAACCGGACTTATATTCCCGGAACAGCAAGTATTGTGATCACCTCACAATAATCTTAATCGACACAGTGAAAAATATATTGTGGAATCACAAACGATGAGACGAAGTATTTGTGATTTCTTTTCTATCTTGCCTATCGGAGATATAAATCTCAAGCCAATTATTTCAATTGTACTAATATCAAGATTAGATCACACAACTACAAGAAAAGTAGATCGGTCGGCCACAATCCCAATGAAGTCTTTAAGTCGTTAACTTTGGTTTTAGAAGAAAACCAAAGGTTAAAGGAGAATCGACTCTAGCTTAGAAACTAGTATCACACGTAAAGTGTGGGGATTGGTTTCCCGGTTGCTAGAGCTCTCCCTTATATAGTCTTTCAAATCGGGGTTTACGATCAATGTTAGCTTAGTAACAAAGCATTCAATATTCACCATTAAATGAAAACTGATTAGATTCAAGCTAATATTTCTCATTAGTTGGATCGAAAAGTTAGCTTTTACACACAAACGAAATGTTCAATTTTTGGGTTTAACCAAGTACCCAAACATTAATATTTGTTGGTTCAACAATAATCAACCAAATGGTTAGCCATATGATCACTCTCATATCAACCATATTCTTCTTCACCATAACTAGTTTAATTGACTCAAATGAACTAGTTAGAGAGTTGTTCAATTGCTTAGATCTTATGTAACTACACAAGACACAATCGGGCTAAAAGCGGTTTGATTCACTCGAATTGGTTCATGAACTTTATAGCCACGGTTTAAAAAGCATTCCCTTAGTTTATATAAACATTTGTTCAAGAACAACCGGTTTTAGATATAACCTACTCAAGTTCGCTGACTGGGTTCACGGACTTAAGCTCATGGAAGATTACACAAACTCCGTGAAATTCTCGGGTGAGAACTTCCGCGATTCGCGGACTTAGCTTGCGCCACTTCCATTTCTCTTGATCAACAAAGTTTGCAAACTTTGGTTCAAGGAATAAGAACTTATACATATATGTGTTTCCACAACAATGCTTATATCCTACTGTTGATGGTGATTTTTAACTTAGGGGTAAAATCGTAAAACCCTAATCAGACAGTGACGTCACGAGAACTTGAGTAATAATGTCCAAACCAAGCACATTTATCAACCCTTTAATTTGTTAGCGAGATAATTACCAGGTACCTTTTTTTAAATACTAATTAGGGTTTAATACAAACCAAAACCCTAATTCTCACACCGCACATTGTCGCTCATCATGCCGGCCACATCCCTCCGCGCCAAGGCATGTACCAACCATGCTAGCCGCACCCCAGTTGCCCAATGGCAAATCATGCAAGCCACACCTATCGCTCCAAGACATTCCAACCATGCTAGCCGCACCCACAGCCTGTGGCAAATCATGTACCACATCTACCGCGCCAAGGCATGCCAACCATGCTAGCCTCACCCTTTGTGCCAATGGCAAACCATGCCAGCCATACCTACCAAACCCTTGGCCTCACATGCCAAGCCAAATCGCACCTTATCTTGGCCCTGGCGTGTTTAGTCATGCGCCCATGGAATGCCAATCGCTTCCCGCCATGCCAACCAAACCATTCCGCCAAACCAGCAGCCCCCACCATGCCAAGCCAAACCGCACCTTGCTCCTGCCCTAGCCACGCTTAGCCGCACCACGCCCAACGACATGCCAAACCCTTGGCCCCACCACGCCAAAGCCAAACCGCGCACCTGCCCTAGCATACTGAAGGCATCTACGTGCCGTATCTTGCATGCCAAACCTCGCATCCCACCAAGACAAGCCAACCGCACTCTGTCTTGTCCCTAGCCATGCTAAGCCGCGCCATGTGCCACCCGCATGCCAAACCCTTGGCCCGCCATAAGCCAAACCGCACTTGCCTTCTAGCCGTGCTATGCCAATCGACATCTTTAAGCCTCACTTCACTCACGCCAAACGCACTCTAACAAGGCCACCATCTGCCGGGCATTCTACTGCAGTCCATAAAAACGGCGATTTATCAATCTGGTCCCTTCAATCCGTGATAAATCTCTAGGCATCCAAGGTTACCAGACGACGATAGTAATCCTCGCCCGAAAACCCTAAGTTTGGCCACGCCAAACCATGCCATGCCAATGGCATGCCAACCCAAATGCGTGCCACCATGCCGGCCCTACGTAGCTCACAGAAAACTTAGGCGTGTGATTTATCAACGGTCCCATTCAACTCCCGAGGCAATCCACAGCCATCGAGTTTGACGTGACGACGCATGGTGGCCTGAAATCCTAAGTTTGGCCACGCCTAAACATGCCATGCCAACGGTATGCCAGCCTCGCCGCGCCACCAGGCCGGCCTTCCATACGCTGGGGGCTACCAAAAGCGAAGGCGTGCGATGATGGCGGTCCCCTCTTCAATCGGGAGGAGAAAATCCTGGCCATCCAAGGGTTTAGGGCCGAGCGACGATAGACCTTTGGCCCGAAAACCTAAGTTTGGCCCACGCTAAACCATGCCATGCCCGCAGTGACATCCCAACTTAGCGCCACCATGGCCCCCTTCCTACTACCAAACGAAAGCGCGCGCGATCAACGGCTATCTTTTCTCTTGGGATGCAAAATCTCGTAGCCGAAGGTCCCTTAAGCTAGCAAAGTCTCCTCGGTGCGACTTGCCCAGGGCCAAAACAACATGCTACATGTTTTCCACAAAAACATTCGAGACATCAACACATATCACAAAGTGGGGGATCCTCTTTTTGGTATTGGTTTGGCGGTAAAGATGCGGCTATATTAGCTCCGTCATAAGGAAGTGTCATAAGGATGATACGGTTAGTAAATATAGGGAGTTAATGGTGAAGCGTTCTTTTTATGGAACATCAATTCCATCGTTAACGGTTTTATGGAACATCAATTCCATGCGTTAATGTTACCACCTCCTCCCATTTATTCACCCATTTTTTCGATTTCCTTAATGAGACCGAGTCGTTCACCGACTTATGTAAATAGGTCTTACCTAATTCCACCGACAACAAGTTCATTCGGGAATATACAACACTCATAAAAATGCTAGCTTACCATTTTGTTAGCCTTCCCACTTTTCTCGATACAAGTCGGGGAACACACTACTTTCCTTAATCAACTATGCAGTCTCTATCACTTTCCTCGTCTCCTCCCCCAAACCAACCCATTCTCCTTTGCTTGGCCAAGGAAGCAGAGTACGGAGCGACCATTTCTTGGTTTAGACCCGGACTTATGCAGTTGATCTCTCGAATCTAAAGTACTCCCTTGCGGTACATTGTTTAGGAGTTTAAATTTGTTCCTACGCACAAAGGAAATTACCAAAATCAGCAGAAACTATTTTCACCCTCAAACAATCAAGCACCACAAGGAGAGGTTGATCTTTCGGTTTACAATGTCAATTTTCACCATCGATCTCATGCTTCGGCCAGAGACATCAAGATGATGAAAGCGACGACCCGCCAGGATCGAGATCGCTGACTCGATTACGAGGGCCCTATTACTCGGTCGCGCCACGGCAAGGGATGGCTGAGGACTTTGCAGATAGAAGCAAACGATCAGCGAGAATCGGCGGCTCCGGTTATCGGTAGTCTCGATGGTACCGGGGACTTTCCACAATCACGCCAGCGTGCTTCCGTAAATCCAGTCTTACACACGGAAGGGGTTTCCTTTTCCATCGGGAGACCCTAAAAACCAAGTAAGTCCTACCTAGAAAAGATGCGTGGTTTACCTTTTCCAAGTTTTCACAGGGAATAAAAAAAAAAAACACAATAGCCATGTGCTCCACCCCATGTCATCTACCAAACACACTGTTCCATGGTTTTCCCTGGGATCACAACACTTTCAACCAAGACAACATCATTTCCAAAAAAACAATTCATTCTAAATGATTCATTCCAAAAGAATAATCCAAAACCGTCAAGGTAACATTTATCTATCAACCCAAAAAAAAAAAAAATCGAGGAAAATCAAAAACCATAAACCGGGCGCTTCCATTTGCCTTTCAAAAAAAATCTGTTCGGAAGACAAAAATGTATTTAAGGAAAAGTTTTTAAACAACGCACTCCTCTTAGAAAGGCCTCCCTCGTGCTCATGGAGAGCCACCCTTTTCAACTTTGCATGCCGATCCAATTCCGCCTGCTTCTTCACCATGCCCGGAAGGGCCTTCGACTTTTGGGCCAAGAACTTTTCAACTCGGAGAAGTCAGTCGACTAACCAAAAGGAGCATTGAACTCAATCAGATGCACATGTCACGGGTGGAACCTCCATTTCGAGATTACTTCCTCATAAACCGCATGACCCGATCCGTTCGCATGTCGCCAATCGAAGACAAGGCTTCCTCCACACGCGTGACGGCCAGACGGATAGTAATTTTCTTGGTCGTGGTAATATAACTGCAGCTTTCCCATATCTTGAAGTTATATACGCCTCATGTTTAGATGGCACGCTAAATCCCAATCAACACGTGATCGGATAAGGAAACAGGTATGGAGGAACAAAGGTGGCGCCACACGGCTGCGCGAATCGCAAAGGATTTTCTAACAACAATTGCGCCCCAACATTCCATGAGCAATCTCCGCTGCCTCGAGTCACAACAACGCTTCCATCTTGATCGACCTCTGCTTTCAAAGCCACCGAGGTTTGGTCGACACGGCTGGAGACAAAGCCGTGTCTTCACCAGTTTCCATCTCAAGTTTGTCTTCAGAACCGACTTCGCTCTGTGATATCATGGCTTAGACACTCTTTAAAAAAAAAAAGGAGAGGAAGAAGGAAGGAAGAACAAGAGCATGGAGAAGACTTACTGATTCGCTTTCAAACCGACTAGAGGAAGATTCAACAACTGCTTTATCGGAAGAACTACTCTCGCCATCTCTGGACTCCGAGCTTCACATCCTTCTCGGATTCCTCCACGTAGGCTCAGATCGCGCTTGCCCGTCTCACGCAGAGTGCGGTTTCGACTCGTACAGGATTTAGTGGCGTTCACGCTGCTAAGACCTAAGAAAGGCACAGAACGGACACTCGAAATGAGACAAAGATATACGCAATCCGATCAAGTGAATCGGGAAGAAAATTATACGTGCTCGCATATTGGAAGAGCTAAAAGTCGGAGAGCCATCGGATCCATTTGAAAACCACCGGCCACGGCTTTTAGATCTTCGCTCCTTTACTTGGGAACTATCTGCATTCGGGCTATCTGGATTTTCGCAGGATCCCAAAGAATGGATGTCCGCTAAAATCACAGGAGAAGGCTTACAGCGGCGATTTTCTACAGCATCATTCACTTAATCCATGGATATCAAGAAACTCATCCCAACGCGATATGTTATATTTGGAGGTTGTTGATGGATTTCATCTCAAGCGGTTTAAAAGGAGACTTTGACCCACGCAAGAGCACTAGCATCGAGAACAAAGTGGACAACGGATTTCGGAACAACCTATTTGAAGAAAGAGTGGGACCCCTTGGTCAAACCCGTATGTCGAGCTTCCCTATCAATGTTGTAAGAGATGGCTTTGCAAGATCCTTGAAAGAAAGACGATACATGACCGTCGTGCGGCTTCGCATGAGACACCATCTCTCCGACATTCGGATCCTCTTTGTCAGGGAGAAGACAAAGACATGTCGGGGAGAGGAGCAAAGGTACCGATCGAGTTATAGTACGCATGCACCAGGAGCCCATGGACGAAAATTAACCGTGTGCGAGTTGTCAAGAAATCCAACGGGTTTGAGCCAATCTTTGGACGCCTATTCTACAGGCGCAGTATCCGGAGCCACCCAAGACTGGGAAGTACAACCCAATGGTTTAGGGCGTACTAAAGTTCTCCCGCTGACCCCTTTGAAGAAAGGCGACATGAATGTATGGATCCACTTTCATACCTTTTGAATCACATATAAGGACCAGGATCCAAGTGCGTGGAGAACTGAAGAAACAACCCGCCAATAGGGAGAACGACGCCTTTTGCGGTTTTGAAGAAACTGATAAGTTCACGCCTTATCTCCCTTCTACTACGGAGGCCGTATAAATCAAAAATATCTCTGGATAACCAAGAGCCAAGAACGCGGCAGATAAAGCGTATTATTCTTCCGATTAGACTCAACTCATCAAGAAACCACCGAAAGACACCCACTTTGATCATAAAAGCCTGCCGTGTTTCCTTTCAAACGAATCCTTTTGATTTCGCAACGGGCGGCATGCATTTCTTTTTCATCCACAGACAACCCTAACATCAAGGTTTCCAATTACGGGAAGGTTCAGGATATAGCCACGCTCTCTAAGGAGATCATTCCACCCCACCTCGCATATAAGCCATTATGGGTCCTAAAGAACCATCCTGGAAATAAAATAACCAAGCACGGAATATCTTTCCTAATTTGAAAAGAAGCTAGGAAGCCTTTAAGGATAAACATCAATAATTTGTGCCTTGGTCAAGCTAGCCTTTACACATTCTCGGCTCAACATGAACGCATACATTTCTCAAAGGACGAAGGCGATACCTGCCCCGAGTCTTAAAGTCAATGGGAAGCATGGTACTCTTTTCTCTCGAATACAAACCTTATTACACTACCCGGGACAGGGCCCAAGGCCTCTCTTCACTTTCCAAACCCGGTCGGGAGGATCGACACATACTTGGGATGATTTTTCTAATTGTAGCGGATGTTGTGAAGAACTCATCATCTATGATTGTCTTGGAATTACCACATCCTTTTCTACAAAAGATTGTTGACATCTAATGAAAATTCTCTTACGTTGTTTTCTGTGAGATAACTACAATGGAACAATATGGCGAGAGATTATTACATAAAGCGCATGGAAATATTTTTATCGGACACAAGAGAGGCGTGCAGGCCCGAAACCAATTGGTTTTCAAAGTCATTTTGTGCATATGCGAAGAAATGGGAGCGGACAGGACGATCACCACTTAAATGCCGGTTTAAACTCGCGCCATCTGAGATAACAGCCCCCAAAGGAAATCATACACCCACGGCCACACCAGAAAGAGGGAGGGAAACCCTAAAAGCTAGTTCTTTCATGGGAAGGAATGACAATCCTCGTGCACATCTACTTCGCACAATAATCGAGGCGGACAATATCACTACATAAAGCATTCGCTACTAAATTTTATTACAAGTTCAAGCAAAACATACCTACGGCTAAGTGTTCACGCCAATAATATTTCTACAAGTTCATGAAAAAGTACGCCTACGGCTAGGGTTTACACCAACAAAAAAAAAGGAGAAAGCGAAGTTAAAGAAAGAAGTATTGGAAGGCATACCTATGATTCGCCTGTCTCGCCTGCTTTACTACTACCACACCAACCGGGGATAAATAAGTAGGCGTGAAACAAAGAAGAAAGCGACCCTCCTTTTATATGCGTGGTGCATGGGAGTTTGAACAAGGAAAGGATTTCTATTTTAGCCAAGTAAAGAGGAAAAGGAACCAGGTCCGCAGACCCAATTACCCAAAACGTCACGCCATGCCTTGGCCCCCACACGCCAATCCATCCACCATGTGCGTTCCCAAGATCGCGCCACCCCTTGGCCCCACGCCGTGTAAGGTCGTCCGCTATGCTTTGCCTCTCCAACCCGTTCGCACACTTTTGCCTCTCCAAGCTATCCATGTTGTGACTTGCCAGTGCGACAAATTCGCCAAGTCGGCGTCATGATGCTTCCTAACCGGTCAAGGTGATGTACACTGAGACCAAACCAGAATTTTCGTCTCACCACTCCACGGTCTCGCATCCCCAACACAATTTTATGCGGGGCTGCCAATCAGGAGCAAAAACTCTCTTCACCTCTCGAAAAAAGGTTAGTCGGACTTTCGACCATCTTGCATGTCCTACGTTTCAATTCTCGCCTCTTCTGTCACCCATCATATGCTTACCTCGCAACAATGCACTGTTCGAGGCTAAAGCGGGGACTTAATGTTGATGGTAGTTTTAACTTAGGGGTAAAATCGTAAAACCCTGATGGAGACGGTGACGTCACGAGAACTTGAGTAATAATGTCCAAACCAAAGCACATTTATTGAACCCTTTAATTTTTCTGCCGAGATAATTACCGGGGTACCTTTTTTAAATACTAATTAGGGTTTCGACAAACCAAAACCACTAATTCTCCACCGCACGCGCCAATGGTTCGTCATGCCGGCCCACGTCCCCTCGCGCAAGGCATACCAACCATGCTAGCCGCGCCCACGTCTGCCAATGGCTCATCATGCCGACCCACATCCTACCGCGCCAAGGCATGGCAACCATGCTAGCCGCACCCCTGCCGACGATGGAAAATCGTGCCGACCACCTCTAGCGCCAAGGCATGCCAACCATGCTGGCCGCCCAGTGTACAATGGAAAATCATGCCAGCCCACTGCGCGAGGCATGCCAACCATGCTAGCGCACCTGACCAACAATGGCAAATCATGCCCATTACATCTCTGCGTGAGGCATGTCAACCATGCTATCCGCCCCCTGTGCCAATGGCAAACCATACCCCGGCCCATACCTACCAAACCCTTGGCCCCCACATGCCATGACAAATGCACCTTGTCTTGGCCTGGCAGTGCTAGCCATGCGCCCATGGCATGCCAACCCCTTGGCCCTTCATACTTAAGCCAAAACCATTCACGCAAACCCCTTGGCCCCACCACGCCAAGCCAAACCAGCACCTTGTCTTGGACTAGCCAAATCACTAGCCCTTTTTTTTTCATGTGCCTGACGGCATGCCAAACCCTTGGCCACGCCATGCCAAGCCAAACCGCACTCCTGCCCTTGGCCTAGCCATGCTAGCCGCACTATGTGCCAGCGCATGCCAAACCCTTGGCCGCCCCACGCCAAGCCAAACCGCACCTTTCCTTGGCCACTAGCCATGCTAGTCAGCCCATGTGCCAGCGGCATGCCAAACCCTTGGCCCGTCATGCCAAGCCAACCTTTGCACCTTTCAGCAGCCATGGTAGTCTTTAGCGCGCCCATGTGCCCAGCGGCATGCTAAGCCCTTGGCCCCCACCATGCCACCTGGGCCCAGCCAACATGCTGGCCTTACATACACACGGCTACCAAAATCGGGGGCGTCTGGCGATCAACGGTCCCCTTCAATCCCGGGGAGCAAATCCCCAGCCGTCGAGGTTACCAGGACGCGCATGGTAACCTTTCGCCAAAAAACCTAAGTTTGCCACGCCGTAAACCATGCCATATAGCGGCATGCCAACCTATCCAGCGCCACCATGCTGGCCCTTCCCTACACGGTACCAAAATCGAAGGCGTGCGGCGATCACCGGCCCCCTTGATCCCGGGCAAATCCTAGCCATCGAGAGTTACCAGACGACGCATGGTAACCTTTGGCCGAAAAACCTAAGTTTAGCCACGCCAAACCATGCCATGCCAACGCATGCCAAGCCTAAGCCGCGCCACCATGCGGCCTTCCCTACGGCCATTTCACCAAAACGAAGGCGTCTGACGATCGGCGGTCCCCTTTAAATCCAGGAGCAAATCCTAGCCCATCAAGAGTTACAGGCGACGCATGGTAACCTTTGGGCCGAAAACCTAAGTTTGGCCACGCGAACCATATCATGCCAACGGATGCCCAGCCTAAGCCGCCACCATGCTTTGGCCTTCCATACGCAGCTACCAAAAACGAAGGCGATGTGATGATGGGCGGTCCCCCTTCAATCCCGGGGAGAAAATCCTAGCCATCGAGGTTACCAGACGACGCATGGTAACCTTTGGCCCCAAAAAACCTAAGTTTGGCCACGCTTAAACCATGCCATGCCAACGTGATACCAGCTAACCGCGCCACCATCTTTGGCCTTCCCTCACGCCAGCTACCAAAACGAAAGCGTAACGATCGCGGCTATCTTTTCTCTTGAGATGCAAAATCTCGTCGTCGAAGGTCACCAAGCTAGCAAGTCTCCCAGTGGGACTTGCCGAGCAAAAACAACATGCTACATGTTTTCCACAAAAACATTCGAGACATCAACACATATCACAAACTGGGGATCCTCTTTGGAGGTATTGGTTTGGCGGTTTCTGACATGCGGCGTACACTCACGCCGTCATAAGGAAGTGTCATAAGGATGAGGCGGTTAGTAAATACAGGGATTTAATGGTGAAATTTTCTTTTTATGGGACATCAATTCCATGCGTTAACGTTACCACCTCCTCCCATTTATTCACCCATTTTTTCATTCCTTAATGAGACCAGAGTACGTTTCACTTCGACTTGTATAAATAGTCTTACCTATTTCCACCGAACAACAAGTTCATTCGGGAATATACAACACTCATAAAATACTTTCTAGATTACCATTTGTTAGCCTTCCCCTTTTAAAGTCGACAAGTCACAATAACACAACTACTCTTCCAGTAATCAACTATTAGGGTCTCATCACTTTTCCTTGCTTCCCCTAAAACCAACCCATTCTCCTTCACTTTGTGACCGAAGCAAGTATGGAACGGCCATTTCTTGGTTTAGGACGGACTTGTAAAGATTGATCTCTCGAATCTAAAGTACTCCCTTGCAGTACATTGTTTAGTGTTTAAAGTTGTTCCTCACTCGCACATCCGAAATTACCAAAATCAGCAGAAACTATTTTCACCCTCAAACACCTACCAATGGTTATGTAATCTAAACTCTCATTTCAATCATTGAAATATTCTCGAGAACGTTATATAGCCGTTATTCATGGACCATTTTCGTCAGAGCAATTTCCAAAGTGATTGAAACATAAGATGACTTTCGTCACCCGAGGAGTAAAGATGAATTCGGTTAAAAGCAAAAGCTTACCAACGAGATATTACAGAGAAATAGAAAGGCGAGTTAAACTAAACTCGAAATAGCAAATGTGTATATTGAAAGTCTATCGTCTAACCGACTTTTGTCTCAAGAGTAGGAGATAGAGTAAATACACTTTAGAGTGACAGGGATAAGTTCAAGTCTCCACATACCTTTTAGTCGATGAAGTTCCACCCCAGTTCCTCGCAAAGTAGTCCTGCGTCTTGTATGATGATTGCCATGGAGTTCTTGGGCTCAACTACACTTTCTATCCTAGTCCAGGGACCTTTGCTACATGGGCTAGAAATCAAGACTTATAGTTTTGATCACTAACATTGACAAACATGCTTGAGATAGTAGCACGGAGTTCGAGAGAAATGCTCTAACAATCTCCCCTTTGTCAATTTAGTGGCAAAACTATTAATACATATGGAATACAAAAAATACATAAATTAACTTTTGTAGATCTTATTCCACATGTCTAATCTTCAACATTACTCAAAATCTTCGTCACTTCCAAGTACTCCAATGATCCCAATGGTTGTAAGTTTAGCATCATCGTTGTTAAAAATCCGTAGCTATAACAATAAGAAAACAAGAGTTCTCAATCATTGTTATACAATGTCATAAGTATCATTACACATCGTCAAAGTTCAATTTGTATCACAACTTCAACAACAATACTATGGTGATATGTATCACTCCCCCTTAGTCAATACTCCATCTCACATGGAAACCACTCCCCTTACATAATGATCCGAAAACCATATGTATTTGTAGTGTGAACTACATATTAATTCTCCCCCATTTTTGTCAATAAAATTGGCAAAGGTACAAGAACGGGATCCTAATGAAATTTCCTAAAGAGACATTTCATGACCAAAAGAAAGAAACACACATCATCTTATTTAGATGAAATCATAAAAAGTGAAGCTAAATGCATTCATCAAGGAGTTTAAAGATACAAGATAACCCTATAATATTCTACACTGCACTCCCCCACAAAGATATGGCAATTAAAGCGCAAGTTCAAAAGAACTCTCCCCATATTATGTCATTCGAAAAAGAACAACAAGAGCGACCTTAATTTCAAAAGAAAATAAGTAATTCTTTGGACATAACAAATCACATACAAGTATGAATTTGAATCCAAAATACTCAATTAAATTAACCACAAGAGAACCCATGTTAATTTAATCGAAATACACAATCAAACTAATCACAAAGAGTAATCAATTTAATTGGCCATACTCACATAAGAGAATCTATGGAGCAATGACTAAGTTAATTATGAAAATAACCAACCCAATCAAAAGTGCTCAAACATAAGAAAACTTATGGAGTCATAACTAAATAACCAAACAAGATGATTAATTTAGTTCATTATGCTCGTCATAAAGTACCTTATGGAACAACAACAAAGCTAACCATGAAAATAATCAACTTTGATTGTTTAAGTGCTCAACAAAAGACACATTACGAAGCCTCACGGTAATACACAAAAATATGGATCAGGAAGATCAATTCTGGAATACACAAGGATTCATTCTATTTTCCATCACAATTTGCACCATGACATACAATAGACATAATCCTTGAAAAAAAAAGATTTTAACCTATCTTCCATCAATAATTGACAATATAGGCTTAAGTTTTGTATTTGTCAAAAGTCCATTCATTCCTTTATCAATATAAGAATATCGACTTACGAAAGACTTTACTTTTACTTTTAACAATATATGGGACAATCATAGTTCACGGACGCAAACACACATATCCCATAAACAATTACAATATATAAAACCATAAAGATTAATACTGCAAAAATCATCTTCCAAACAAGTTTAGAGTTTAAACCAATAATCTAAACACATGAAGATGAAAACGTTGGACATATCTATGTGTAATCACAATAATGGCTATTCCAAACTCTAGTTATTCTTATAAACAAAAACAGGAAAAAATAGAAGATTTACTAGATGATATACGAAAATCATAGTTCGTTAAGAACCTCATATCTTTCAATGAATCCATCAAAGAAGGTGTCACTGATTTCCTTTATCCTCTTGGTTAGAAACACCATGTTTGTGAGTTAGAACACTAACTACGATCAACAACCCGAACAAGGTTTGTCTAGCCTTGACCGATCCATGATGAGCTTCTTTTGATTAGTATCAGAAGATTGATTAGCAAGGATTTGGCTGACCATCAAGAGTTGGTTTATCTGACTAAAGATTTGCAAACTCGACCTTTGAATCATGCTCAAAACTAATTAAATCCTTGGCGGAATCATTAATCCGAGTTGTGATCCTTTCTTTCAAGCATCTTCTTTAGAACAAGTTCTTGCGATGACTCACGTTTTGAGCGTCTTCCTCCATATCAAGATGCACAATCTCTTGAGACTTTACAGGATTCTCCATATAATTATTATTAGGGATGGAAAAAACACAATATAGATAATATATATATGTGTATGTAAACATGAGAGAGGAACTCTTGTTTTTGGAAACTCTAAGAATTCTCAATAGGAGGACGCGAACGTTATGGACCTCCAGCACACGAACTTAAACAGAAAAATATACAACATACTTGAGTAATTCTCAATTGTGTCCTTGCACCTCTAAAGTTAGGAACAAGGAAAAGACTACAGGAGAATCGGGCGGTAGAGTGAGAAACAATCCCACTATGATGATTGAGAAAGGAAGTTGTACATCTCGTATTTGCTTTATCTTTGTGCGTTTTGCCTTTCTTTGTTTGACACCCATTCCAGAAAGAAACGGCACAGCTTGATTGATATATCCGTCAGAAGGTTTTCTTTGAGGACTAAATCAAGGACCTCTTGCAATCGGTTCAAGAGGATCTGAATAGACAGGGATCCATTTTCTAGACTTAGATTTACCGGTCTTATAAACACGAGGGAATGCTTTTAGTAGCACAAGAATTTTATACCACTAGACTTTGCCAGACCTGTGATGATTTTAGGAAGAAAATCATATTTATAAGGATTACGGTATTCGTGGATATGCGATTCACTGCATTAGTCGACTGACTATTTGTTCCATTGACAATGGAAAGAGGCAAATTGTGAAGTTTAGAAATTTGTTTCCTCCTGGCAAAACAATTGATATCATAGTGATTCTTTTTGCCACAGAATGTACAGGTTGGTGGAGATGAAGCAATAGATGGCACCTGTTTTGACTTCATAGCCATATGAGGAGATTGTAAGTTGTATAACCTTTTCTTGACACAATCTTCTTCCGGAAAACATTTCATCACATCTTTTGAACTCATGAGAATTAGTTTGTCTGGAAGAAGTTTCTCTTTAAGACAGAGTTTTCCTTTTCAAGGATCTTATTTGTTCATGGGCTAGAATAAGAGATGCTTCTAGTTTCTCTTTCTCGACATGAAGTCTGTTAAGATCTGATGAATGAGTCTCGATCAAATGTTTCTCTCTAATTGAGTCTTCCTTGACAATTTCTTCAAGAACACTAATCTTTTCATGCTGTTGAGTAGTTTCTTGGAGAAGTTTTTCAATATTCTTAGAGAAGGACTCAATGATGCTGTAGAGTTCATGCTCTCGATCAAGAGACTTTTCAAATTCATCAATAAGCTGATTATGATCCTCGGAAATCAATAATCTCGGCAGAGTTTTTGAGATTTTGTTGAGCTCATTTGACTTTTGCCATAGTGCCCAAATGTCTCATGGAAGAGATATGTTGACACAAGATGGAACAATCTTCTTACCTGGAGTTCGGAAGAATCAACTAAGAGTAATCCTTTTAGGTATTCCCAAGACATTTGGCATAGTTAAAAGCGGTAAAGACATCTTGGTATGCGTAGAAAGAGATATTGTCCTCGGACTCAGTTGCCACAAACACGGACTTGTAAGGTCTTAAACGTGTTTACTACCGATACCAATTGAAAAAGCGGGGTCTAACAACCACACCCAATATTTAGCTTAGCAATTCTGTATGGACAAACTCCATATACTTTAGAGAATCAACTAGACAGTCGGACTCCAATCAAGATAAAAAGTATATCAACGAGTTTATATCTCAATCTCTCGGATTTGATCTTTACTCAAGCAAATAGAAATATGCGAGTCTTTATCAAAGAGAGATAACTTGGATGGTACCAAAGACCAATATCAAGTGTCAATCAATTTAAATCAACAACCCAAAAGGTCGGATATTCTAATTGATTGAACAACGCACAACCTGCGTGATATTTAAATTATATAAACAAATATAATGCGGAATAAAATAACACAAACACGGAATTTTGTTAACGAGGAAACCCTCAAATGCGAGAAAAACCCGGGACCTAGTCCAGTTGGAACACACACCGTATTAAGCCGCCTGAGACTCTAACTTACTCCAAATTAACCCTACCGACAAGAGTTGAACCCCAATCAATCTCACCTGTGATCAAGTACGATTTATGCTCTTACGCCTATGATCCCAGCAGATGCTACGTACTTGATTCCCTTACCGATCTCACCCACAACTAAGAGTTCTTACGACCCAAAGTCGAAGTCTTTAATAAATAAATTTGTATCACACAGAAAAGTCTATAGTAATAGATAAATCCGTCTCCCGAATAAACATATGAGTTTTGTTAAAGTCTTTTGATAAATCAATGTGACGAGGAACCAATCAATAACAGGACTTATATTCTAGATGAACAACCTAGTATTTTGATCACCTCACAATAATCTTAATCGGCAACGGTGAAAAAAGATATTGGAAATCACAAACGATGAGACGAAGTTTTTGTGATTTCTTTTCTAACTTGCCTATCGGAGATATAAATCTCAAGCCAATTATTTCAATTTTACTCATACGATAAAAACAACAAGATTAGATCACACAACTACAAGAAAAGTAGTATTGGTCTGGCTTCACAATCCCAATGAATTCTTTAAGTTGTTAACCTTGTTTTAGAAGAAGAAAACCAAAGGTTAAAGGAGAATCGACTCTAGCTTAGAAAACTAGTATCACACATAAAGTGTGGGGATTAGGTTTCAGTTGCTAGAGTTCTTTATATAGTCTTTCAAATCGGGGTTTGCAATCGATGTTAGCTTAGTAACAAAGCATTCAATATTCACCGTTAGATGGCTTGATTAGATTCAACTAATATTTCTCAACCGTTGGATCAAACTTAGCTTGTTACACACAAACGAAATGTTCAATTTTGGGTTTATGGTAGTACCCAAACATTAACATTTGTTGGTTCAACAATAGTCAAACAAATGGTTAGCCATATGATCACTCTCATATCAACCATATTCTTATTTACCATAACTAGTTCAAATGAATCAAATGAACTAGTTAGAGAGTTGTTCAATTGCTTAGATCTTATGTAACTACACAAGACACAATCGAAGCAAAAACGGTTTGATTCACTCGAATCGATTCATGAACTTTATAGCCCACGGTTTGCAAAAAGCATTCCTTAGTATATATAAACATTAGTTCAAGAACAACCGGTTTTAGATATAACCTACTCATGTTGCGGACTCAAGTTTGCGGACTTAAACTCATGGAAGGAGTACACAAACTACAGCAATGAAATTCTCGGGTGAGAACTTCCGCGGTTCCGGACTTGGCTTACGTCACTTCCATTTCTCTTGATCAACAAAGTTATGCAAACTTTGGTTCTAAGGAATAAGGACTTATACATATATGTGTTTCCACAACAATGCTTATATCCTACCAATGGTTATGTAATCTAAACTCTCATTTCAATCATTGAAACATTCTCAAAGAACGTTATATAGCCGTTATTCATGAGACCATTTTTCGTCGAGCAATTTCTAAAGTGATTGAAACATATCATGACTTTCGTCACTAGGTAAAGATGAATTCGGTTAAAGCGAAATTACCAACATATATTTGAAATAGATTGGGAGTTAAACTCGGCTCGAAATAGCAAATGTGTATAATGAAAGTCTATACGTCTAAACGACTTTTGTCTCAAGATTAGGAGATAGAGTAAATAGACTTTTGAGTGACAGATAAGTTAAAGTCTCCACATAACTTTTAGTCGATGAATTTTCACCGGTTCCTCGAGTATTCCTTCATCTTGTATGATGATTTCCATGGAGTTCTTGAGCTCAACTACACTTTCTATCCTAGTCTGAGACCTTTAGCTACATAGGCTAGAAATCAAGACTTATAGTTTTGATCACTAACATTGACAAACATGCTTGAGATAGCAACGCATGCGAGTTCGACCGAGCAATGCTCTAACAGGTATCACTAAGGAAAAGAACATTGGTGCTTAAACGTTTATCTAATGAAAGAGTGAAAGCATAGACTAAGGGGGAGTAGCATATCAAATATATTGGTATAACAAAGACGTGCGGATTGATGAAATCTACCTATCTCACCTTTAGGGGGAGTATTAACGTTGTTATCATAATGTTAACATCGGCATTTAAGGATTGAATGAATGCAGGTTATTGTGTTGTTGAATTCGGGAATCAAGCTTATGTGTAATGAATTCTTGTAATTTGTTTATCCATATGATTGTAAGAGTTTTGTCACTAAAATTGACAAAGTGAGAGATTGTTAGAGCATAGCTCGGTTGAACCCAGCAAGCGTTGGTATGTCAAGGTTGGTTGTCATATTTTAGTAAATCAAAACTCATTTTAAGAGTCGCTTGATTATGTATTAGAGTGAACTTTGTATAGGTTAGCTTGAAAGTATTAGGATATGAGACACTACAAGTATTGCTAAGACTTGAAGAAGTGAAGAAGTAAGAAGCTACAACGACGACATCATCCTTCCACTTGAGGTTAGTGATATTTGACTTGAATTTGCTTTCATTCCCTAACGTATCTTTCAAGTCGTGCATATTGAAAAAAAGCTCAGAAGCATGAACACTCTAGATAGACATAGTATTAAGGAATAAAATATGAAGTTTATTGCTTAACCATTAAACTTTGTAGATAAGACATCGACATAATCGTTTAAATGCTATTGTAATTATGTATGGGTATGAGGTGAGTATTTCATCCTAGGAAATAATGTTTTACATGTGTTTTAAGGAAGTAAGTTGATAAACTTGTTTATGAATCGAAAAGGAAATCGCCAGGTGTTATTGGGATTGTTATTCATTGCATATATTGTGAACATCCAATATGTGTGATTTAGTATAACCGCTCACGACTTGTTTATGTTCTTGGTAAAACTATTCACAAAGGCCTGACTTATGTATTGGTATGACTTTTTATTAGTGAACCAGTCTTAAGTAATTACCGAGATGGTATGATCGAGTTTGTGTTTTGTTGAACCAAATATGGGTAAAGGGAACCGATCCTATGAAGAGGTGCAACACATCACAAAGGGGAATCGATCCTTGTATGAGGTGCGGCAAGGTTTATAGCAAAAGGGGAACGATCCTATGAACATGTGCAACACGTTTTAGGCAAAGGGGCCGATCCTATGGACATGTGCAACACATATAAGTTAAATACCATATATATGTGGGGAACCGATCCTAGTACCTAGTCAACCGAATTTTGGGAAGCTAGTGTGACTATGCACAATACTCACATGGAGGTAGAACCGAAACTTATTTTGGTAGAACCGTGAAACCCATGATTTGTGATTGAGTGTTTCTTAATCAATCACATAATTCTTGAAAGTCAGATGAACCAATTCTAAACTTGTTTGGAAGTGTCGCAAATCAGTTTCAAGGTTGTAAGTATGAAAGAGGACTTACAAAGTAAGGATGTCGGCATACTTTGAACACGTGCTGATAATGTTTATATTTTATTTTTCAAAGTTATTCCTTAATAGCTACGGAAGAAAATCCCAGGATCGAAATAAATAAGTTAAGAATCTTTTATTTAAGGTTGTTAATTTTTATTTTAGGAAAATGAGAATTAGAAATGTGTGTTTACTAGTTGAGATTTTCCAGGAGAGATTTTCGATCATTATTTTGGACAGAACATTTCGGGAATTATGGAAACCAAATTTGGAAAGTATTGAATATCTTTGAGAATATTTTCGGTTTGGAAATTCCTTGGTGTCAAACTTCCTTGTCTATAAATACTTGAAGTTTTCATTTCTAGCAAACTAATCCTTCGTGACAGTAAACTTCCTTGGTTGTGTTGTTCTTGGTGTAACCTCCTATTCGAGAGAAGAGAGTAACCTAATTAGGCGAAAATCTCTTAAAGGCCGCTCGATTTAAAGTCTTCTTTGGGATTGAGAAGCTCGAGTACGTTGCAGGGAAACTAGATAATTGCGGTTTAACTTTTGTTTTCGATTGATTTGATTGACTAACGGTGGTTTGAACTTGATTGCACCTAGTTTTTATGCTTGAGAATCTTATCTTGATATAAGATTCACTCAAACTAGATCGAAGTTTCGCTGAGGGATCTTTAGACTTATTGTTAGTGCTAAAGGCGATCTTGTGATAATCCGTTATGCCAGACTCTCAGGTAATGCGTGATTGATCACAAGAGATTCAAGTGATTGTGTGCGGTGTTTATTGAAGATCTAAGAAGATTTGAAGACAAAGAAGATATTGAAGATTTTGATTTGGGGTTCATAATCTTTGGTGTGCACAATACTTGTTTCGGTATAAGAGGATCCAACTATAATTGGTTTATCCTTGTGGTAGATTGGATTGATTAGTTGTGTAGATCGGTATCAATACAATTCTTTGTGATTAAAGGTATTGATTGCAAAATCTTAACAATTACTTCGGTAGTTGAGAGTAAGATAGATCTAAGAACTGTGAAGGAGTTTATGTTAAGATAAGTGAAGAGCCTTTGTCTAACTCACATCATTTGGTTGAAGAGAGTTAATACCAAACAAATTTGTTGTTCCTTTACTGTTTGGAATATGAACCAAAGATATTGTTCCAAGTACGTGACTTATTCATAGGTCGGAGGCGTGGGAATACAGACGGAACTAGGTGAATTATAGGTTTAGTTGTTTTGGTCTCAACTATACGAAGTTAGGTTTAATTTTGTGTAGCGGCTTAATCACGAGAGTACTCATTAGGACAAGGTCCCGGGTTTTTCTCGCATTTGCGGTTTCCTCGTTAACAAAATCTTGTTGTGTCATTTACTTTATATTTTTGTATTATAATTGTTTTATTATAATTAAAGTAAATTACACAAACGTTAATTCCTATTTACTTGATAAGCAATCCTATTGTGTTTGGTTAAGTCCGAACCTTTGTATCAAGTAAACATACTTCGTTGTTGTATTGTCTCGATCTCATATCCATAGACGATCACACGAAGTGTGAACCGATTAGTTGTATTGTCTCGACTCAGTCCATAGACAATCACTTTTGGAGAAAGGACTTATAGGTAGGAAAAGTTTTAGCTTGAGGTATATTTGGATATACCCTCGCCTTTTCAGATGTCTCAGGCTTAGATCTCTCGAGGTTCATCTCTTGAAGACGAATAACTACTAAGGGGAGCTTGTGGAACTTCTTAGACAAAAGGTGTATGGAGACTTGAACTCATCTATCACTTGGAAAGTCTATTTCTACTATCTCCTATATTGAGATATAAGTCGTGTTACGATATAGTTTTCTCTATACACATTTGCGATTTAGAGCTGAGTATATCTCGCTTACATATTTCTCGAAATATGTGTTGGTAAGCTTTCGCTTCGAACAAGTTCATCTTATATCATGAGAAAATTTCCGAGTAACATCTTACATGGTTTTGTGATACAATCATTTGATGTAGGCTTGGAATGTTTCGATAATGATTATTTCAATATCTTGAAAATTGCTTTGATGCTAATAGTGTGTGAAACGGCTATTGTCATTATAGAAGAATGTTTGAATGATTGAAATAAAGAGTTGAGGATGTAACCATCTTTGGATATAAGCATATATAGTATGTTCGCACATTAGTGTATAAATCCATAAACCGAGAGCCAAGAGTATGCATATGTGTGTATACGAAATTGGTGAAGGAGACAAGATAAGTATGCGTACTTGCGGAAGTTTTCAAACCGAAAATATCTGCTGGGTTTGGGAATTACAAACTCCTAAACTAGTAACCTTAAGTATGCGTACAAGTATGCATACTGGCGGAAGTTTTTGAACCGAAAATTTCTACTGAGTTTGGAAACTTAACAAACTCAAATCCGGTTGCTTAAGTACGTATACCGTACGCATACTTAAGCTGGTTACTTTGTCAAATCGGTCAGTTCATGGACTTAAACATTTAAATCATAAGGAATGCAATCTTTGCAAACTGTGGTTGTAATGTTCATGATTGATTCAAGTGAATCAAACCGATTTGGCTTCGATTGTGTTTTCTATACAATTGAACAACTCTTTAACTAGTTTCATTTGAGTCATTTTAACTAGTTATGGTTAAGATGAATAAGGATGATATGAGAGTAATCATATGGCTAACATCGGTTAACTATTTGTGAACCGACCTGGTGTACACGTTTAGGTACGGTTACATAAACCTAAATAAGGGTACATTTCATTTGTGTGTAACAAGCTAAGTTCGATTTAACGGTTGAAAGATATTAGCTTGGTTGAATCAGGGTTTTCATCTAACGGTGAATATTGAATGCTTTGTTACCAAGGTAACTTAGATTGCAAACCCTGATTTGAAAACTATATAAAGGAGAACTCTAAAGAATGGGAAAACGATCCCCACACCTCATGTGTGTTACTTGTTGCATAACTAGAGTCGATTCTCCTTTAACCTTAGGTTTCTTCTCGAGACCCCGTAGGTAAACGACTTGAAGACTTCATTGGGATTGTAGAGCCCTTGATTGCAACATGACCTTGTACCTTTCTTGCAAGGTGAAGACGAATCTCCGACAAACACTCTTTATCCATATTTCTCCATGCATCAGTAGTATCTTCTACCATGTCCATCTCATTAGAATCTTTATTTTTCTGTTCCTTCATCTTGGAAACTTTTCGG
The DNA here is from genome assembly GCA_023531295.1 of Papaver armeniacum. NCBI lineage: Eukaryota > Viridiplantae > Streptophyta > Magnoliopsida > Ranunculales > Papaveraceae > Papaver > Papaver armeniacum. The sequence goes on from JAJJWW010009144.1 coordinate 24,475, forward strand.
GCATCATCCAAACCCAAGACGACTAGATAATTAATCTTTCATAGTTATCCGCCAAAGACTGAAATCAGAACTCCCATCAAACCTTTCTATAAGATACAACTTCAATTCTCTATCATAGAAACTCCTTCTTGATTATCCATGCTCACTTTGCACCAATTTTAGTATCAAATAGAGTTTTTCCCCAAGAGAAAAAAACACTACTACATGTTTATCTCGAGTTAGATGCTCTATCGATTCAACACAATATAGAGAATAAAGAAAGAACAAACAACGATTCGACAAACAAAAGTTTTTACTAATTCTTTAAAAAAATTTACAAAGTGTTTTCTCACATAACTAGTCACTCAAAGTTTTCTCACAATAAGAACCATAGCATCCTCTCTTCTCTCACAAATACAACGTTGTTAACTGTCAAAGAAGAAGATGTCTATAACTATCACCCTAAGGACCCTCCTATATATAATAATTACATTATTTTCTCTTCAAGTTAACTTGATCTATAAGTAGCTTAGAAACCAAGCAAACATAATAGATCGGAAACTACAAAACTTTAGGAAACACTCAATTAAAGAAATCGACCTATATTTTAGGAAGATTCTGAACCATCTAGTTTCACGGAACAAAAACCTAACAATCACCACCTTTTGTGACGTGAACTAAACCAGTTGCTATCTTCTTACTTCTTCACTTTGACATATCGAAATATTTATTTATCTCACACTCTTATTTAGGATGACCTCCCATTAGATCCCTCGATTATCAAGGTTAATAATTAATCTATCTTCGATATGGGCCAGTCACTACACCTTTCGTTGAATAAATCTTGAACTTTACCGTCTAAGAAAAAACATAACCCTAACCTCCTTCTTGCTGCTTCAACGGTATTGAAGGAGATAAAGGTATACCTTTAATTCCTAATATGATTTCAACATCTCAATCTAGTTTTACTAAATGAAGACAAATTCTTGATGGAGTATTGATAGCAAGAGAATGTGTGGATTTTTAAACTTCGTCAAAAATTACCGGGGTTAGTTTGCAAGCTTGATTTTGAAAAGACGTTTGATAATGTGAATTGGATTTTTTTTAACAAATGAATCTTACTCAAAATGGGGTTTTGATGGTGTTTGGAGGGCTTGGATTATAAATTATTTTACATTCTCAAAGTTCTCAATTTTTGTTAACAGATCGTAAATGCGATTACTTTGGTAGTGAAAGGGACTCCGTCAAGGAGACCCAATTTATTCTTTTCTTTTTCCTATATATTTGGTGCAGTCTGAAGTTGTATGTTGAGAAAAGTACAAGAATTTTATCAAATATCAGGTTCTTGGGTCAAGAAGTGGGGAACAAAAACAAATCATTGGCAATTTTCCGATGATACTATAATTTTTATTGATGTGAAGAGGAAACAAGTTGATGCAATTCGTACCCTACTTCTTTGTTTCGAGTTAATTATTTCATGTTTGAATATATATAAAGTAGCTTATTTGGGTCGCAGTCGAAGAAGGAGATGAAAACTATGCTAACATGATAGTTTGCAAGTATGCTAGTTTTCCTAGTATCTAACTTGGCCTTCCCTTGGTAGAAAAAGTGGGAGGCTCTCAAAAATAGGAAAAAAGAGTTTGAATTTTATGCGAAAGAGTTATTTCTTGGAATATAAAATCAATAACAAGAGCGTTTGATGGGGAGTATCTCATCAAAAAAAATTTATCTAGTCCACCCATTTATTATCTCTCTATTTTTCTTGATCCATGCTCTATAACTAAGAAAATTTATAAATCTGTGAGAAATTTCTTATGGGATGGTGATCAAAGAAGAAACGAATTCACAATAGTGGTTAGACATTGGCTACAAAACCAAAGGGAAAAGGTGTTCTTGGTATAAGAAGAACTAAGCAAAGTGAATTCGGTTTTCTAAAAAATTGGTGGTAGCTTGTGGAGAAAGATGTGTTGTGGGTGGTAGCTTATGGTTTCATATCTATAAAGAGCTTGAAGATATCAACTAAAGTATTATATTCAAGATTGGAGCGGGCAAGGAAACTAGATTTTGTTAATATTTAATTCTTGGCTTGGTGAAGGAAGATCATGTGATATGTTTCCTTTGGCATGTGAATCTTCAAGGACCAAGGAGTCTGTGGTTGCTAGTATGTATGAAGTTAGGGAATTTGGTATATGGTGAGGGTTTATGTCTAAGCAAAGATACTCTCAAACCATTTCAAGTGAATTAATAATAACTATATCAAATCTTCTTTCTTTTATTTCTATTTAATAAGGTGTTTTGGATAATTGAGTTTAGGTTGGAGATAATTAATCATGGTCAATATATGGTAAATGATGATATTAGGAGGAAGAAGATCAAGGTGATCCGAATTTCCAGCCGATTTTGTATGGAGTCGGGAGTATCCTTGCAAAATAATTTTTTTTTCCGAAGCTTTATTCTCATGATAATATAATAACGACGGATATAATAATAATTTATGTTGTTTTTATTGTGACTCAAAAAGATGAAACAATTTCACATTTATTTATGAAAGTTAGAGGACCCGAAGAATTTAGGATTACTTTGTTGAAGAATGTCATTTTAGTTGGATTAATTTATAATTCAAATGTCACCACAAACGTGAAGTCTTGGAAGTTTAATTGGGGTGACGGAACAGTTAGTCGAATATAAAATACATTTCGGTTGCAATATGTGGTGCACATGGAGAGAGCGAAATGCAAGAGTCTTGAAAATAAAAAAAAGTTTGGTAATACTTATTAGAAACGCTAAACTACAAGCATTAACACAAGGACGTTAGGTCTAACGGCAAATATGGTGATAGCATTATGAAACTCTTTATTCCAAATTTGTAATAAACTTTTTACTTTTTGTCTCGGGTTATCGAATTTCCTTTAGATTTTTTTTTCTTCTGTTCCCCCCTTGTATCCATTGAATTGAGGTATTCCTCTTAATTACCTCTCATTTCAAAGAAATTTCTCTTTGACCAGTCAAAAAAAAAAAATTTGCGCTATTTTATTTAATAATGAGACTAACATGCCATAAATATCTAGAAAAACAATGGTCATTTGATCAATGAGGTTGGAGAAACTTTTTAAAATTTTAACACATTCTTTTATCTTGAATTTCTCCTTATATCATAAACTCTCATTAAAACATGCCTTTTGAAATTATAGCTTGAACGTAAAAGATAAAATATGTTTCCCTTGTATTAACTTGTGTTGTTTTATTTGATTCATTCTTAAATATTAAAAGAGAAAATATATTTTACTTTGGATTTCTGGATATTTCATACATTGGTAGGATACCCTTAGCGGTTTAGATCTATATATCTATCAGGATATTGAGTCGAGTCATTTTGTGGGCAATTCACAATAATAATTAGAATTAAAGAAAGGTGGTCCGGTCCATACAGTAAGGCCTATTCCTATGCACATGCCAAAAAAATGATGTTTGGCATACCAGGTGGTATGGAAAACCATTTGCTCCACTATGGGAAAACCACGAAGCGATCGAATTTCTAGCGAGCGATAAAGTCTTTATCGCTGGAGATAATAATTATATCGCCAACGCTATTAACTCAAGCGCCAACGGCTAGTTCTTCATCACTATAAATATGTAACTTTCAAACTCAAAACTTACCCCAAATTTTATACACAAAAAATTTCTCTTCTTCTCAATCTATTCTCTATTTCTCAATCTAATTTATTTCTTCTATTTTCTCCAAATGGCACAATTAACCTAACTTGATTCGGCAACGCAAATTGATTTTTTTGGAGTAGTGCTTGAAGGTGCCGTTGAGAAGATATGTGATAGATTTAAAGAAATAAGTAAGAAGCAAAGAAGTCTCCAAGTTTTGGATATCAACCAAGTCAAAACCGCAACTAAGAGAAGGCAAAGAAAGGTTAAAGGCAGGGAAAATCAAGGCAAAACAAATTTGAAGCCAAAGAAGAAGATAAACAAAGGAGACTCCGTTCATGAGCGCATTGATTGGAAATTTGGTGAAATGAAGAAGATTAACAAGATGAAGAACATTGTCCCAAATTTTTATTTTTAAAGTCTATTTATATTTATTTTGGAACTTATATTGTCTAGTTTTTATGTCTTGTAAAAATTACTATTAAGAAATTTGAATTTTGAATTTGAAAATTTTAGTATTGTTGAAAATTAAGCTTAATTCTATTTGTATCCAATCTTGAATTTTAATTAGAGTTAAAATATTAAAACTTTTAGGACTTGACAGATAAGTGGACAATTAAGAAATTTTAGGACTTGACAAATAACTTTTACCACATATAAATTGGACAATATTTGGGCAAGCAACTTAAAATCTCAAACAACTTCCATATTGGAAGTCTTGTTAAGTAGATGCGACGATATTCCGCACGACACCTTCGTTTAAGTTCCAAATAGGTTTCACTACTCCTTAGATTTGGACCTTCTTGCTGAAGTAAAACAAGATACTTAGTAACATCACGACTGATTATAGTGAAGTGATTACTCAACCATGTAACATCACGATGGTTGGGGTTCATTGTTTGTTCTTTAAATCTCCTCAAAACCTATCCCAAAAAAAAAATAACTTGACGAGATTCTTCTCGCGAATAAAGTCTCAATACAATGAACATAACCAAATACTCTTCCGCAATTGTAAATTTTGGTACTCTCCTCCTAATTCGAACTCTATGATTTTCCGCGGCATGTTGGTTTGCTATGAAATCAGCCATGCTCGCATTATCACCATGCTCTGAGGAATTAGAAGATCAGAAAAGAATTGGAGATTGAGAAATTCTAGAGAGATTTAGAAATTATGGTGTGAGTTAAAATGGGATTGAAATCAGGTATTTATAGGGGGGGAAAATGGTAGCCGTTGGATGAAGATCTGATAAGGCGACTATCATAGAAGCGAGCGACAACTTATTTATATTTGTCGATTTAATGACCATCGAGAGATTAATTGACCATCGAGCGACCGAGACTCTATCGGTCGATGGAAACTCTGTCGCGTATGCATATATGCCAGGAAAAACATATTGGCATATGAGTTTGGCAGTTTGCATACCCATAGTGGGTGCATATATGCCAAATATCATGTTTTGGCATGTGCATAGGAATAGGCCTAATAGATATTTTGAAGAGTCCTTTTATAACATTAATGCTGATGGATACCTTTCGTCAAAATTTGTAGTTGCATAAAAGTTGGCAACAATGTCGACTTCTTTCTTCATCTTCTTGTTCAAAGTAGAGTCTTTGATTTCCAAACCGTCTAAGCCCGTCCTTGGTGTTACCTTTTAGAAATAAAAGGAAAACCCAAGACCATGTTTTTTCCTCAACACTCTAAATACTTCTTTTCTTGTCACCTAAAAGGACCACATTAACAACTCAGATAACATTTTTTTCATTTCGAAATGAATGTCCTCAAATTTCAACATGCCACAAATTCATATTTCACAAGTGATTTGACTTAACGTTGCGAAAAAAAAAAAAATTTAAATTTTTTTTTAAAAAAAAAAAAGGTGTTGGGGCACTCTTTTAAAAAAACAGTAGTGTGGCACAGTGGTTCACTTTAGTATTTAAGTAAGTTTGAGGTTCGATACCCCCTAGACCTTTTGGCGGCTCTGGGGCACTCTTTCAACAAAAAAAAAAAGAAAGAGAGGAAGGAGTTATGAGTTGCATATGCATACATCGTTACGAAGACGTTGAGTAGCGGATGACGCATCACCAGGTCTTAAAAGCAGAAAAAGTTGCTTCAAATTTGGTTGAACCCTAAGTAATTTCTTCACAAACACTGCGTACAAAATTGACCATAACGACAAGGACTATGAAGAAGGATTTGGACTGGAAAGAATTAATGATCGGGGAGTTGAAAAGATATATAAATTAACTAAAAACCACTAGGTTAATGTATTATACTCTTACTCTTAGATAAAAACCCAGTTGAACCAGTGACAAGGATGCTCTTGTTATCAAGGGATTGAACAATTCCGTTCAACTCCATTCTTATTTTTATTAGTTACAGTAAAAACTCCGTATATTGATATCCTTGGGACTTCACAAAATTATTAATATATGGAGTTTATTAATATATGGAGGTATACCTCAAAAAGGATTTTTTTTTTCTAATTTAAAGTATGTAAATGATAATGGATATGGAGGCTTTCATTAGTCATCCAAATGAGCAATAAGTCGGATATGTTTTAACTGAAGAATAAATCATCGATGAAATTAGGCAAGAAGCGGAGGGAGATAATCATGATGATGATAATAAGGAGAGACCAAAAATTCATCTTGAAAAGCTTTAAATATGCTCGATAAGTTGGAAATGTTTTGTCTTCATGCAAAAAAAGTGCATGTAGTAATGAGGTCTTACACATCCGCAAAATCAAAAGACGCGATAACCATCCAAAAAGTTACATTATTTTCTCAAACAACTATAGATAAATATTTTATTTCATCTCGAATTTCGATGTAAAAAAAGATCTATAAGTTTGTAATAATACAAATTATATTAATATATGGAGGAAAATTCCTTATGGCGGGGCTGAAAAAATCTATTAATATTAAAATGTGTAGGTTATTACTATTTATAACTGGCCCAAATTGAGACTACGATATTTTATTAATATATAGAGTTTATTAATATGGAGTAGTTTTTACTGTAGTTAAACCAGAAATATAGATAGATATACAAAACCTAGTAGTCTATGTGCTTCAAATTTATGATAAAATCGAGTGCCCTCAGTGCATATTTATAGATGCAGGGAGTATAATGGTTGAGTCCGACTTTGGGAGTTATACTATATGGTTGATACGTCAAATGTTAATTTTTATATGTTCTATTTTCTTTTTTGCTATATAACAAAAATATAGAAGGTGAGTGTCTGTAAAGAACCGTTGCCAACCAACAACCAAACTACAAATGTCAACTCCCTGAAAGCTTTATGGGAGAATACCAAATCATTTCTTGCTTTCGAACAAAGTTGTTACCTCTATTAATTAGAAGTTTACCCTTCCAATTAACAAGCACCTCTTGAACAGTGCTAGGCTCTTGATCTGTGTGCTAGGCATACTATTGAGTCTATTGGCACAAAATTCAAAAAATAACCCCAAAATCTAATAGCTACAACCTACAGGAAAGTGAATAAAGATGTGATCAACAATTTCAATAGAACTAACAGAAAGCTTACATAAATCCGACTGATTAAAAGTTTATTTTGTGCAGATGATCCGTAGTTTGGAAGTTTACCTAATTAAGCAAGCACAAGCCTTCCATAAAAAGAACTTAACCTTTTGAGGCCAAGTTTTGGACCAAACTTTCCTTTTAGGGTTATTGACCAAACTGTTAGTTGCAGTAGCTTTCGCATAAGCAGCCTTGACAGGGAATCGTTAATGGATGATTTTATGTTTGTTTTTTCCTGTGATCTCCCCGCGAGTACACGTGTATATTCTTTTAGGGTGGGACTCGGGTTTTAGAACTGGCTAGTCTTTGTATAGAAATTTATCTTCCCGTGAAGATGATGGAATAATTGCTTGGTTAAACCCACTAAGCGTTGGTATGTCAAGTTTGGTTGTCAAATTAAGTTCAAAAACTCGAACCTGCTTGATTTGATTACTAGAGTCTACTTCATTAGGTTAGACGAGGAACATGAAAAAGTTGAGTATTTCTCTTGTTAATCATGAAGAACTCAGTAGATAAATCGACATTAACAAAACACATTATCCTTCGGTTGGAGATTATTAACAACATAGTTGACTTGTTCCATTTCATCTTTGTTCATCAACTTAATTAGTATATATCAAAAACACATACGAAGTAAAGTTTGTTTACTTGTCTTAGCATTAGTGACTTGGTCATTATAATGACGATGAAAGTATTAAGGAATGATATACTACTTTTTTAAAACAACTTGAGTATATGGAGTTCTTAATTATAGTTTATCTTGGATTTCGTGAATTGACATTAAACTAATTAGTAATTAGTTATTATTTAGTGTTATGAACTTCCTAATGAATTCAAACCGTGGGATTATGTATAATAGAAATTTTATTAGCATGGAATTCGGGATCTATCCCAGGTACGAACCATAGTGATAATTAAGGGTCGATCCTAGGACCAATCCTGATAGAGTTAAATCCATTTCTACATTTCGATTGGTTTGTTATCTTCGATTTTCTGAAAACATCAAGATGTGAATAGATTGAGCTTTCAATGTTCATAAGATGTTGGCGAAGTGATTTGAACATGTTCTAAACTTATATATATATATATATATATATATATATATAATGTTAAAGATGTAAACATATTGAGCTTTGAATGTTCATAAGATGTCGTAAGCGATTTGAACATGTTCTAAACTCACATATATAATGTTAAAGTATTTTCCTTTGATATTCAAGGAAAGATCCTAAAAAACGATTTCATTATCGTTTTAGATATCAATATATATATGATTACAATATGCTAGAGGTCTCTATACACTATATTAGTAAAGTATACAGAAAAGTATACTAGCTAATATCAGTGTCAAATCAACAAACATTGACATCATTTATTAGTTGAATACAGTTGGTATATGCAAATTCAGAATATAATATTCTTTGCATATCTTTAGGAATTTTCAGATTTGGCAATACCTTTTTTTTTCTTCCAAATAATCCTTAGTCATAACACTATAAATAGTGGAGCTTGTATTCTTACAAACTTAATTATCCCTTGAACACACTACTTAACTGATTGTGCGTGAACCCAACTTGTTGATAAATTAGAGTAACCTAATTAGGTGAAATCTCTTTCTTGCCTTCATTTAAAATCTTCTCTGGGATCAAGAAGATTTTACTAGTCCCGTTTGTAAGAAACTAAATCGTATTGTTATTTTCGTTTTCGATTAATTGATTTGATTGGATAACGATATAGTTATCCTTGATAGATCAAAATTATTTATTTTAAGGTCCTTCTCTTGTGATATAAGGCCACTCAAGTTTGTTTGTGGATTGACTATTACAAATCTAGTGGTTCAATATTTGTAGATAGAACTTTTAATCGATCAAGGTTAAGAGATACTATTATGTGTGTGTTGATTATTAGTAGGAATCCAGTTGTTTTTGCAGCGGTTACTTTGAACATTGAAGACTTAAAGATTTTTTTTAATGGTTTCTGATCTTTTTGATTCTTCTTCCACACTTAATTCTCTTAGATCCAAAAATGAAGTTTATCTTGGTAGACTTAAGACTTGTTATAAAGATCGAACAAACTTTCTGGTTGCTTCTCATGATATGATTGCTTGGACAGAGCTTGTTCACTGAGATAAATTATATGAATAAGTATTATTTTGGTTTCATCTTTGAACAAAAGGGTTTATATTGAATAAACAGAGATCATTTACTCTACTTTATCTCTGATCAAAATTGTGATTTGGGAGATTGATAAATGAGTTGGTACTAAAAAAAATTTAGTCCTTTGTTGTGGTTATGATCATTGTGTGGTACCAATCATACTGGACTAACACACTTTCTTTTATAAATTGGATAAATCACCCACACTAAACAATTTGAGGATCTCTTTCTTCACGACTTGAATCCATCATAGAGTTAATTTATCCTTAGCATCACCTCTTTGTCTTGCCATTTTCTTTATCAGGATCCAATGCATCTTTAGTCCAAACAATAGTTGTTTTGTGCTATCTCAAAACCCTAATTAATTGTTCTTCATATCTTTGTTATGATATCATGAGATTCTTCGCATGATAACGACCGATAAATCTTACATTCGTCACCCAAGTAAGCATACTTTAATTGATCGGGAAGATGCTTCGTTTATAATGTAGCTAGGTGCCTGCATAATAGAATGTAAATGAATTTCATCAATATCGAGTAACATATATAAGAAACATTATCCGAGTGCGCATTATGTAGTAACGTGAAAGCACCACAAGTATCTACACTCTCATCAGATACATGAACGTCCAGTTCTGGAACACCAAAAATGTCTGTATCGATATTATTTTGCACCATAATATCAAGTTCTTCTTCTTTACTCAATGCAATACCATCGACATAGTTAACATATATCAATAACATCAATAGAAAAATCAGCATGGACATTACTTGGATAATACATATATAACTTCAAAAATATTGAAGCATATAATGTCAAACTCCATAGTAAGCATATAGTCTTCAAAAATATTGAAGCATTAGCGTGAACCGACTCTGGTAACTAATATGTTTTTAACTCTACGCTCCTACAATCGTGTTTTATTTATGTGATGATGTACTGATTGTGAAGTTGTCTCTTCAGATTCCATTTCACAATCGGTTTTTATATATGTATGACATAAACCGATTCTTGATGTTTGAAATTCCTGTGTTTTTTTGTTGTTAGAATTGGAATACATATGTTGTATTATGATTTTGTTTTTTATTTTTAGATATGGACTTCGACCACCTAGAATTTTATTCACGAAAGCTTACCCAGGAGGATGGACATAGGGTACCACAACTCATGGTAACCAGAAGCCTCTACAAGTTCGTATATAGCCGTGAAACCTCACACCGGAAGATAAGATTTCACTAGAAGATCTTGTTGAGCTCATCAAGTTTGCGAGGAGAAGGAGGGATGCGATTACAGCAGAGAGGGATCACGACATACATTTGGATAGTCTGTTTGAAGAAATGGTTGAAACTCAAGCCTTTGCTGTTGCAGAAGTTGTTGCTCCTTGATGCTACTGCTGCTTCTGGTACTGATGGTGATGTTGCAACTCCATGATGTGGATGCTCTGTTCTATATATTATAATTAGTGTTAAGTTTTATTTTTATTTATAAGACTTTTAGTGGTGTGGATGGTATATTTTTTGGATGCCTATGGTTTAAGAGGTTTATGAATTTAATGCACTTACAATTTAAGTTATAATTATGTGCATAATTGGTTTATGGCGAAAAAAAGTTTATGCATGCTTCATACTTTGTTTTGCAAACACGGAAAAACAATCGTGTAATCTGATTGCACCTATAAACCCCCTTAAGGTTCCATCATGGAATCGGTTTAAGTGGGGGTCGATATAATACGATTCTTCATGCCTTACAAATGCAATTTTTATATATATTTTTAGTCGAATCGGATAACATGTGCGACTACATAAACCGATTCACGCCGGTGGAAATTCAAATTTTTATAGCCGCACAATCGGTTTATGTTCCTAAGCATAAAGATTGGTTCATTTGGGCATGAAAATATCATCGGTTTTTTGGACACTCGATAATCCCGATGGTGCTATATTATTTCACTTTTGAAGAAAAAAAAAAACTAGCTCGTTCTGGGTCTTTTTCTATATAAAGAGACCTCATCCCCGGACCCAATTTTCCGCAAACTTGATCATTTTATTCGCTCCCACCCCATATACTCCACAAATACTCATTTCATACCTCACATACAAGAAATGGCATCGTTTGACTCCGCTGAAGATTTGGAAATAACCGAAGCTTGGTACGCCGAAATTCGTGTTCTAGGTCATTCCTCGTCTGAGACCTTTTGGGTGAAGATATATAACAAATATAGGCAAGATTATGGGAACCCGAAGAGAACAAGTTTTCAACAAATCCATGATATGAACTAAGTCATCCTAGATGTGATAGTTGTTGTTATAGCTATCTAACAACGGATCTTGAACGCTAGCCACTTTACCTTTTCCTTCAAAATTTACAAGTATTTTTATGGTTTATTCAACACAATCTACTTCTATCATTTTGTAACTATCAAAGTAAGTTTTTGTCATGTTTTTGTAACATGAAGTCTTTAAAGCGTGCTGCTTGGAGTAAAGGGAAGCATTCACATTTGATGAAAGCTATCAATTCACGGTGTCCAAAATTTCGAGTACGTCTTAGGACTTTATGGTGGGTGAACCCGGATCAGGATTCATCAGACGAAGATTGATTGTTTTTGTGTAGATTTTGTGGGTAGATCTCTATGTAAACCCTCACGAGACTATAACTCGTCCACTAGGAACACCTTGGGGTTCAAAGGATTGATGCACATGTGTTGATGGTGGTTTTTAGTTCAGGGGTAAAATTGTAAAACATCACATTTAATGTGCCGTCACTCTGCAAAGAAACAAAACCATATATAGTGATGAGTGTTCAACCTCTCCACTGGCGTATTTATTGAGCAACTCAATATGTTCACATGAAATTTATCCAGACTGATGCATGTAAGCAACAATCCTCCATGGATTAGTAGGTGCAAAGTCCTACCCAAAATCAGAAAGCAAAGTATAAAGGAGCCGCGGAGAAGGAACAACAATAAGAGGAAGTGTGGCCATGCCATAGGCCAGCCGGCGCCACTTGGCCACACACCATGCTACCCAACCGGCCCTTACTCCTTTGTCGACCAATCAGGTCGCTTTAAACTGCCACGCACTCCCATGAGTTGTGGTCAAGCCCATACTTGACCACTATTCCCCGTCGACCAATCAGTCGCATTAAACCTACCACGCGCACCGGAAGTGTAGCCACACTCTTGTTTGGCCGGCCCTCTTTTTATTGACCAAATCGAGGTTGCTTTCTAAACCTTACAATATTAAAAGAGGTGGAATTGCATCAAGTGGTCACCGTACCAAATTGGCTTCCCAAAGATTGTACAAACAATCGGGAACGTTTGGTAAAAAATTTAGTATGCGCTACATGCCAAAAGTTTCGTATGGCGTCTAGCATAACATACTAAAATTTCAAATCCAATCGAAGTCGAGATAAAAGATACAACATAAAAGGCGAGCTAGGTCATGGTTGTAATGAGAATCCTCCCCGAATTCTTCACGAGTTTCACTTTGTCAGGCTGTTTTCACCTTCTAAATGAGCTCAAAACCTAAATATTATCTTAGAAAGGAGATAGAAATTCTTTATGATCGAATGAAGTGCGGACCGTCAAAATCCGAGTTCATACGAGAATTCTCAACGATTTTAGTGAGGGTCCTATCCGAGATTTTCGGACATGAAATTTCATGAGTTAACACAAATTTATGTGAATCATCTCAGCCATCCAACTTGGCTGCTAGCCAACTTAAATGGTTTATATTTAATTTAATCCAATCATCTTGGCCATCCACCACATGCCGCATGCCTTACCCAGCGCTAATTAGGGTTTCGGCATGTCAAACCCTAATTTAGGCAAAGTTGCTACTGTGTTGCTAGGCATGCTTCCTCAACACATCCTTCTTCTTAGTGTTGAGACGTGTAAATTCCTCAACACTCACTACAATGTTGCTAGGCATGCTTCCTCAACACATCCTTTCCTCTTAGTGTTGAGACATGTAAATTCCCTCAACACTCACTAATGCGTTGCTAGGCATGCTTCCTCAACACATCCTTCCTCTTAGTGTTGAGATGTGTAAATACCTAAACACTCACTACTGTGTTGCCGGGCATGTTGCCTCAACACACCTTTCCTTTTCGTGTTGAGATGTGTAAATTCCTCAACACTCACTCATCATGTGTTGCTAGGCATGCTTCCTCAACACATCCTTTCTATTAGATTTGATACGTGTAAATTCCTTAACACTCACTACTGTGTTGCTAGGCATGCTTCCTCAACACATCCTTCCTCTTAGTGTTGAGACGTGTAAATTCCTCAACACTCACTACTATGTTGCTAGGCATGCTTCCTCAACACATCCTTTACTCTTAGTGTTGAGACGTGTAAATTTCTCAACACTCATTACTGTGTTGCTAGGCATGCTGCCATAAGACACATTTCCTCTTAATGTTGAGACGTGTAAATTCCTCAACACTCACTACTGTGTTGCTAGGCATGCTTCCTCAACACATCTTTCCTCTTAGTGTTGAGACGTGTAAATTCCTCAACACTCACTACTGTGTTGCCAGGCATGCTGCCACAACACACCTTTCCTCTTAGTGTTGAGACGTGTAAATTCCTCAACACTCACTACTGTGTTGCTAGGCATGCTTCCTCAACACATCTTTCCTCTTAGTGTTGAGGCGTGTAAATTCCTCAACACTCACTACTGTGTTGCTAGGCATGCTTGCCTCAACACATCCTTTACTCTTAGTGTTGAGACGTGTAAATTCCTCAACACTCACTCTCGTGTTGCTAGGCATGCGCCATACAACACACTTTCCTCTTAGTGTTGAGACGTGTAAATTCCTCAACACTCACTACTGTGTTGCTAGGCATGATTCCTATACACATCTTTCCTCTTAGTGTTGAGACGTGTAAATTCCTCAACACTCACTATTGTGTTGCCAGGCATGCTGCCACAACACACCTTTCCTCTTAGTGTTGAGACGTGTAAATTCCTCAACACTCACTACTGTGTTGTCAAGCATGCTGCCACAACACATCTTTCCTCTTAGTGTTGAGACGTGTAAATTCCTCAACACTCACCACTGTGTTGCCAGGCAATGCCGCTACAACACATTTTCCTCTTAGTGTTGAGACGTGTAAATTCCTCAACACTCACTACTCGTGTTGCCAGCATGCTGCCACAACACACCTTTACTCTTAGTGTTGAGACGTGCAAATTCCTCAACACTCACTACCGTGTTGCTAGGCATGCTTCCTCAACACATCCTTCCTCTTAGTGTTGAGAGCGTGTAAATTCCTCAACACTCACCAACGTGTTGCCGGGAAAACCGCCTCAACACATTTTTTCCTCTTAGTGTTGAGACATTCAACTCCTCAACACTCACCATCCGTGTTGCCGTGCAAACCGCCTCAAAACATATTTTTCCTTAGTGTTGAGACGTGGAAATTTCCTCAACACTCATCATCCTGTGTTGCCGTGGAAACCTGCCCGAAACATATTTTTCCTTAGTGTTGAGACGTGGAAATTTCCTCAACACTCACCACTCGTGATTGCCAAGCAAACCGCCTCAACACATACCTTTTCCTTAGTGTTGAGATTGCAAATCCCTCAACACTCACCACTATGTTTTTAGGAATACCGCCTCAACACATCTTTCCTCCTACCGTTGAGAAGTTCAAA
>JAJJWW010009145.1:0-161182 GCA_023531295.1 Papaver armeniacum
CCCAACAAAACAATCCCATTTTAGTCCCATTAATCTTTTAATGTAGTCTACAAAATCATAGCAAAAATACCGGTGATCCGCCTTCGACCCATTCTACAATTCATCTACATCATTCATTCCTTACCAAAGTGCATTCGTCCCCAAATGATCCATTCATGATAACATTGCCATTGTCGTCGAGTTACTCCATCATGTAAGAACAAACACCCCCCTCCAAATATCCGAAAATTGCTATGAAGTTACATATCCAGAAAGCGTATGACTCACTGGATTGGGGCTTCATCCAAATGACCCTATCCAAACTAGGATTCTCACAAGAGTTCATAAGGATTGTTATGACATGCGTCACGACTTTCACATACTCAATCAATGTTAATGGAACGCTTTATGGACACATACAACCAACGAATGGTATATGCCAAAGCAATCCACTATCACCATATCCATTCATACAAAAAGCGAGAGATTCTTCGTCAATTTTTTGATACCAACAACAACATGGGAACATCAAAGGATGAAACTATCGCCAGTGGGTACAATCGATTCTACATCCGGGGTACGCGGGCGATCTACTCATCTCTTGTGTGGCGTAACCAAAATTTTGCATCAACCTCGAAAAATCTACTACATACATACTCTAACTTGGCATGTCAATTAATAAACAATGACAATCCACAAATTATTCATCACCCTAAGTTGCAACCAGGTGATGTTAATGGACTAGTTGTTTTTTGAGATGCCAACCGCACTTAAACCCATCAATATACCGAGCATCCATTTCAAGAGGAAGAAACGGTTCCCATATGTTCACGGACTTTTCTCGATATGATGGAACGGAAAGCAAGAGGATCGACAATGAAATGTATAATCGTGCAAGAGGAATGCTATTGATTACTTTCTTGCCTCCATCCAATCATGCCATGAAAACACAAATTTACCATTACATGTACATAAAAAGATGGATCAAATCATGAGAAACTCATTTTGGGGTCATGAAAAACCGCAAGAAAGCTACACCCAATTGAATGGCAAAGAAGTTACAAAGGCCAAAACACGCTGTGATGGAATGGGTATACGTAAAAGCCCCAACACAACCAAAGCTTTACTCATGAAGAAAGTATGGCAAGTACGGTGATGAAAACTCGATTTGGGCCACAACGAGCTGAGAGAAAAAATACCTACACAACCAATCGTTCCGTCGAAAACCCATCAAAAACCAAAACCATCGAGAGAGTCCTATGTAGAAGAGTTTAACTAACCTAGCATTTTTTTTTGGCAGAACAATACTTCACCAAAATGGAAATGGCCAAAACACATCATTCGATAACTGGATTCCACACCAACCAAATCAACTCATCCACCCACCTTTACAGAGACATCCGAGTAGCAACATTAATCGACAAGACAACAAATATATACTTAGAATCATAACCTCCACACCATGTTCAACACCACCGCAAGACACACCACATCCTCAACATCCATTTACCAAAGGATCCAGGAGAAGACACTATTATTTGGCCACATTCAAAAAGAGGTGAATACACAGCTAGAACTGGTTATCAAGTGCTCATTACCAAAACAACCAAATAACCCCCCCACACACACACACACCACTACCACACACACACACACAAAACCAAATAAACCCAATAACCCAACACCCCCAACAGAGCCAAAATTTCAGCACCACAAACCATGCACCTAACCCATGTACCACAAATCCTACTACAACCGCACCGCAACCATATACCACACATCACATTTCAAGATGATTTGGAACTTGAAATTCCCCCCCAAAAATTAGACTTTTCTTGTGGAAAGCCAGTCTACAAGGATTACTTACCTTCAACACACTTGTAGAAAGACATATCGTGACCACAAACCTATGCCTACTCGCAATATTACAACAGAAACCGCTATTCACCTACTCTTCCTTTGTAACAGGCCTAAATAGTCCGGCAAATCATCACCAAAAGTAACCAATACCCCCAACAAACCAAATCCCGGTGAACCAAACGATAACAACCCACGAGTGTCCAAGAATCACTCAACGAAAAGCATACCACATATAACTGTTAAACTCTATGGCTTTACAATGTGGCAACTTTGGTTAACAAGAAATGCAAGATATGACAACAACAACAATCACCTATTCGAGACAACTTTTATAATCCGTAATATATAACGAATACATTTGGGCGCAATAATATTTAATTCCAGGTGATTTCCAAACCTACCTCAAGGTCTACATGAACACTTTATAAATACAACAACAACAACTATCATGGAAGCACCAGAGAACCGGATAAAATAATATGATTTTGTTGTTAAAAGGATGCCCGTGACCACAGAAGAGCAGGATTAATTTAAAGTAATAGTGACAGGACAATACTTTTGTCAATGGCAGCACCACTAGGCAATACAACATCAATGTAAAGAACAGAAACATGGGGATTACTATTAGCAACAAGAATAATGATTCGATAATAATGGCCCAAGATTTGGTTCAAATGGACTCCCATGCAAGAATACAACTACAACAACAACGGTCAGCGACCATCCTTGGTATCCCAAAAGTATGTCAAGGAAATAAATGAACTCTGAGACAAATACCCCATACAAGATTACAACATATCTATCTATCGTAAAGCAAACCAAACGGCGGATTTAACTTGCAAATCATGCGGTCAAACAACAAGCACAACATCCGACTACCTAATCTACAAAAGTGCAAGAAAATATATGCCCACGGTTTTCTTTTAAACATTACATATGATGACACCATAGGGATTAAATTCCAAAGAACTAATAGTAGTTTGAGTTTAATGAATCGGTACTTACCTTTAAAAAAATCTAGTAATATTGTATCCAAAGTCTAAACATAATCTATAACGGATAAACTACTTTCTTTATTTACGCATACTTTAATTATCGGACGATGGCGGAAGGGACGTGTCCCTTAGAGATGAAAAGTGGTGAGTTTGTCCGTCACGTTTGTGTACAAAAAAAATCAAAGTTTTTTATATTTCTAAAATTTGAGAAACTCTTTGAGACGATTGATTAAACATCAAACAAACATATTTTTAGTTCAAACTTCTTTAGAAAAATAATTAGATTGATCAAATGATTCGGACTCTTAAGAAGATATTTGCTTTCCGAAAAACAATGTTCTTCAGGTTGTGAGGTTAGGAAGACGAAATCTCGGGTCGGTTAAAACGATTACTAGACCAAGTAAACGAATAATTCGACCCATATCCAATTCTTGAGGTTGATAAAACCCTGTTCGTAATCATTTGGTTCATATTTCTTTTCTTGTTCTCCAGCGATTAGATGGTGGTAATAGTGTGAGTAACAACGTGGTTTTTCAAAGAAGATGATCATATTAATTTACTGATCCAAAGTCGGTGGTTTTGAGATTTGTTTGTTGAAATGATAAGAAACCCATAGAGAAAATATATGATCATTTCGAGAAGGTATGATTCAAAATAGATTTATGATTATTAGTTAAGCATAATATGGGTTTCTATCTACACTTGGTCAATTTTGTTATCTTTATATACCCTGAAATGAGTATAAAAGTTGGAATTCTAGATTTTTAGTAAGGGATATGAGTAGATACACATTTGAATTATCGGTTGTATATTCATTGTATGTTAGTACAATGTAGATGTAATGATAAGTGATTAATTAGGTTATTTTAGTGTTTACGTAAAATACTTGTGTCTAACAACCACACCCAACAATTCGTTTGGCAACTGAGAGGACTTATTCCAATATACTTTCTAGAGAATCAAATGTGACTGATCAGACTCAATCTAGAGAAAATTATATCAAAGAGTTTAATATCTCTAACTCTTAATTCAATCCGCAATCAACAAACAAATGTGAAACTGGGGTGAATATAAGAGGGTAATTTGAACGTTACCAAAGACTAATGTTCAAGTGTCAATCAATTTAAATCAACATCCAAAGGTTGATATTCTAATTGATTGATCTAAACGCACAACTCCAATGATATTTCAATTATATAACAAAATATAATGCGAAAAGAAATAACACAAGCACCGAAGTTTTGTTAACCAGAAATCATTAGAGCATGGGTCGGTTAACCCACCAGCGTTGGTACAAGTTTGGTTGTCATATTTTAGTGAATCAAAACTCATGTTAAGAGTCCTTGATTATGTACTAGAGTTAAACTTCGTATATGTTAGCTTGAAAGTATTAGGATATGAGACATTACAAGTATTGCGAAGACTTGAAGATGTGAAGAAGCAAGGAGCTACAACGGCAACAATCATCCTTCCAATTGAGGTTAGTGATATTTGACTTGAACTGTTTCGTTCTAACGTATCTTTCAAGTCGCGCATATTGAAACATAATCAAGCATATTTGAACTCTAGATAGACATAGTATTAGGAATACAATACGAGGTTTATTGCTTAACCATTAAACTTTGTAGATAAGACATGTGCATAATCATTTGAATATTATTGTGATTATGTATGGGTATGAGGTGAGGATTTCATCTAGGGAACAATGTTTACATGTGTTCTAAAGAAGTAAGTTCATAAACTTGTTTAAGGACCGAAAAGAAATTTCAGTGTTATTGGTTTTGTTATTCATTGCATATCTTATGAACAACCAATATGTGTGATAGAGTATAAATCACAACTTGTTGTGTTCTTGGGAGAATATTCACAAAGGCCCGACTTATGTATTGGTATAACTTTTATTAGTAAAACCGATCTTAAGTAATCACCGTGGTATGATCGGATTTTGTATGTCTGACCTTGTAAGGGAAAGGGAACCCATCCTTGTAAGGGAAAGGAACGGATCCCTAATGAAGGGAAAGGGAACCGATCCTAGTAAGGGGCAAGTACATCAAAGGAACCGATCCTTGTATGGGGTGCGGCAAGGTTTATAGCGAAAGGGGAACCGATCCTATGGACATGTGCAACACATATAAGTTAGATACCATATATATGTGGGGAACCGATCCTAGTACCTAGTCAACCGAACTTTTTGGGAAGCTAGTGTGACTATGCACAATACTCACATGAAGGTAGAACCGAAAACTTATTTTGGTAGAATAAAGAAACCCATGATTGTGATTGAATGTTGGTTTGATCAATCACATAGTTCTTGAAAAGTCGATGAACCAATTCTAAACTTGTTTGGAAGTGTGGCAAATCGGTTTCAAGGTTTTAAGTGTGAAAGAGAACTTACAAAGTTAAGATGTCGACAAACTTTGAACACGTGTTGTGAATGTTTATTTTATAATTGTTCAAAGATATTCCTTAACGGCTAAGGGAAGAGAATCCCAGATCAAAACATAAGTAAGTTAAGAATCTTTTAATTAAGGTTATTAATTTCATTTTTGTAGAAATTATGAATTAGTAATGTGCATTTACTAATTAGATTTTTGAGAGATTTTGATCGTTATTTTTGGACAAAGTATTTCCGTGAATTATGAAACCGAATCTCGTGCTTTTATGAATATCTTGAGAATTTTCGGTTTGGAAATTCCCCTTAGTGTCCAAACTTCCTTGTCTATAAATACACGAAGTTTTCCTTTCTAGCAAACTAATCTTTCGTAACAACATGATTTTACTCTTTTGTTGTTATTCTGGTGTAGCCGCCTGTTCGGAGAGCAGAGTAACCTAATTAGGCGAAATCTCTTACGGACGTTCGATTTAAAATCTTCTTTGGGATTGAGAAGCTCTAGCGCAACCCGTTGGTGGGAAACTAGATAATTATAGGTTTATCTTTGTTTTCAATTAATTTGATTGACTAACGGTGGTTGAAATCGATTGCACCTAGTTTGTTTATTCTTGAGAGTCTTCTCTTGATATAAGATTCACTCAAAATAGTTCGTAGTTTCGATTGGGGATCTTTAGACTTTTGTTAGTTCTAAAGACAATCTTGTGATAATCCATTGTTAACTGCACTCCTGCGTGTGTGATTGATCCAAGAGATTCAAGTGATTGTGTGCAGGTTTTTATGAAGATTTAAGAAGATTTGAAGACAAAGAAGATATTGAAGATCTCGACTTGTGTTTTATAATCTTTGGTGTGCACAATACTTGTTTCGGTAAGAGGATCCAATTAATAATCGGTTCATCCTTGTGGTAGATTGGATTGATTAATTGAGTAGATCGGCATCAATACGTTTCCTTGTGATTAAAGGTATTGATTGGCTTAATCTTAAATGATTACCCTTGGGTGATTGAACATAAGATAGATCTAAGGACCGACGAAGGAGTTTATGTTAAGATAAACATAAGAGCCTTTGTCCGACTCATATCACTTGGTTGAATAGAGTTGATACCAAACAGATTTGTTGTTCCTCATATTTGGAATACAAACCAGAGGAATTGTTCCAAGTACGTGACTTATTCACAAGTCGGAGGCGTGGGAATACAGACGGAACTAAGTGAACTATAGGGTTAGTTACTTGGTCTCAACTATACGGTTAGGTGTAATTTTGTGTAGCGGCTTAATCACGAGAGTATTCCATTCGGGACAAGGTCCCGGGTTTTTCTCGCATTTGCGTTTCCTCGTTAATAAAATATTGATGTGTCGGTTACTTTTATTTTCCGCATTATAATTATTTTATTATAATTAAAGTAAATCACATAAAACGTTAATTCCTATTTACTTGATAAGCAATCCTATTGTGTTTGGTTAAGTCCGAACCTTGTATCAAGTAAATATACTTCGTTGTTGTATTGTCTCGATCTCGTATCCATGACGACCACACGAAGTGTGAACCGACACTTGCATTGTCTCGACTCGAGTTCATAGACAATCACTTTTGAGAAAGGACTTAAGGTGTAGGAAAAGTTTTAGCTTGAGGTATATTTGGGTACCCTCGCCTTTTCGTAAACCGCAAATGCAGAAAAACCTAGGGACCTAGTCCAGTTTGAACACCACATTGTATTAAACGCTTCTGAGACTCAAGCCTACTACCAATTAACTTCTGACCGGACTATAGTTGAACCCTAATAAATATCACACCGATTCAAGGTACAGTTTGTGCTCCCCACGTCTCGATCCCAAACAGATACTACGCACTTGATTCCCTTAGTGATCTCACCCACAACCAAGAGTTGCTATTACGACCCAAAGTCGAATACTTGATAAACAAATCTGTCTCACACGTAAAAGTCTATAGATTGAATAAATCTGTCTCCCTTTAAAATACCCAAGATTTTTTGTTTTGTCTTTTGATAAATCAAGGTGAACAGGAACCAATTGATAAACCAGACTTATATTTTAGAAGAACAGCCTAGTATTATCAATCACCTCACAATAATCTTAATCGACTAGCGAAACAAGATATTGTGGAATCACAAATGATGAGATGAAGATGTTTGTGATTACTTTTATCTTTCCTATTGGATAAATTAATCTCGAGTCAATTATTTCAATTGTATCAATACGATAAAATCGGGCAAGATCGTAACACACAACTACAAGAGAATAGTTGGGTCTAGCCGCACAATCCCAATGAAGACTTTGAAGTCGTTAACCTCTGGTCTCAATAGAAACCTAAGGTTAAGAGAGACTCGACTCTATTTATGCAACTAGTGACACACATGAGGTGTGGGGATTGGGTTTCATTGCTAGAGTTCTCCTTTATATAGTTTTCAAATCGCAGGTTTGCAATCCAAGTTACCTTGTTAAAAAGCATTCAATATTCATCGTTAGATGAAAAATCTGATTCAACCAAACTAATATATTTCAACCGTTAGATCGAACTTAGCTTGTTACACACAAATGAAATGTACCTTCATTTAGGTTTATGTAACCGTATCACTAAACGTGTACACCATGTTGGTTCACAAATAGTTAACCGAGGTTAGCCATATGATTACTCTCATATCAACCTTATTCATCTTAATGAAAAGCGGGGTACAACAGCCACACCCAATATTTGATTAGCAATCAGTATGGACAAACTCCAATATACTTTCTAGAGAATCAACTAGACAATGACTCGTCTAGATAAAAGTATATCAAAGAGTTTATATCTCAATCTCTCGATTTGATATATACTCAAGCAAATAGAAATCGCTAGTCTTTATCAAATACTAGGGAGATAACTTGGATGGTACCAAAGACCAATATCCAAGTGTCAATCAATTTAAATCAACAACCAAAAGGTCGGATATTCTAATTGATTTAACAACGCACAACCCGTGATATTTCAATTATATAACTGTTGATGGTGGTTTTTAGCTTAGGGTTAAAATCGTAAAACCTTGCATCGACGTGACGTCACTCTGCAAAAGGCGGTCTTGCGAGTACTAACCTCTCCACCGACACACTTATTGAGCTCAGTTCAATATACTTGTATCCATAACACTCAGAAATTCCGGCACTCGCCAATACTAGACTCACCGAGTACTTTCTATGCTATGTTCCCCGTGAGTAACCCCTTAAATCGGTATGTCATGACGGATTTATGTTCACTACAATGGAGTAACATGAACCTCCAAGTACCAAAGTTAAGGCCATTGCACGAAATACTCTGGATTTAAAGCACACGCATTCTCGTAGATAAAGATTTTTGTGGCGTATACAAAATCCGACCAATTATTGTGATGACTCACAAAGAACTCATAAACCCGACTAGTTTGCAAAAATTAGGGTTTCGCGCCTCGCGTGAGTATACTAGACCCCGTTGGTCGAAACCGTGCTTAACCAAGCTAGGAAACCAAATCGCCACAACGCACTAAAAGTGCGGCCGCGCCTAGCATGCTTGAAGCCTCTTTCCATCGACCAATCAGTCGCTTCAAATCCGCCACCGCGCGTTGGAAGTGTGGCCACGCCCTAGCATGCTGGCCCCACTTCCCGTCGACCAATCAGGTTGCTCCAAACCTGCCACGGTCTCAAAAGAGGTCGCTATACTAAGCTAGCTTCCCAAAACACGCTGGCTTCCCAAAAACGCTCCAACTTTCAAAACGCGCCAAACATGCCACGAGGCATAAACGCACTAATTAGGGTTTTAACACGCAAAAACCTTAATTTGGGCAAGTTCACCAAATGCGGTGCCAATTTTACATGCATACCGCTATGCCGCTTTGGCATGGCACCATGCCACGGCTATGCCATTAGCATGCCGCTATGCCATGGCTACACCACTGGCATACCATTAGCATGTTGCCAATACCACTATGCAAACAAGATGTGGCCATGATCAATGACCATCTTTTCTCTTGAGATGCAAAGACTTCGTGGCAAGACTTGTGGCAACTTTTGGCCACAACGCCAAATCCCTTGTTTTGTCCGCCAAACCCTAAATTTGCTACGATGCCAATTCTTTGGTCATCGTGCCAAAAGCATGCGCAATCCATGCCGATCACGCTACCATGCCTCGACCACCAACGAAAGGTAGCCACGATCAGCGACTACCCTTCCTCCCGAGATGCGGATCTCGGCCATTACAAGTTCGCCACCAAACTTGTGGCAACTTTTGGTCGCAATACCAAATTCCATGGTTTATGCCAAAACCCTAATTTGGCCGCCTAAAGTATGCGCGAGCATCCGGCCATGCCGGGCTGGCCGCCAAATGGAAGGCAGCCGTGATCAACGGGCTACCCTTCCTCCCCGAGATGCATATCTCAACCGTACAAGCATGCCACCAAAACCAAACGACTTGTGGCAACCTTTTGGCCGCAATACCGAAATTCCACGGTTGTGCCAAACCTAATTTGGCCGCGCCAAAGGCATGCGCAAGCCATGCCAACACCACGGCCACGCCCACCGGCTACCAACGAAAAGTAGCCACGATCAACGGCTCACCCTTCCTCCCGAGATGCAAAAATCTCGTACCGTCGAAGGTTACCGAACCGGGAAAGCCTTTATATTTTAATTTGCCACACATAGCAACATGCTATACGTTTTCCAATGAAAACACTCGATACATCAAAACATGTCACAACCCGGGGATGCTCATCAGGTATTGGTGCGGGGTTACAACGTGCAACTTGCAATACGCCTGTTATAAGAAAGTGTCATAAAGGTGAGGCGGTTAGTAATGGGCAAGAAATAAGTGGTAAAACGCATCTTCATTATGGAAACATCAATTCCAGGCTGCTATAACTTTTCCACCACTCAACCGCTTCCACTTCTTACGAGGCCAGGTACGTTTTTATTACGACTTGTATAAATGAGTTTCACCTACTTACACTAGAAAACAAGTTTTGGTCAGGAGAACAATACATATCCGTAAATCACTTGGTAGCTTTCCATTCGGCCGCGGTTCAACTTTAGGATACAAGTCGCAAAAACACCCACACTTCCAGAATCAACTATTCCGCCTCAACACTTTCTTCGATTCCTCCCTAAGACCAACCCTTCTCCTTCACTTTGTGACCGAAGAAAGCCCGGAACGACCATTTTCTTGGTTTAGGCGGATTGTACATATTGATCTCTCGAATCAAAAATACTCCGTCGATACATTGTTTTGGGTTTAGATTCGTTTCTCATCCGCACTCACACGAAGTTACCGAAATCAGCAGAAAATGTTTTCACCCACAAACTATTGGCGACCACAGTGGGAGATTAATCTCGGTTACAATATCAATTTCAATTCCAAGTTTCATTATTCAACCAGGACATCAAGATGGTAGAAGAAAACGATTACGCGGGTTCAATGGCTCGTTGTCGCTTATCACACGATGAGGAAGGACCGGGACTTCTCATGAACACAACGACGTCGCTCATGAAGCTCATACATACGCCGGAAGATCAATTTTGTTGGGAGACCCTAAAAGCGAGTAAGTCTTGTTAGACAGAGTACGCAATCTACTACTTCAAAGTTTTTACATTGGAAACCGATGACCAAGTTATCCCCTAAAATCTCATCCCATACTTTCTACCGTCATACAACATTCCGCGGTTCCATGACTCTCCCGGAATATTTGTGCTACTAACAGTCATAATCAAAGCGGCATTATTCCAAAATTCATTCCAAAGAATAATCCAAAACCCTCATAGGTAACAATCATCTATCAATCCAAAACCAAAACCAAACCATAAACTAGGCATTTCGTTTGCCTTTCAAAAAAAAAAAAAAAAAACCCTAAGCAAAAAGAGGTCAGAAGATGTAAGATGTTCAAGGAAAATCATTCAAAGAATGGCTTGCTCTTCTGGGAGAAGACCTCCTTCACTCTTTTGGAGAGCGCTTTGTTTGGCTTCAACTTTTGGACAACCTTCCGATTTCCGCTTCTCGTTGATTGATCACATCCGCTTGGAGGGGCCTTGATCGCCTCAACTCGCAACTTTTGGATCTCAGGTAAAACCTCGATGAACTGTGTGGAGCGTTGAACTCAAAGTTTACGACGTGTCCGTGGAACTCCCACTCGAGATTACATCCCTTAAACAATCGGATCAGCAACAAACCCCGAGAACACTAGCGCCGAAATCATCCCCGACTAACGCTCCTTTCAAAGGGCATTAATACGCTACCCGCCACCAATGGCGCGAAAACGTTCTCCTTCGGTGTTACACCGCCGATCACTGGCAGCTGCAGCTACGCCGCGCTCCCAATATTTCTACAAGTCCGACACCTCCACTGCCACTGTGAGCCGCTACTCCATCACCTGGATGAGAGATGAGGAGTCAGAGGAAGCCAACCTCCCCTTACCACTTTTGATTTGATGGAAATACAAAAGGTTCCCATAGGCTCTAGACAAGACATGGCTACAACTCATAAGGACATACCTATTTTCCTCAATACACTAACAAGCGGCTACCACAAGAGTCACGTCCACTTTTTTTAACATCGCGCAAACACTTCAAGAGATGCGCCTTATAGAAGAAGAGGCTCGTGATGGTGTCTAAAACACCTAATTTCATATCTAGTATTTATGCTTTCTTTGCTATTTTTCTTGTGAATTATGTACTTTACGTGTGTTTTTTGAGTTATTAGGTACTTTGTGGAGTCGCACGGAGGAAAAGAAGCGGAAATCACCCAAATTGAGCCAAAGGGCAAAATTGTCATTTCGCAGGCGAACACTAACCTGAGCCCAGTCAAGGTTAAGAGGCAACTCGTTGGAGGAGCACTACGGACATGAGAGCTAAGGTTAAGGGGCTGCTGGGGATGGGTACCCTTATCTGTTTCACCAAGGTGGCCTTATCAACCTCGCATTTTTCCTACACGACTTAAAAAGTTAGAGAAAATCAATTCTCAATTATTTGTCTCTAAAACATAGAGAAGAACGAGGCACAAACAGCCATGGAAGGAATTCAATCGAGAGTTTTCTCTCATTCATTTCATTCTCCCGAACCCGAAATCGAGAGAGAGAACGATGATTGCCGCCGCTAACAAGAGTTCTTCTCACGGAAAACCAAGATCGATATGGGTTCGTGGTGGTTGACCTGCACGTTGAGTTACGGGGAGGATTAATTGGTTGTGAGGAATTTGAGTTTGAGAGTTGAAGTTGATGCCGAGAATGAGATGGGGTTCAAGTCGAAAAAGAGAGAAGAACTCGAAGCTTGCCGATGCCATCGATTTCTCTGCACGCTAACAGGGAAATTCGGGTTTAGTTGGTGGTTTTGACTGGATTTTCTGGTGGTGTTGTCGGATGAGAGGATTCAAGGACATAGGTTTGAAGCATTTGCGGTGAAGTGAAGAATTGACACTCGATTTGAAGAAGTTAGGGTTCACGATATCGATTGGTTAATAGGGTGGAAGAATTTGAGATCGAAGAAGAAAAGATGAAATAGAAGATGGGTTTTGACCTGGATTTTCCTGGGTGGTTTGTTTGGATGAGAAGGTAAAGCTGTGATAGTGGTGAAAATGAGGAATTGAAAGTCCAGAGGTGAATACATGAGAGTCGGGAAGTGGTGATATGAATTGCATTGATTGAAGTGATGGTCGAGTTTGAGATGGGATTGCATCCGCAATGAAGTGTTGTTCTTCTTGTGACAGTGAGACATGAGGCAAATGGATGATGAGCTTGAGCTAATAGGTTTGCAGGCATTGGTGCTGCTGCTCGGTGGTCATGGCTCGAGGCAAAAGGGTATTGACCGGAGAAGTTGCAGTACATTCTCGCCAGAATTATTACAGGTTGAGCAGGGGAAGACAAAGTATTGCTTGTGCGGGCATCGAGTGAAGTTGTTGTTGCAGGGAGAATTGGATGCAATGCTATGAACTACTGGCAATGAACTCGATGAAGATGGTGAAATTTCTGCTGCAAGATTGTGCTTAAGGAGTTTGTTGATTATGGAAGCGAATTGAACTCGAGATGTCGGGAGTTGGTTTGCGGGGGAAGCTTGAGTAGCAAAGGTGAAGTCGGCAGAGTGTTAATCTTGGAGCCGGATCTGAGAAGGGTTTAGAGCTCATTGGCCGACAAAATTTGCAAAGATGAGCCAAGTTGGTGACTCGTGCGAGAGAAGATTCTGGTGGCTAGAGGTGATTGGCACGGAGGTGTGCAGGCAATTGAAGAATTGGCACTAAAGTGTATGGCATGAGCTGGTATTGATGATTGGTATTTGTTGGTTTACTCGTGGAATGCGGCTACAGCGAGGAGTGAGATGGAGTTATTCAATGACTAGTTGATGTTGTCTGCAGTGATGGAAGGGTTTCATGGCCGAAGAGAAGGGAGATTATGGACCAGTAATTTACGCAGAAGAGTGATTGGTTGTCTTTAATGTTACAAGGGTAATCTTTGCGAGGATCAAGCCGAGAAAAATACACAACATGGATTGGAATCGTAATGGTATTACAGGGGAAACTGCAGGTGGTTTATGGCTCAGATGGCTGCAGATTGGAGTTGGGATTGTGTTGTAGAGATGGAACAGCCAAGATGGCTGAAGTGGAGTTGTGATGCACCACAATGGTGCAACATAGATGTTATGGCTCATGCAATAGTCCGGCAGTGCAAATCACTGGTGAAGTGAATTAGAGTGACTTAGACCCCGATTCAGTCCGATTAGCCACCCGACTCACCGAGCCTTGACCCGATTTGACTTTTGATTCTGGACTGAGTTGACCGAATTGACCCCGACCGATTTGACCCGTTGACCGGTGACCGGGCGGACTTTGCCGGTCACCTGAGACAGTTTCCGGCGACTATTCCGGCCAAGTTTCGGCCACAATCCCAGTTTTCCGGCGACCATTTTTTTGGACGAGAATTTCTCACACAGGTTTCTCTCACTTAATGGGCTTAGTGGATTTCTATCTAATGGACTTTGAAGACAAAACCTAATATTGGAAGGAGTATCCTTTATGGAAATAGAGAAACATATAAAAAGAGGACTTTTACCTAATTGAGGATATCTTGGAGATCTTTTGGCCTCTACTTGTTTTTCTAGGGTTTAGAACCATGAAGTCTTTTCTCTTTCTTCTTGTTATGAACTCCATGAATATGAGCTAGAGTTTTATTATTGGTTATAGAATAAGTTGGATTTCCAAATATGGGTTTTAATTCAATAAATTAGTTTTCTCTCATATTATCGTTTATGATTCACCATTAAAATTGTTACATGATTTGAATGCTTGTTTAGTCGAGTCGCAATCGATTGAGTTTGTTTTCATCTCTATTGCTAGATTAGGTTATTATATGAAAAGTGATAATTCCCGGTTGAAGTAGCATAAATATGATTATAGTTTGTAGTGATATATTCTTATGATCATATGTGAGTTATAACCTTTGTTAAATCGGATTAGTGCGCTTTCCACGTTCGATTGCTTTGATTGGCCTGATTTCATAGAACGTAATGCATCTAGGGAATTAAACTTGATTAGTGCTTTTATCACGTTAGGTTGTTCCTTTAGGTAGAATTCATATTAAGCATCTTTAATGTGTTTGTTGATGACAAGAGGAGATTAGCGGGATATTCTTGCGATCAAGGTATTCTAGGGTCTTTGATAAAAGTTGAGATTAAAATATCAATTCTAGTTATTGTGTTGAAAACATGTTTGTGATTGAAGACAAATCCATGACCAATATCTTCTTATCCTTGATTTGATTTGTTTACTTTTCTTTATTTGCTTTTATTTTATTTTATTTCATAAAATCACAAAACTATTTAGGTGTTATTTATAGGGAACCGAAACAATTTGACAACCTAGACCTCTCTGTGGGATCGATCCTTTCTTGCCCTTGCTATATTTATATTTTGAGTAGTAAGAAAGTGTAATTATATTTTGACGCTTACTGACGCGATCAAATTTTGGCGCCGTTGCTTAGGGAGGCAGCGGTTGTTAATTGTTTTTGGTTTCTTTATTTTTGTTTTTAGTTTTTGTTTTATTTTTCTTATTTTCTAGGTTTTAACCTTGTTTTGAGAATTATTTCAGGTGCTTATTTCTATGGAAGGAGCATATTGGAACGATGGATACGGTTTTCAACAACCTCAACTATACGACAACTACCAATTCCATGGGTATAATCAAAACCAATTCATTGGTTATGACCAATATTCCATGGAACCTTGTGGTTTTCCTCAACAACCTTATGGCGGGTATGTGTGTGAACAACCACAAGGATGGGAGGATTCTTATGCTTGTGAACAAAAGTCTCTAACTTTATAGACAAAGTTTCCACCTTTTACAAGAGGAATTTCAAAAAGCTAAAGAGACTACAAACGAGCAACTCAAGAACTTCGTGAAGGTTTTGACTATCTTGCGAAGAGGCATTCATCAATATAAGGAAGATATGGATAATTCTTATGTGCATATGGTTTGTGATGAATATTTGATTGATGCTAATGTTGAAAAGGCCAAACCTTGACACTTTCGTGGATAATTGTGTAGTTAACTCAACTCTTGATCTTAATAATGATCATTCACCTATTCAAAAGGATGAGTTCGAGATTAACAACACTAAATTCAGTGAGGACCAATCTTATGTTGACTATGATAGTGACGTGATTATGATATATTGCTTGGAACAACTCATGGTGACATCCCCGAGGAAAGTGTACAACGGAGTCTTTTTGGGATCAAGATGAAGACGAAGAGGAATATGTCGACACTTGTGTAGATTACTCAAGCATTGATCTTAATAATGATCAAGAGCCTATTCAAAGGGTGGAGCTTGAGGATGATGCATTTTCGAGTGTTCTAAAAAGTTTCTTATAATAAAATTTGGATCCTTAAAAGAGTATGTGCCTTACAACAAAAAGGAGGAATATGTTGAGAATGAGACCGTTATGACCACTATTGTGGAAGACCCAATTGAGCTTGCATATGATTGTAATGATGATGTTTATGTCGAGACTTTGGTTACTGGCTGAAACGGAAGAAGAATGGTTGCAAGGTTTGATGAGGACCATGATATAAAAGAGGTGAATTATTCACTTGAGTTTTTCAAGGATGAAGAGGATTCCGTGATAAAAGAGATTGTGCAAGGTTTATCTAACCCTTTGCCTATTGTTTCTTCTCCTTTACCTCTTATTGGTTTGAATGTATGTGCTTGAAAACATTGTTGAATGACTTTGTTTCTCGTTTTCCGCCATTAGAGATACTTGATTCTCATACTATGCAGGTTTTGAAACAAGAAACCGTGGAAGTACCCGACTTCTATATTCTTTATACACTCCCAAGTGTGGGGAAGTTTTTATCGGTTCATAGCTTCACTTTTGTTTTATATTACTAATATTTGTGTGGAGCTAGTGTTTGCAAAACAGGTTCTATGGAAGGATCCTCAACTTTTCAGATTGTTGGTATATGGACGATAACAAAAGAGTCGGGCTGACGACTTTAAACCAAGCGCTACATGGGAGGCAATAGGTTTTGTATTTTAGTCCCTTTTATTTTTTGTTTTTTATTGTTTTCATATCATATTTGCATCCCCATGTTTAATTTCATTGCGTCCGGAATCTATCTTAGAAGAGAATTATGACGAATACCTTTTCGTCAGAAAAATTCAGACTGCACGTAGTTCAGTCCAGAGACCATAACTGTCAGACCGTTTATCGAAACACTGTGCCCTTTTGACACTTTGTAGAAAACACGTAGATGAACAACTTTTTGTGAAATGGAGTTTTTTCCAAATTCCTTACCAATTTATACAGTTTTTGCGTTTTATCTGCTGTTACGTCAGAATTCAGAATTTTCGGTTTTACATTGAGGACAATGTGAAGTTTAAGTGTGGGGGAAGTCTTTTTTGCATATAGAGTTTTTAGCCCTTTTGAGTCAAAATTTTCAATTTTTTTGTATATATTTGAATAAAACTCCAACTTGTGGTTAGTTTAGAGTCACATAGTATACATGTCGCTAAGATTACATCGAGAATCTCATAATAGTGATGAACTTAGAGATGACAGAGAACATGATCGGGTTTCTTAATTGTATGAGAGTTAAAGTTGGATTTAAACATGCCGGTGGCAAATAAGGTGCAGACTGAATTCAGTATTAGAGTAGTGATCCCCTATAGTGGAGACTACCCAAGTTACATAATGTGAGGCACCGAGCCTTCAATTCTTTGTACCTGTCTAAATTTGTGCTTTTAGAGTGTGTGTGTCACCGTACGTAAATTCGGGCAGAATGGTGAGCTGTCCAATTTCCCACCATAGAAGCACTATTTTGATCTCTTGAGTGCTATTTTACCAATCATGATGGTGACATCGAATTGCTAACTTACATACCACTTGTAATCTTGTTTCATTAGCACCATCCACCTTATCTCTCTCTACACCAACAGTCCATAGAAACACTATCATCACCAACAAGAGGAGCATCACAAATTTGAAGGAAAGTTGAAAACGTTTGAGGTTTACAAGCAACAATACAAAAAAAAAGTGGAAATTATCAAGATGAAAGTTCGAAAAGTTTATGATATCAAGACATATAAGTTGTGAAGATTCAAGCGGTAAAGTACTTATACCATGGCATTGATTTACATTTTTTATTTTTGTATTTTACTTCTCTTGTCTCAATGAAAAAAAAAAAAAAAAAAAAAAAAACGAAAATTAAAAAAAAGAGAGAAAAAAAAAAAAAAAAAAAAAAGAAAAGAGAAAAGTTTTAGGTTTGTTAATAGTTTTTTATTTTGTTTTATTTTTATTTTATTTTGTATTTGTTTGATTTCTAAAAAAAAAAAAAAAAAAAAAAAAAAAAAAGAAGTTGGGTTTGTATAGTTGTTTTTATTTTTGTATTCTTTCAATAAAGCCTATGGAAAGAAGGAATATTGATAGGTGTAGAATACACCGTATTTAATATCTAGTATTTATGCTTTCTTTGCGAGTTTTCTTGTGAATTATGTATCTTATGTGTGCTTTTGAGTTTATTAGGTGCAATGGAGTCATTTGGAGCAAAAAGACCAATTGGAACTCGTTCAAATACAAGATTTCTACTTTTCATTGTGTAGAGGACGAAAAAGACGAAGCCAGCGAAAGAATGAAGTAAATCGATGTCGTATAAAGAAGTTACGGGAGAAACGAGAAGTTAAGCTTGTTGGTTATCCGAAACCGATGATTAAACAAAGATTGCTATTGACACCCCATCAGGCGTTAAGGGCATACAAGCTTCATAAGAAAATCGAATTGTCGAGTCCTGGAAGACCTGACAGTGGAATAGCGTTATAAAGGCACCCGCAACATCGATAGGGGGCTGCCACAATCATCTTATTCAATCCATTATCACGGCAAAGCAAGGTGGGAAGTTCCGAATGAGTTGTGTGACGGTGGAGAGTTGCTTAACGAAGACCGAGTACTGGCAGTTCAAGATTGATGCCGATATCGGAGAAAAGAAGATGGAGGATACAAAGGAAGATCATGATGGGTTTTGTTGTGTTTGATGAGTTTTGTTGTTGATGATAATCGGTAATGGTGGGTTTAGTCAGATCTGACGAGTTTATGACGTCTTCTTTGTGAGCTTGGCATGACATGCATGGAGGAGTCAAGCCGGTGATGCTCGATGGTGTAAGGTGACAATGAAGAAATCTTGGATAGCGAATGGAGTTTGGCGCGGTGATGGTGATTGCGTTTATGGTCTTGTGGATCGGTGGGGAGCAAAGCTGTGGACAATGGAAGATGATGATGCTAACGGTGGTCCGTGGTTGATCTTTGTCGGAGATGGAGAAGATGATCGTCGGAGTTGGTATCCGCTGTTTGCTTAGGTGATGTTGGGCGATGAAGGAGATAGCTCGATTTGGCTATGGAATAAACGGAGATGATGTTGCATTATCGAGTACTCAAGGGC
Source organism: Papaver armeniacum (assembly GCA_023531295.1). NCBI lineage: Eukaryota > Viridiplantae > Streptophyta > Magnoliopsida > Ranunculales > Papaveraceae > Papaver > Papaver armeniacum. The sequence continues at coordinate 19,156 of JAJJWW010009145.1, forward strand.
ACGCAGCCAGCCAACGTTGATGATATTGTTTGATGACATGGCAAGAGTTGAGCAAGATGGGAGAAGCTCGATGGATGAAGAGAAGATGGGTTTATCTTCAGAAGTTTTATTATGGTCATCGTTGGCGGTTGGAGATGAAATGAGAATGTTCAATGGACGCCGGCGGACACGATGGAGGATTCTCGCGACGATTGGGAAGAGTGTTGGACGAGTTTGGTTTTCTTGCACAAGGAAGAATTGCTTGTCGAGGAACTTGAGGATGGATTTGGCTGGACAGAGAAGATCAATATCTGCTAATGGGTGTGATGCTCGGGTTTCACCGAGGCGAGAAGACAATGGTTGCAACTCTATCCGTGAGTCCGCTGCGAATGATGGCGTGATGACAAGTATCAATGGAGTTCGTAATACTTAGGAGAGCGAAACTGCTATCGAAAAACGAGAGTGATCACCGACGAAACAAGAAAAGAATGATAAGGAGATGCTACCGATGAGAGTCACCTTGGCGGTGGACTCTCGCTTCTTACATTACGAGATCGAAGGCAAAGTGGTATTCAAGGGAATTATTGGTAACGTAGGTGATGGAAGGGAAGCTAACGGTGCAGATACTGAGATGAGAATGACGAGATTATGAGAGAATGAAGAGGTTTCTTTGCCATTAATGAGTTGGAAGTCAATGGAAGAACTCGAGCTCGATGCGGGATTTTAAAGCATTCGATGAGCTTTGAATGAGTTCATGAGTCCGTGGTGGTATGATTTGCCGGCGACTATCGAGAGCTTACGAGAGAATTGCCTTGTCGGGCCCACAGAACCGATAGGCAACTGCAGACTTTCGGCTTGGTAGTGACTTGCTTTTGGATTTTGGCGATTTTGGCAGCCACTTTGCACGCAGGTGATGCACGGACACTTTCCTAATTTTACTAGGTTTCCTAGTTTCTTCAAGAGGAGGTTATAAAACTCTATATATAGAGAAAGCCTAGGCACAATTTGGAGGGATCTTAGACGTTGTTTTATTATCTTTTCTCTACTTTGTTCTAGGGTTTTACCATGAAGTTTCTTCTCTTTCTTCTTGTGATGAACTCCTTGAATATGAGTACCTAAGTTTATTATTGGTTATGGAATAGTTGGATTTCACATAAGCATGATTCTTTGATTCAATATATTAGTTTTGTCTCATATTTATCGCTTTGCAATTCTCTCCGAAAATATTGTTTTATGATTGATTGATTGTTTTGTCAAGTTGCAAATTGGTAGAACTTCTAATCACATCTATTGCTAGTTTAGGGTTTGTTATACGCAAAAGTGATATTCCTTGGATACAAGTAGCATAATATGATTATAGTTTGTAGTGATATATTCTTATGATCATATGTGAATCGTAACCTTTGTTAAATTGAATTAGTGCGCTTTCCACGTTCAATTGCTTTGATTGGCCTGATTTCATAGAACTTAACGCATCTAGGGAATTAAACTTGATTAGTGCTTTTACACGTTAGGTTGTTCCTTTAGGTAGAATTCATATTCGCATCTTTTAATGTGTTTGTTGATGGCATGAGGAGATTTATGGATATTCTTGCGATCAAGGTATTCTAGGGTCTTTGATAAAAGTTGAGATTAAAAATCAATTCTAGTTATTGTGAAAAAGCATGTTAGTGAATGAAAACGAAATCCTTAACCAATATCTTTTCTATCTTATTTGTTTGCTTATTTGTTTCTTTGTTTTTATATTTATTTAGTTTAAAAAAATCAGAAAATCCACCCGGTGTTTTATATAGGAAACCATAACAATTCGACAACCTAGACCTCTCGTGGGATCGATCCTTTCTTGCCCTTGCTATATTTATATTTTGAGTAGTAAGAAAGTGTAATTATATTTGTGTCGCTTACGACAGCGGTCAAATTGCGCCGTTCACGGGAGGCAGCGGTTGTTAATTGTTTTTGGTTTCTTATTTTTGTATTTAGTTTTTGTTTTATTTTTATTTTTTTTTACTATTTTCTCGGGTTCTAACCTTGGTTTGAGAATCTTATTTGTGTGCTTATTTCTATGGAAGGAGCATATTGGAACAATGGATACGGTTTTCAACAACCTCAACAATATGATAACTACCAATTCCATGGGTATAATCAAAACCAATTCATTGGTTATGACCAATATTCCATGGAACCTTGTGGTTTTCTCAACAACCTTATGGTGAGTATGTGTGTGAACAACAACAAGGATGGAGGATTCTTATGCTCTTGAACAAAAGGTCTCTAATTTTATAGATAAAGTTTCCAACTTTTTACAAGAGGAATTTCAAAAGCAAAAGAGACTACAAACGAGCAACCCAAGAACTTCGTGAAAGTATGACTATCTTACGAAGAGACATTGATCAATACAAGGAAGATATGGATAATTCTAATGTGCATATGGTTTGTGATGAATATTTGATTGATGCTAATGTTGAAAAAGGCCAATCCTTGGGCACTTTCGTGGATAATTGTGTAGTTAACTCAACTCTTGATCGTAATAATGATCATTCACCTATTCAAAAGGATGAGTTAGAGATTAGTAACACTAATTTCAGCGAGGAACAATCTTATGTTGACTATGATAGTGACGGTGATTATGATACATTGCTTGAAACAACTCATGGTGACATCACCGAGGAGTCTTTTTGGGATCAAGATGAAGACGAAGAGGAATATGACGACACTTGTGTAGATTACTCAAGCATTGATCTTAATAATGATCAAGAGCCTATTCAAAGGGTGGAGCTTGAGGATGATGCATTTTTGAGTGTTCTAAAAAGTTTCTTATGATAAAATTTGGATCCGCAAAAGAGTATGTGCCTTACAACAAAAGAGGAGTATGTTGAGAATGAGACCGTTATAACCAATATTGTGGAAGACCCAATTGAGCTTGAAATGATTGTAATGATGATGTTTATGTCGAGACTTTGGTTAAAAAGCGGAAACGGACGAAGAATGGTTGCAAGGTTTGATAGAGGACCATGATATACATGAGGTGAATAATTCACTTGAGTTTTTCAAGGATGAAGAGGATTCCATAATATTAAGAGATTGTGCAAGGTTTATCTAACCCTTTGCCTATTGTTTCTTCTCCTTTACCTCTTATTGGTTTGAATATATGTGCTTGAGAATATTGTTGACTCCACTTTGTTTCTCGTTTTTCCGCCATTAGAGAAACTTGATTCTCATACTATGCAGGTTATGAAACCGGAAACCGTGGGAGGTACCCGACTTCTATATTCTTTATACACTTCCAAGTGTGGACAAGAATAAGTGTGGGGGAAGCTTTTATCGGTTCATAGCTTTACTTTTGCTTTATGTTACTAATATTTGTGTGAAGCTAGTGTTTGCAAAACAGTTCTATGGACGGATCCCCAACTTTTAGATTATTGGTGTATGGGGAATGAATTCTTACAAGAAGCTAAGTCGGGCCGACGACTATAAAACAAGCGCTAAGTGGGAGGCAACCCACCGGTTTTGTATTTTTATCCTTTTGCATTTTATTTTTGTTTCGTTTATTTATTTTTTACTGTTTTCATATCATATTTGCATCCCTATGTTTAATTTCATTGAGTCCGTAATCTATCTTAGAAGAGAATTATGCGGGAATACCTTTTTCGTCAGAAAATTTCAGACTGCGCGTAGTTCAGTCCAGAGACCATAACTGTCAGACCGTTTATCAAAACATTGTGAAATTTTGACACTGTGTAGAAAACACGTAGGCGAACAACTTTTGTGAAATGGAGTTTTTCCAAATTCTTACCAATTTGCACAGTTTTTGCGTTTTATCTGCTGTTACGTCAGAATTCAGAACTTTCAGTTTTACACATTGAGGACAATGTGAAGTTTAAGTGTGGGGGAGCATTTATATGTTTGTATAGTTTGTTTTTGACACCATTAGTGGATGGAACCATTTTGAATGCAGGAGTTGAGGAACCAATTAACTAAAAGGGAAGAAATTAGCTCAGAAATCACAAATTATATGATAGTTGTTACCATATCTCGGAATATCACCATATCACATTTATTTTTTATTTTTCCATATTTATCTATTGTTCTCTAAGTGCTTTGGTGGGTCACTAAAATCGACGTGTTATTACTGCTAGGATGAAATAGAGTGGTTGAGTTACATGATGAAAAAAAAAAAAAAAAATTTTGAAAAAGAAAAGAAAAAAAAAAGACCGACCAATTAGACCAAAACGGAATAAAAGACACTTGGGAATAGCAGTATGTGTGAAACGTAGTCCCTGTCTCCGTCGCCTAAACAAGCGTGGAATGCAGGATCCAAGGCAACTATCATGTACTTGCTGACAAGAAGCATGCGCTTGGATCCAAAAGATCTAATCATGCCGTCTAAAAAAAAAAAAGAGAAATTGGATCCAGTTTGATCCAATTATAAAAAAAAAGAAAAGAAATATTATTGTGTTGAATAAAGTCACTTTTGGTTCCCTTGTATATGCCAGTGAGTTGATGTAGCATTCAGCACCAAGTAGCTCAATCCAATAGGATTAGGTTCATCTTAGCAGTGACCTTCAGACAGATATGGGAAACATCGAACACTTGTGAATATTCGCCAACATCTACATCTATATCCATCTTCTTAATCTTTTCATCGGTGATTGTGGTTTGTTAGTTTCTATATTGTGGCTTGTTCGACTATCTAATTTAGAGTTTATTTACTAATACTGAATTGAATTTGCAAGGTATCTCCTCCGAGTCAATTTGGATTCGTTCATTGATTTGTCACGAATAGACAGGAGTTTGAAATATAGGTTTTGTAGGTAGATCTCTTGTAAACCTTCACGAGACTATAACTCGTCCACTAGGGACACCTAGGGGTTTAAAGGCTTGTTATTTATGCTAAAAGTGACCGTAGCCTCGACGTCACGGAGTTGTATGTATTTTTTTTTTTTTTTTTTTTTGAATGTTTTGTTTGATTTGCTCGAGGACTAGCAAAGTCTAAGTGTGGGGGAATTTGATAGGTGTAGAATACACCGTATTTAATATCTAGTATTTATGCTTTCTTTGCTAGTTTTCTTGTGAATTATGTATCTTATGTGTGCTTTTGAGTTTATTAGGTGCAATGGAGTCATTTGGAGCAAAAAGACCAATTGGAACTCGTTCAAATACAAGATTTCTACTTTTCATTGTGTAGAGGACGAAAAGACGAAGCCACAGCGAAAGAATGAAGTAAATCCGATGTCGTATAAAGAAGTTACGGGAGAAACGAGAAGTTAAGCTTGTTGGTTATCCGAAACTGATTAGTTAAACAAAGATTGCTATTGACACCCCATCGACGTTAAGGGGCATACAAGCTTCATAAGAAAATCAATTGTCGATCTGGAAGACCGACAGTGGAATAGCGTTATAAAGGCACCCGCAACACCGATAGGGGCTGCCACAATCATCTTATTCAATCCATTATCACGGCAAAGTGTGGGGAAGTTCCGAATGAGTTGTGTGACGGTGGAGAGTTGCTTAACGAAGACCGAGTCTGGCGAGTTCAAGATTGATGCAGTATCGGAGAAAAGAAGATGGAGGATGTTAAATGAAGATCATGATGGGTTTTGTTGTGTTACTGGAGCCGACGAGTTTTGTTGTTGATGATAATCGGTAATGGTGGGTTTAGTCATGCACGACGAGTTTATGACGTTGTCCGCTTTGTGAGCTTGGCATGACATGCATGGAGGAGTTGAAGCTGGTGATGCTCGATGGTGCAGAAGGTGACAATGAAGAAATACTGGATAGCGAATGGAGTTTGAAACTGGCAGTGATGGTGATTGCGTTTATGGTGCTGTGACTGGTGGGGAGCAAAGCTGTGGACAATGGAAGATGATGATGCTAACGGTGGTCTGTGGTTGATGCTGTCGGAGATGGAGAAGATGATCGCTGGAGTTGGTATCTGCTGTTTGCTTCCGGTGATGTTGACTGATGAAGGAGATAGCTCGATTTGGCTATGGAATAAACGGAGATGATGTTGCATTATCGAGTACTCAAGGTACTGCAGCCAGCCACTGTTGATGATATTGTTTGACAGCATGGCAAGAGTTGAACAGATGGGAGAAGCTCGATGGATGAAGAGAAGATGGGTTTATGCTGTAGTTTTATTATGGTCATCGTTGGCAGTTGGAGATGAAATGAGAATGTTCAATGGACGCTGGCAGACACGATGGAGGATTCTGCAGCGATTGGGGAAGAGTGTTGGACGAGTTTGGTTTTGCTGTACAAGGAAGAATTGCTGTCGAGGAACTTGAGGATGGATTTGGCTGGACAGAGAAGATCAATATCTTCTAATGGGTGTGATGCTCGGGTTTCACTGAGGCAGAGAAGACAATGGTTGCAACTTCTATCTGTGGAGTCTGCTGCGAATGATGGCAGTGATGACAAGTATCAATGGAGTTCGTAATACTTCCGGAGAGCGAAACTGTTGGCTGAAAACGGAGAGTGATCACCGACGAAACAAGAAAAGAATGATAAGGAGATGCTACTGATGAGAGTCAGCTTGGCAGTGGACTCTCGCTTCTTACATTACCAGATCGAAGGCAGTGGTATTCGAAGGGAATTATTGGTAACTGTGGGTGATGGAAGGGAAGCTAACGGTGCAGAGATACTACAGATGAGAATGACGAGATTAGCAGAGAATGAAGAGGTTTGCTGCCATTAATGAGTTGGAAGTCAATGGAAGAACTCGAGCTCGATGCTGGGATTTTTAAAGCATTCGATGAGCTTTGAACAGAGTTCATGAGTCTGTGGTGGTATGATTGCTGGCGACTATCGAGAGCTTACGAGAGAATTGCCTTGTCAGTTCCACTTAAGCGATAGGCAAAGCAGACTTTTCACGACTTTGGCCGTGACTTGCTTTTGGATTTTGGCGATTTTGGCGACCACTTTGCAGGGTGATGCACGGACACTTTCCTAATTTTACTAGGTTTCCTAGTTTCTTCAAGAGAGGAGGTTATAAAACTCTATATATAGAGAAGCCTAGGCACAATTTGGAGATATCTACCACGTTTTATTATTATCTCTTCTACTTTATTCTAGGGTTTAGAACCATGAAGTCTTTTCTCTTTCTTCTTGTGATGAACTCCATGAATATGAGTACCTAAGTTTATTATTGGTTATGGAATAGTTGGATTTCACAAAGCATGATTCTTTGATTCAATATATTAGTTTTGTCTCATAATTATCGTTTTGCAATTTCTGAAAATATTGTTTTATGATTGATTGATTGTTTTGTCAAGTTGCAAATTGGTAGAACTTCTAATCACATCTATTGCTAGTTTAGGGTTTATTATACATAAAAGTGATATTCCTTGGATACAAGTAGCATAATATGATTATAGTTTGTAGTGATATATTCTTATGATCATATGTGAATCGTAACCTTTGTTAAATTGAATTAGTGCGCTTTCCACGTTCAATTGCTTTGATTGGCCTGATTTCATAGAACTTAACGCATCTAGGGAATTAAACTTGATTAGTGCTTTTACACGTTAGGTTGTTCCTTTAGGTAGAATTCATATTCGCATCTTTTAATGTGTTTGTTGATGAAAAGAGGAGATTTGCGGGATATTCTTGCGATCAAGGTATTCTAGGGTCTTTGATAAAAGTTGAGATTAAAAATCAATTCTAGTTATTGTGAAAAGCATGTTAGTGAATGAAAACGAAATCCTTAACCAATATCTTTTCTATCTTATTTGTTTGCTTATTTGTTTATTTGTTTTTTGTTTTTTTTATTTATAAAAATCACAAAATTCTTAGGTGTTATTTATAAGGAACCATAACAATTTGACAACCTAGACCTCTCTGTGGGATCGATCCTTTCTTGCCCTTGCTATATTTATATTTTGAGTAGTAAGAAAGTGTAATTATATTTGTGTCGCTTACGACATCGATCAAATTTTGGCGCCGTTGCCGGGGAGGCAGCGGTTGTTAATTGTTTTTGGTTTCTTATTTTTGTATTTAGTTTTTGTTTTATTTTTATTTTTCTTATTTTCTGGGTTCTAATCTTGTTTGAGAATCTTATTTCAGGTGCTTATTTCTATGGAAGGAGCATATTGGAACAATGGATACGGATTTCAACCTCAACAATATGATAACTTCCAATTCCATGGGTATAATCAAAACCAATTCATTGGTTATGACCAATATTCCATGGCACCTTATGGTTTTCCTAACAACCTTATGACGGGTATGCGTGTGAACAACCACAAGGATGGGAGGATTCTTATGCTTGTGAACAAAAAGTCTCTAATTTTATAGATAAAGTTTCTACCTTTTTACAAGAGGAATTTCTAAAAGCTAAAGATACTACAAACGAGCAACTCCAAGAACTTCGTGAGGTATGACTATCTTACGAAGAGACATTGATCAATACAAAGGAAGATATGGATAATTCTAATGTGCATATGGTTTGTGATGAATATTTGATTGATGCTAATGTTGAAAAGGCCAATCCTTGGGCACTTTTGTGGATAATTGTGTAGTTAACTCAACTCTTGATCGTAATAATGATCATTCACCTATTCAAAAGGATGAGTTCGAGATTAGCAACACTAACTTCAGCGAGGAACAATCTTATGTTGACTATGATAGTGACGGTGATTATGATACATTGCTTGAAACAACTCATGGTGACATCTCCAGGAGTCTTTTTGGGATCAAGATGAAGATGAAGAGGAATATGTTGACACTTGTGTAGATTACTCAAGCATTGATCTTAATAATGATCAAGAGCCTATTCAAAGGGTGGAGCTTGAGGATGATGCATTTTTGAGTGTTCTAAAAAAGTTTCTTATGATAAAATTTGGATCCACAAAAGAGTATGTGCCTTACAACAAAAAGAGGAATATGTTGAGAATGAGACCGTTATGACCAATATTGTGGAAGACCCAATTGAGCTTGCAAATGATTGTGATGATGATGTTTATGTTGAAACTTTGGTTACGGCAGAAACGGATGAAGAATGGTTGCAAGGTTTGATAGAGGACCATGATATACAAGAGGTGAATAATTCACTTGAGTTTTTCAAGGATGAAGAGGATTCCGTGATACAAGAGATTGTGAAAGGTTTATCTAACCCTTTGCCTATTGTTTCTTCTCCTTTACCTCTTATTGGTTTGAATGTATGTGCTTCGAGAATATTGTTGACTGACTTTGTTTCTCGTTTTCCGCCATTAGAGACACTTGATTCTCATACTATGCAGGTTATGGAACCAGAAACTGTGGAGGTACCCAACTTCTATATTCTTTATACACTCCCAAGTGTGGACAAGAATAAGTGTGGGGGAAGCTTTTATCGGTTCATAGCTTCACTTTTTTGCTTTATGTTACTAATATTTGTGTGAAGCTAGTGTTTGCAAAACAGGTTCTATGGAAGGATCCCAACTTTTCCGATTATTGGTGTATGGGGAATGAATCTTACAAGAAGCTAAGTCGGGTCGACTTTAAAACAAGCGCTAAGTGGGAGGCAACCCACGGTTTTGTATCTCTTATCCTTTTGCTTTTTATTTTTGTTTCGTTTATTTATTTTTTTACTGTTTTTATATCATATTTGCATCCCTATGTTTAATTTCATTGAGTCCGTAATCTATCTTAGAAGAGAATTATGATGAATACCTTTTAAATCAGAAAATTTCAGACTGGCGCGTAGTTCAGTCCAGAGACCATAACTGTCAGACCGTTTATCGAAACACTGTGAAATTTTGACACTGTGTAGAAAAACACGTAGGTGAACAACTTTTGTGAAATGGAGTTTTTCCAAAATCCTTACCAATTTGCACAGTTTTTTGCGTTTTATCTGCTGTTACGTCAGAATTCAGAACTTTCGGTTTTACACATTGAGGACAATGTGAAGTTTAAGTGTGGGGAGCATTATATGTTTGTATAGTTTGTTTTTGACACCATTAGTGGATGGAACCATTTTGAATGCAGGGAGTTGAGGAACCAATTAACTAAAGGGAAGAATATAGCTCAGAAATCATAAATTAACATGATAGTTGTTACCATATCTCGAATATCACCATATCACATTCTATTTTTATTTTTCCATATTTATCTATTGTTCTCTAAGTGCTTTGGTGGGTCACTAAACATCGACGTGTTATTAACTTGCTTAGGATGAAATAGAGTGGTTGAGTTACTAAAAAAAAAAAAAAAAAAAAAAAAAATGAAAAAAAGAAAAAAAAAAAAAAAAAAGGACCGATCAATTAGACCAAAACGGAATAAAAAAGACACTTGGGAATAGCAGTATGTGTGAAACGTAGTCCCTGTCTCCGTCGCCTAAACAAGCGTGGAATGCAGGATCCAAGGCAACTATCATGTACTTGGCGACAAGAAGCATGCGCTTGGATCCAAAAGATCTAATCATCAGTCTAAAAAAAAAAAAGAGAAATTGGATCCAGTTTGATCCAATCATATAAAAAAAAAAAAAAAAATTATTATTGTGTTGAATAAAGTCACTTTTGGTTCCCTTGTATATGCCAATTGATTTGATGTAGCATTCAGCACTAAGTAGCTCAATCCAATAGGATTAGGTTCATCTTAGTGATGACCTTGTGGATATGGGAAACATCGAACACTTGTGAATATTCGCCAACATCTACATCTATATCCATCTTCTTAATCTTTTCATTGTGATTGTGGTTGTTAGTTTCAGTATTGTGGCTTGTTCGACTATCTAATTAGAGTTTATTTACTAATATATGAATTGAATTTGCAAGGTACCTCCTCCTGTAGTCATTTTGGATTGTTCATTGATTTGTCACGAATAGACGGAGTTTGAAATATAGGTTTTGTAGGTATATCTCTAGTAAACCTTCACGAGACTATAACTCGTCCACTAGGGACACCTAGGGGTTTAAAGGCTTGTTATTTATGCTAAAAGTGACCGTAGCCTCGACGTCACGAAGTTGTATGTATTTTTTTTGAATAAGTTTTGTTTGATTTGCTCGGAGGACTAGCAAAGTCTAAGTGTGGGGAATTTGATAGGTGTAGAATACAGTATTTAATATCTAGTATTTATGCTTTCTTTTAAGTAGTTTTCTTGTGAATTATGTATCTTATGTGTGCTTTTGAGTTTATTAGGTGCAATGGAGTCATTTGGAGCAAAAGACCAATTGGAACTCGTTCAAATACAAGATTTCTACTTTTCATTGTGTAGAGGACGAAAAGACGAAGCCAGCGAAAGAATGAAGTAAATCCGATGTCGTATAAAGAAGTTACGGGTGAAACGAGAAGTTAAGCTTGTTGGTTATCCAGCCCGGCGATTAAACAAAGATTGCTATTGACACCCCATCGGGCGTTAAGGGGCATACAAGCTTCATAAGAAATTGAATTGTCAGTCTGGGAGACTGACAGTGGAATAGCGTTATAAAGGCACCTGCAACACCGATAGGGGCTGCCACAATCATCTTATTCAATCCATTATCACGGCAAGTACGGGAAGTTCCGAATGAGTCATGTGGTGGTGGAGAGTTGCTTAACGAAGACTGAGTACGGCAGTTCAAGATTGATGTATCGGAGAAAAGAAGATGGAGGATACGGTGAAGATCATGATGGGTTTTGTTGTATTCTATAGCCGACTTGTGCCTTTGTTGTTGATGATCGGTAATAGTGGGTTTAGCCGCATGCAATGAGTTTATGACGTTGTTTCTTGTGAGCTTGGCATGACATGCATGGAGGAGTTGAAGCTGGTGATGCTCGATGGTGCGAGAAGGTGACAATGAAGAAATCTTCCGGATAGCGAATGGAGTTTGAAACTGGAGTGATGGTGATTGCGTTTATGGTCTTGTGACTGGTGGGGAGCAAACCATGGGACAATGGAAGATGATGATGCTAACGGTGGTGTGGTTGATCTTGTCCAGGAGATGGAGAAGATGATCGTTTGGAGTTGGTATCTATTGCTTGCTTCAAGAGTGATGTTGATGATGAAGGAGATAGCTCGATTTGGCTATGGAATAAACGGAGATGATGTTGCATTATCCAGTACTCAAGGTGCTTGCAACCACCATTGTTGATGATATTGTTTGTGACATGGCAAGAGTTGAGCAGATGAGAAGCTCGATGGATGAAGAAGATGGGTTTATCTTTGTAGTTTATTATGGTCATCGTTGCGGTTGGAGATGAAATGAGAATGTTCAATGGACGCCGGGAACGATGGAGGATTCTTTGCATGATTAGGGAAAGAGTGTTGACGAGTTTGGTTTTTCTTTGTACAAGGAAGAATTACATTCGTAGGAACTTGAGGATGGATTTGGCGGAAGAGAAGATCAATATCTCGCTAATGGGTGTGATGCTGGGTTTCACCGAGGCGAGAAGACAATGGTTGCAACTTATCCGTGAGTCTGCCGAATGATGGGCGGATGACAAGTATCAATGGAGTTCGTAATACTTGGAAGAGTTTAAACTGTTGGCTGAAACGGAGAGTGATCACCGACGAAACAAGAAAAGAATGATAAGGGAGATACCTGATGAGAGTCAGCAGCGTGGACTCTCTTCTTACATTACGAGATCGAAGGCGGTGGTATTCGGGGAAGGGAATTATTGAGTAACTGGGTGATGGAAGGGAAGCTATGATGCGAGAGATACTCTGAGATGAGAATGACGAGATTAGCGAGAGAATGAAGAGGTTTGCTGCCATTAATGAGTTGGAAGTCAATGGAAGAACTCGAGCTCGATGCTCGGATTTTTAAAGCATTCGATGAGCTTTGAACGAGTTTCATGAGTCGTGGTGGTATGATTCTTGGCGACTATCGAGAGCTTACGAGAGAATTGCCTTGTCGGTTCACGGCCCAGATAGGCAAGCTTAGACTTTTCAGCTTAGCCGTGACTTGCTTTTGGATTTTGGCGATTTTGCAGCCACTTTGCACGGGGTGATGCACGGACACTTTCCTAATTTTACTAGGGTTTCCTAGTTTCTTCAAGAGGAGGTTATAAAACTCTATATATAGAGAAGCCTAGGCACTGTTGGAGATATCTATCACGTTTTATTATTATCTCTTCTACTTTATTCTAGGGTTTAGAACCATGAAGTCTTTTCTCTTTCTTCTTGTGATGAACTCCATGAATAAGAGTACCTAAGTTTATTATTGGTTATGGAATAGTTGGATTTCACAAAGCATGATTCTTTGATTCAAAATATTAGTTTTGTCTCATAATTATCGTTTGCAATTCTCTGAAAAATATTGTTTTATGATTGATTGATTGTTTTGTCAAGTTGCAAATTGGTAGAACTTCTAATCACATCTATTGCTAGTTTAGGGTTTATTATGTTTAAAAGTGATATTCCTTGGATACAAGTAGCATAATATGATTATAGTTTGTAGTGATATATTCTTATGATCATATGTGAATCGTAACCTTTGTTAAATTGAATTAGTGCGCTTTCCACGTTCAATTGCTTTGATTGCTTTGATTTCATAGAACTTAACGCATCTAGGGAATTAAACTTGATTAGTGCTTTTACACGTTAGGTTGTTCCTTTAGGTAGAATTCATATTCGCATCTTTTAATGTGTTTGTTGATGAAAAGAGGAGATTTGCGGGATATTCTTGCGATCAAGGTATTCTAGGGTCTTTGATAATTCACACAAGAGATACAATTAAGAGGAATACCACCGAAGTGCAATTTACCGACACTAACCAGCATTTTCGATGGAACAACTTGTGCGATACAACATATCAAAGCTTATATGAGATGTACGCTACAATGGGAGGATAATGATGCTATATTGTGCAAATATTTTGCATCAAGTCTGACAGGAAAAGCTTTGAAATGGTTTGAAGGGCTACCGAGGAATACAATAACATCTTTCAATCACTTGCAGGCTATATTTTTAGGGGCATATATAAGTAATAATTCCTCGCGACCAGGTATTGAAGATGTATTTGGGTTAAAACAAAGGGTTGGTGAAAGTTTTAAGCATCTAACTGTGAGATGGAAGACAATGTGTAGCGAAATGGCTGGTCGAGTGGAGGAGAGATATCTCATCTTATCATTCATTAATGCTATGTTTGCGACAAATCTGCTATATATTCAAATTTTTAGAGTCAAAAATACAATCACAATGACTGAGTTGCGAGAGCTTCAGGAGGAGTATATTGCTCTAGAGGAAAAACAAAATGAGATGGAATCATAACCTGTTGCGAATACAAGTTCAGGAGCTGCGAATGCAAGTTTGTTACCCAAATTGATAAAAACTGTGGCGAGTACCTCACAAGGTCAACAAGGAGTGAGGATACCAGATCATGGTCAGCAAAAGTTGGTAGCTATGGGAAGTCGCAATCAGAAAGAATTTGAAAGAGAAAGAAATTTCTACAACCGTGGCGGAAATAATAAAATTCAAAGGCTTGATCAACCGCAAGAAACCTATGGAGGTCAAAGGCATAATTCGCAAGAGACTTATGGAGGTCAGAGGCAGAATTATCATAGAGGACAGCGAAGTCATAGAGTCGTATGGGAAGAAATCAAAATGCCACCACTAAACGCTAGTGTGGAGAAGATATGGGAGGCTATAATCCTGATGGAAAACATACCCGCACCATGGAACATGGGGAATGAACCACCTCCAGGTGATAGAAGTCATGAATTCTGTTCCTACCACGACTTTCATGGACACCAAACGAATGATTGCAGGAATATAAAAAGAATCATCCTCAGAATGATAGATCAAGGGAAGCTAAACCAATTCTTAAAATGTGAAGAGAAGGCTCAACCATTACCAACACCTCCAGAAAATCGCAGAGTAAATACGACAAAAGGGAAAGAAACATTTGTAGTAGAAGTTGGAACAAAGGCCAAAAACTTGTTCTGCAACTCTATCGTACATTCATACAAGACAATTGAAGATTTTCATGATAGTAATCTCAGTAGGGTTTTTGCAAGAGATGTTGATAATAGAGAAGTAATGAATATCGCGAAGTCATCGCCACTGAAGGAATGGCAAGCCCAGATTATTTATTTTACCGCAGAAGAAGTACCTGAAGGTGGCGAGTTGCATGACAGTCCATTAGTGGTAAGATTAGAAATTAATCCAAAACCTGTTGATGATGAAAATGATGGTGCAGAAATTCATGGGCAATAAATCGAATCTTAATTGATACTGGAAGCTCTGTAAACATCCTTTTTTATCACACCTACAAGACTATGGGGTGCAAAGATGAAGATTTGATACCTTCAACGTATAAGATCTATGGTTTTAACGGTACTGCTAATAAACCTAAAGGAGAAGCTCGCATGCGAATACCATTGAATGGGTTATCAACTGAAATCTTGTTTTGCATAGTCGATGTGGAATCCCCTTATAATGCATTAATTGGGCGACCCTGGTTGCATGAGATCTTGGGTGTGGCATGAACTTACCATCAGTGCATCAAATTTCCACATCCCAGTGGTGTTTGAGTTATAAAAGGAGATTGGGCTGAGGGACAAAAATGCTATGAAGTCGATGTGGAGTCTTGCGAGGAAAGGGCTGTTCAACAGAAGAATTGGAAAAGAAATATCAAAGAAGAACAAAGAAGAGAAAGACTGATGGTGGACACAATAGAAGTGAGAGATGAAGATATGTTGCGAAATCAGTGCTTGAAGACAATTGAAAATTGCGATGGTCTCGCAAAAGGGATGGAAGTATCTGGAAATATGAATGAGGAAACAGAGAGCAACAGAAGTAAGAGGTGTAAGAAATAAATAATTGATCTCAGGGTCTAGTAAAAAAAAAATGTGTGTGTCATGATGATCGAAGAAGGAGTGCGCGAAAACATCGCGATATATGAATGTGATGAAAGTTTGGTTAAATAATTACAGCGAGATCTCAGAAAATGAAGCAAGATTATGTGATAATTTCGCAAAGAAGATGAGAAGAAATAATCAAAAAGCAATGAATGATTACAAGAATTGACAGAAATGAATGAGTGAGTGAATGGGACGAACCTTTATGGCGTACACCCTAGTTCGTGAATGATATTTCGTAAGAGGCAAATGTAAGACCTAAAGTGCATCATATAAGGGGGTATCTCTTGAACATGGCTCAGGGAAAAGGTTACACCGCCCCTGGAACTTGAGTCATGAATATTTGGGGCCCATAAAAGCCTATCCGGGGGAGATACCTTGGATTCCCAACTATATATATAAGGTTATACCCTGGTTGGGCGACCGAAGGTCTCTTCCAAGGAGTCAGTGTATGACCAAGGCGCCGAGGTACACGGTTGAGCCAAGAGTGCCTGGGGCATTTGAAGTGTCTCGGCCATTCTTGGCAAGTCTTGGCATATACTGCACTCGGCCCGAAGAAAACTCCACTTAGGGTGCAGTCTCGTAACCATAAGCCCTATAGGTATAAGGGATAAGAGACTGCGAAAACAACTGGTTGTTGTTAAGACCGGATGGGAGGAGCTAGTCTTGTATGGCCGATGTACGCCTCCTTGAAGGGGAAACCAGGGAGATGATAAGGACGGCACCCTCCATTAGGGAGCTGATAAGTGTCAAAAGACGCAAATGTCATGAGGCTTTATTTTCGCAAGAAAATTTAGGCTTGTCATATTTGTGTAATGATCCTGAAGAGGCAATAATACTAACGCGAGGGTAAGACGAGATCAATGGGTCTTTACATGCAAGTGTAAAGACGTCCTGCGATTTCGTCGCAAGACGGCAATGTCATGGGGCTTCAAGTTCGCAAGAACATTTAGGCCTGTCATATTGTCGCAACAAAAACATCCTGCAGAGGCAAAAATACTAAAGAAATGATAAGACAAGATCAATGGGTCGTTACATGAAAGTGTAATGACGTCCTGCGATTCTGTCGCAAGATGGCAATGTCATGGGACTTTATGTTCGAAAGGATATTTAGACCTGTCATATTGACGCAAAATGAGGGTGGCAAAATAAGACCTTTAACTAGGAAGGCAAAATAAGACCACACAAAAACAAGGTTAAGGCAAGATCAATGGGTCATTACATGAAAATGTAAAGACGTCCTGCGATCTTGTCGCAATGATGAATTTCAACATAAACAAAGATAAGATAACACAAGAAGTCGAGTAAGCAAATAAGATTGCGAGTACGGTTATATTTCTTCATTAATTTGTGAAAGGTTAGCAACCGCAGTTGCGAAAATAGGAAGTAATATTACTTAAAGGTTATCGATATAATCTCTCATATGCAAATAAATAACAGAGGCAAGTATGGGAATGATTATAGTAAAAATTTGTTATTTATTTCCATGTGATAGATTTACAGTGAAAAATTACAAAGATGGAAGGTTAAAAGGATAAATGTACATATATCACAAGAAGAGAAAAAGGGAAATGGAGCTATCTCTCAGTTCATTCTTCTTTGTCATCAGATTCTTTATCAGATTCTTCCTCTTCGCTAGCTTCACTATCAGAAACATCAAAGGAAGGTATATCTTCAGGAATTTCATCAAGAAGACAAGGATATGAAGAATGAGGAATACTGTGGTCATCGCAAACTGTCTTAATAGTTTGATTGCGAAAAAGAACAGCATTATTGTTGAAATTCGCTACAGTAGCTTGTAATTGCTTCTTCAACATAGAATACTTGTCGTTGCGAAGAGAAAGGTTCTTTGCAAGTTGTTCTTTTTCAGATTCAAGTTCTTCAATCCTTGTTTGATATCTCTTCTCAGCTTCTGCGAATGAATGATAATGAGTCAGTAACTTAATAGCAGTTTCATAAAAAAGAAATGGTAAAATAAAGAAGAACAGTTAACAACCTTCTCTGTCAGAAATCATATCTTTAACCAAGGCAGTATGATCAGCATGAAGACTGACATTAACACCTAAGTTATTTCTGGCATTATCTAGAACTTTCGCAGCCCAAGTGAATTCATCATCATTATTTATGACAAGGAGTGAACGAATATAATTTTCTCGCTCATTAAGTATGGCGTTTTGGCGAAGAGATTCATCTCGTTCAATTTGGACTTCAAGAAGGGTTTTTTGGAACTTCGCTAATGCTTGTGCACCTTGATTAGCAATGCGATCCTTATCATCTATAAGGCTGCTAATTTTCTTCCTTAGAATATTATTATTCTCTGGGAGCTAAGATATAAACGTTTAAATCGGTTGGCTAAACCTAAACTAGATCTATGTTCAATTTCTAAGAGATGAAATTTGGTTTGAAGTTCATTTAATGAGAGAGAATTAATCTTGTTTGAAGAACTACTTAAAGATTCATTGAGATGAGCAAGAAGAGCATCATCATCCATAGGTTCAGGGAATGAGTGGAGAAGGATGGCTTCGTCAGAAAGATTATAAATGTCTGCGAAAATGATAAGTCAGGCAAAGAGAAATAAATGACAAAGTAGAAATGAAGAAAAGAGAAGGGTGTTATACCATAAAGTTGATGGTTAGCACTTTGAAGAGTAGATATTTTGTCCTTATGGGTAGAAGACTCAACTTCCAATTGTTTAATTTTTTCATCCTTCTTGCGAGATGTCACAACTTCAATTTCTAGTTCTTTGTTCTTCTCCTTAAGTTGAAGATTTTTCTTTTCAAGATTGTTGCGTCTTTTCTCGAGGTCTGAGGCAACAACAAAGGAAGCTCTCCCAGACTATAAAGGAAAGTAAAGAAATTGTTAAGATAAGGTTTATAATCGAAATCACAAAGAAATAAAGAAATATGAACATACTAAGGCATTAAGTGCATTTAAGAAACTGGGAGTCATTGTCCGAGAAACTCCACGAAAAGAGTCATTATCCACTAGCAGGGGGGGCATCGCAAATATTTGCGAGAGCTTCGCAAGTAGCAGAAAAACGATCATCTCCTAAAACTTGCATAGAATCAGAGAAAACACTAGACAATTGCGCCATAGCAGATTCGACTGAATGATTCTCCTTCGCAAAAGAAGCATCAACCTCATTATTATCCTCATTAGAATTCTCGCTAGTTTGGGAATTAGAGTGAGAAATGGAATGGATTTTCCGTTTTTTAGAAGATGGAGCAGAAGATTTATCCTTGCGAAGAGTGATTTTATTCTTGCCTTTAGCCTTCGCAGCTTCAGGAATGTCAATTTCTTCAACGCCAACCTTCGCACACGAATGAAGATAAGAAACAGAGGCAAGAATATTGTTAAAAATAATAAGGGAAAATATTTCTTACTTCATCCGTGATTGAACGAAGTATAGCCAGAGTACTCGCTCTTGGATTTCTTTTGTAGCTCTTTCTTAATTTGATGATCTAAAAATCGCAAGATTAGATATAAGAGGGAGTGAAGATTGTAAAATAAGTAAAAATTAGGAAGTATACCTCTTTTGCCTTTTCGGGCCAATTAAATACCCAGGGCTGATAATTTGCGAGATTCGCAGGGAGTATATTGGAACCATAAATGTAAGGTCCGCTCAAAAATAGTGGAAATACAGACCACCTCTCATCTTTAGAGTATCGAGGAACGTTGTTCTTGCCAGAATGCCAGTCAATATCTAGCATGAGTATCTTATCGTCGGAAACGTTCTCTTTTCTTTTCAATCGGGCACCCCAAATGAGACTTATCATTTTTCATGTTTATTACTTCATAATTTTCAAAGAAGTTTTCTACAGTGTATTTTGCAGCGACTATCTCTAAACTTGCGAAGTTAGGATCTTTAACGTTATCAGGATATACAGATCCCTTACCAGCGCCGCGATTGGCAAATTCAAGCATTAAGCGGATGCAATCACCACTTAATTGATAAATAGCTCGCGAGAATTTCTCATGAGCAAGGATCTCATAGAACAAGGGCAGTTCGGGATCGTATAGGGGAATTGGGAAGACCCTGCGAGGATTTGACCTAGCGAGATTATGATTTTCTGACCATCACATTGATGATCAGTAAACAATTTTGCAGAAAGAATAGATGAAGATTCTTGATTGGGAATAGTAGACAAGGTGAAACCTTTCTCTTGTAATTTCTTTTGAGTTTCATCGAAAAGGGTTTCATATTTACGACCAGATGGAGCCATTTTTAGAGTATGGGAATGATTAGAGAATCAAAGATCAAGAGAAAGAAGAAAAGGAATATTTACAGTAGCAGAAGTGCAGAAACGCAAATTGCGGAAGAAGAAAGTTGAAGAAAAGTTGCAGAGAAAAAGTATAAAAGAAGAAGAGGAGGGTGAGAAAACTATTTATAGAGAGAAGAATTCTCGAGAAGACAAATGCATTTAATGCGAGAGGGGACGTGAGTGGTCAAGAAAAAACGGTTGAAAGAGACGTGTCAAGAAAAGAGTGGAAGAAAAAACATGTATAATAAATTCCATATAAAAGTACGGGATTGTAACGGATAAAGATGTGCAGTTGCGGCATTTCAAAATACTAGTTCTCATGACATTCTCCTCTTCGCAGAGAAGACATGAGAAGAGGCAAGATGTAGGATCAGAATATCGCGACATCAATACTTCGCGGGATCAATAAACAATAACATTGCAAGGGCGTCGCAAAAGAGTAATATAAATGACGCAATGAATGACGACAGACAAAACATGAGAAAGGTGTGAAGACCTAGCGAAATTTAGGAGAGCTGCGAGAATGAATACTTGTACACTTGCGATATTTCGCAAGTCATTCCCGAAAATAAAGGACAGCTTAGCTGTCATCCATTGGGTATTACCCTATATAAAGAGTTGAATAAACCTGTTGAAGGAGAGATCTTTTTCGGAGTGTTAGACAAGTCATTAGGATAGAGAAAGTGTGTGGTGATTGTAATTTCTTTAGCTCTTTCTTATCTTATCTTGAAAACATTCAAAGAATTAATCAATAAAATCATTGTTATTCATCTTTAAATGTCTTAGTTGTGTGGATTATTGTGAGGGGTGTAGTGTAGGATTTCCTGCAACTACAACATATATGCTTGGCAGGTTGTTGTTGTGTATCACCTTCACTTTGTTTGAGATCACTTGTTGTGCGCAAGCAGGGAACAAATTTCATTCGCTTCGTGGGAGTCAACCCATCAGTTTTGTTCCCTTTACTCTATCTTCTATTTTTGTTTGCCTTTTGTATATCGTATTTTGGAATTTCCCACCTTAGATCTATGTTGGATGACTCAATTACATTGAGGACAATGTAATGTTTAAGTGTGGGGAAGTGGTGAAGTATATATAGATTTGTGGTAGGCATTCAATTTCGTTATGAATTTTTTTTCAAAAAAAATAAAAAAAATAAAATGGATCACTTTCGTGAAGACAAGACCAGCTGTTGAGCGGGTCTGTTAAAAATTTATTTGTACAACAAGACCAGCTGTGGAGCAGGTCTGTAAAAAAAAAAGTGGTTTATTTGAGCCTATTGCATTTCATGACCAGCTGTGGAGCGGGTCTATTTTTTTCTTTTTTGTTTTCTTATCATATTATGACCAGCTGTAGAGCGAGTCCCTAAAAAAACAAAAATAAATCATGATGACCAGCTGTTGAGCGGGTCTTGAAGTTTTGTATATGATCAGCTGTTGAGCGGGTCTTATTTCTGTTTTGCTCGGGACTAGCAAAATGTAAGTGTGGGGGAATCTGATAAGAACGAAGTGCAATACTTTTATACCCATATTTATACTAGCTAGGTCTCGATATTCCGTTGATAATTATATTTTAGAGCTTTTACAGGAACTACAAGGAAATCCGATCACTAGACCGAAAAATGACCAAAGTGGCTGGCCTGGTATCTCTATATATCAGCACCACTCAAATCACTCACGACACTATATAGAGATGGAGCTTAATGGATGAAGTTGGGGCTGTCAGGCATATGAAACTCACTCGTGTGGGATAAGAGGAAAACTAGTGGCACGTGGCCATTTATGAACCACATTTCTTTAGTAGTCCTGTCGACAAAAGATACTCCACTTCGCTCTCATGGGAGAAGAAATTCATTTCCTAACAGAGAAAGGGGATCTAAAATTTGTTTTTCTCCAAGCTAACGGCGTCAAATTGAGATGGAATTAGGGATGAGTTCCATGGGTGTTGTTTGTGGTGGCTGTATGTGATTTTGCAGACGTGACTGAAGATGGCAACAAAATAAAGTTAGGGTCTGTGCTGGGTGGAGTGAATCTGTTATGGGGATAATTGATTGGTGCTCAAATCAGTTGAAGATAAGAAAGAGATGTTGCTGTTGTAGATGAAAGAATTCAGATGGATGGGGTTTTGGCATGGATTGATTTCTAGGGTTCGTATGTTAGGTTTAATTTGGATTTCTCAATTGTGAAACGATCATTGCAACAACGACAACAAAATTTGGGGGTTTTCTAGGTCATCTGAATTGGGGTCGAATCTGATCTGATTAAGTGTCTATAGAATATGTTTGATGAGTGAGCTGATGGCGGTGGATTGAATCTTCCGGTATGTATCAAATGAATGGGAATCAGTTGGCTGCAGTACTCACAATGGTGGTATTGATTGAGTGGTGGTGTCGACTGGTTGAGATGGAGATTTATGAGAAGATACAGATGATGAAATTGAAGGTCAGAACAAGTGGTGGCTGAGAGAAGCAACAACAGGTGAAGACGGTGGTACTGGCTGATTTCAAGTGATGATGGTGGCTGGATAACTTGGTAACATATGGAATTTGGGATTTGAACTCGGATGGGGGTTGTTCTTGAGACATGGAATTGAAGCTGAAGTTAGTGTTGGCCGATTAAATCTGCAATGGTGGTAGTTGGTTGAACTGGTAGCTATTGAAAGCGATGATGCAAGGATGGTGTGAACTGGGGTTTATCATGGGTTGTGCAATCATCAACTGGCACAGAAGAAGGTGTTGCTTCCATGGACTTTAGTCTGTATTGGCTAGAATCGAGTTGTTGTGGGGGTTTTAAAGTTCAATGAAGAACAAGGATTAAACAACAAATTAAATAGCAACAACAATGGTTTCTAGTGGTTGGATCCGAAAGATTGAGAAAAGAGTACTGGGGTCAGATATTAAGAAGCACAAAAGATGGGCTACTGTGGTTGGATGGAGCGTAAGTAGATGGTCGGGAATGATAGTTTGGGCAGAGATTAAGAAGAGGTGCTCAAGCAGATGGAATGGAGTTGGGTACTGTGGTCGGACTTTGGAGAAGGCCTGTATTTGGCAATTGGTGCTCATGATTGGACCGGGCTTTGGATGTGCTGCTAGTGGCCTTAAAGGGGATATGCCTATAAATACTCACTACACAGACTCAAAAAGGGACGCCGTCTACAGGGAACAAAACAAGGGTTTGCTGTTTTAGTTTTCTTCTTGCTATGTTTTGCTAGATTTCCATGTTAGGGCGACGGATGAACTTGTAGATGTTAGTTTATTTTGTGTTCTAAAACCAAGTCAGATTTTTGCTTAATGATGTTTGAGTGTCTCAATTGATGGGTTTGATTTATAACTCCTTCATGTTTTATGCCAAGTATATCTCATAGTTCGATACTAAATAAATCCGTTTTATAGACTTGATTGATTATTTACCTATGATTTTTCCTTGACTATTTATGACATGTATATTTAGTGCTTCGAATATCTAACTTTAAGTCGAGACCAAACATATCTTTTGAAAATATTAATTGAGCTTTTTGTCGATAAATCTTCCGTGTAGGATGCTGCCCTATATGAGTAATATGAGACTTTGAAATAGTATATAAGTAGATTCAACTCTATAATGGAATTCCCGAAACCCTAACACCTAACATGTTTGTCACGTATGATATATCTTTTGTCCACAATAATTTGATCCGTTTAGCTTAGGCTATCATTCATATTTATTTTCTTTGATTGGTAAATTTTCTGATATTGATTAATAGTGTTTACACATTCCTCGTGGGAACGAACCGTGCTTGCTATTGTGTGCTCTTTTCGACACCGTGCACTTGCGGTAAAACAAAGTCGATTATCCGACCCACCAAGTTTTTGGCGCCGCTGCCGGGGACTGGTTGCAGAATACTCTCTGATTGATATCTTCAATTTTCTAGTCATAGTTTCTATACATAGTGTTTTTTTTTGTTTTTTTTTCTTTTTAGTTCTTTTTCATATTATTCTTTTAGAATTTTCTTTTCAGGTACTTTTTCTTGTTGTGGCAATGATGTTTAATCGAGAGGATGAGTCCAGGCCTCTCGGAGAATACAGGTATGAATCACAATATCAGGAGATCCGTGAACACAATCGTCTCAGGTATGAAAATCCTTATCAGCATCACTACGAAACTGATGATTATTCATATGAGTACCGAAGTTACCATCGGGATGATTTGTCACATGCTGAGATTTTCGACCAGAATATAGCGAGAGTCTGGAAAGACGGTTAGAGATGCTAGAAAACCAGAGGTCATGTGAAAACAATAATCAGGTTTATAGTAACTCATGTTCCATTTATTCACATATGTACCAAACCCAATACCATGGGGATAATTATTTGCATGAGGTAGGTGAACAATCTGTGAACTGGCAGCACAATGAGGTTTTAGACTATAGAAATTTGAGCTTGGAAGATAGCTTAAGGTTGTATACATTGAAAATTAGTCAGGCAACTTCTCAACTTCAACAGACCACTCAAAAATTCTTAGAAAATATTGAATATCAAGTAGGTCAAATGACTAGACAGTTGGAGGAGGAACAAAGTTGGTTCCCAAACCAGTCTCAATCCCAATCTAATTGTACCTCAGAGTATATTGATTATTCTTCCGAGGAAGAAACTGATGATGATCTACTTGTAGAAGTTTTGAGTGGAAGTGAGAATACCCAAGGTTATCAAAAGTCAGATAATTATGATGTAGAAGAACCTGCATATTTAGATGATTCTACTGTTGAGTGTAATGAATCAAAGGCGATAGATGTTCATAATGAGAAACCTTCTACTCATGATATTGTTGCTGCAATATGCGCAACTTGTGATTCTACGAATGTTTTTGTGAATGTTGAACAGATTGATGCTGGTCAGGTATTGCATTTTGCTGATTCTAAAGATCCCATTATGCATGAAACTATTGTTGTAGTAGGTCCATTTTTCGTTGATCCATCTAATAGTTCTCAAAACGCATGTATGAATGTGGAGCCATTTAATACAGAGAAGTTAACTTGGACTGTTGATTTTGAACCAATCTCAGTTTGTTTGGCCCATTTTGCAGTTTCCAATGACCCTATGCTAATTGATATTGTGAATGCATTGCGTCCTTTGATGGGTGATTTAGGTAACTTAATAACAGATGTTATTTCTGTTGACCTAACACCAGATTTAGGGCTTGTTGATTTTGATGAACGTGGACCACTAGATCTATGCTTAGATCATTTTGCTGAGTATGATGCTCCGATACCTATTGTAAGTGCTAGTGCGTTGCTTCCTCCGATATCTAGTGAAGATAGTTTGTCCATTGAAATTTCAGCTGATCTTGAACCCGATATAGGGTCTGCACTTCGAATAAACATTGTTGAACAATGTGTACCTTTTTGTGTGAATTTACTTGTCTCGATAAAGTATGATTTGATTACTACAGACTGTTTAGTACATGGAATGGATTTTCACGTGTGTTTGGCTTATTATAGTCTTCGCAGGTTCTTAGTTGCAGCCGAACTTATAAGTTGGGTTGATCCCCAACTTTTCAGACTTTACATATATGCTTGGCAGGTTGTTGTTGTGTATCACCTTCACTTTGTTTGAGATCACTTGATGTGCGCAAGCAGGGAACAAATTTCATTCACTTCGTGGGAGTCAACCCATCAGTTTTGTTCCCTTTACTATATCTTCTATTTTTGTTTGCCTTTTGCATATCGTATTTTGGAATTTCCCACCTTAGCTCTATGTTGGATGACTCAATTACATTGAGGACAATGTAATGTTTAAGTGTGGGGAAATGGTGAAGTATATATAGATTTGTGGTAGGCATTCAATTTCGTTATGAATTTTCTTTCAAAAAAAAATAAAAAATAAAAAAAGATCACTTTCGTGAAGACAAGACCAGTTGTTGAGCGGGTCTGTTAAAAATTTATTTGCACAGCAAGATCAGCTGTGGAGCGGGTCTGTAAAAAAAAAGTGGTTTATTTGAGCCTATTGCATTTCATGACCAGCTGTGAAGCGGGTCTATTTTTTTCTTTTTTGTTTTCTTATCATATTATGACCAGCTATAGAGCGAGTCCCTAAAAAAACAAAAATAAATCATGATGACCAGCTATTGAGCGGGTCTTGAAGTTTTGTATATGATCAGCTGTTGAGCGGGTCTAATTTCTGTTTTGCTCGGGACTAGCAAAATGTAAGTGTGGGGGAATCTGATAAGCACGAAGTGCAATACTTTTATACCCATATTTATACTAGCTAGGTCTCGATATTCCGCTAATAATTATATTTTAGAGCTTTTACAGGAACTACAAGGAAATCCGATCACTGGACCGAAAAATGACCAAAGTGGCTGGCCTGGTATCTGTATATATCAGCACCACTCAAATCACTCACGACACTATATAGAGATGGAGCTTAATGGATGAAGTTGGGGCTGTCAGGCATATGAAACTCACTCGTGTGGGATAAGAGGAAAACTAGTGGCACGTGGCCATTTATGAACCACATTTCTTTAGTAGTCTGTCGACAGCATACTCCACTTCGCTCTCATGGGAGAAGAAATTCATTTCCTAACAGATAAAGGGGATCTAAAATTTGTTTTTCTCCAAGCTAACGGCGTCAAATTGAGATGGAATTAGGGATGAGTTCCATGGGTGTTGTTTGTGGTGGTTGTATGTGATTTTGCAGACGTGACTGAAGATGGCAACAAAATAAAGTTAGGGTCTGTGCTGGGTGGAGTGAATCTGTTATGGGGATAATTGATTGGTGCTGAAATCAGTTGAAGATAAGAAAGACATGTTTTTGTTGTAGATGAAAGAATTCAGATGGATGGGGTTTTGGCATGGATTGATTTCTAGGGTTCGTATGTTAGGTTTAATTTGGATTTCTCAATTGTGAAACGATCATTGCAACAACGACAACAAAATTTGGGGGTTTCCTAGGTCGTCTGAATCTGATCTGATTAAGTGTCTATAGAATAGGTTTGATGAGTGAGCTGATGGCGGTGGATTAAATCTGCCGGTATGTATCAAATGAAGGGGAATCAGTTGGCTGCAGTACTCACAATGGTGGTATTGATTGAGTGGTGGTGTCGACTGGTTGAGATGGAGATTTATGAGAAGATACAGATGATGAAATTGAAGGTCAGAACAAGTGGTGGCTGAGAGCAGCAACAACAGGTGAAGACGGTGGTACTGGCTGATTGCAAGTGATGATGGTGGCTGGATAACTTGGTAACATATGGAATTTGGGATTCGAACTCGGATGGGGGTTGTTCTTGAGACATGGAATTGAAGCTGAAGTTAGTGTTGGCCGATTAAATCTGCAATGGTGGTAGTTGGTTGAACTGGTAGCTGTTGAAAGCGATGATGCAAGGATGGTGTGAACTGGGGTTTATCATGGGTTGTGCAATCATCGACTGGCACAGAAGAAGGTGTTGCTGCCATGGACTTAAGTATGTATTGGCTAGAATCGAGCTGTTGTGGGGTTTTAAAGTTCAATGAAGAACAAGGATTAAACAACAAATTAAATAGCAACAACAATGGTTTATAGTGGTTGGATCCGAAAGATTAAGAAAAGAGTACTGGGGTCAGATATTAAGAAGCACAAAAGATGGGCTACTGTGGTTGGATGGGCTACTGTGGTTGGATGGAACGTAAGTAGATGGTCGGGAATGATAGTTTGGGCAGAGATTAAGAAGTGGTGCTCAGGCAGATGGAATGGAGTTGGGTACTGTGGTCGGACTTTGGAGAAGGCCTGTATTTGGCAATTGGTGCTCATGATTGGACCGGGCTTTGGATGTGCTGCTAGTGGCCTTAAAGGGGAGATGCCTATAAATACTCACTACACTGACTCAAAAAGGGACGCCGTCTACAGGGAACAAAACAAGGGTTTGCTGTTTTAGTTTTCTTCTTGCTATGTTTTGCTAGATTTCCATGTTAAGGCGACGGATGAACTTGTAGATGTTAGTTTATTTTGTGTTCTAAAACAAAGTCACATTTTTGCTTAATGATGTTTGAGTGTCTCAATTGATGGGTTTGATTTATAACTCCTTCATGTTTTATGCCAAGTATATCTCATAGTTCGATACTAAAATAATCCGTTCTATAGACTTGATTGATTATTTACCTATGATTATTCCTTGACTATTTATGCCATGTATATTTAGTGCTTCGAGTATCTAACTTTAAGTCGAGACCAAACATATCTTTTGAAAATATTAATTGAGCTTTTTGTCGATAAATCTTCCGTGTAGGATGCTATGTGTTGCTGCCCTATATGAGTAATATGAGACTTTGAAATAGTATATAAGTAGATTCAACTCTATAATGGAATTCCCGAAACCCTAACACCTAACATGTTTGTCACCTCTGATATATCTTTTGTCCACAATAATTTGATCCGTTTAGCTTAGGCTATCATTCATATTTATTTTCTTTGATTGGTAAATTTTCTGATATTGATTAGTAGTGTTTACACATTCCTGGTGGGAACGAACCGTGCTTGCTATTGTGTGCTCTTTTCGACACCGTGCACTTGCGGTAAAACAAAGTCGGTTATCCGACCCATCACTGAATAGGTTTCTTTGGACATTTCACTGTAGAATGACCAAAGACCTGACACTCCGTACACTTAGGTGGTTTCCATGTATATTCCACCTGAATTACAATAGTTTCCTTCCCATCAATTATAAATGGAATGGAAGAAGGAAAATCACAGTCCAAGTTTACTTCAACACGAACTCTTGCACATCTCATTCTAGTCCTATGCAGGGTATGTTTATCCATCATAATAGGAACTCCTACATTGCTAGCAATGATACTTAGACCCTTAGCTTTCCACATATAAAGTGGAACATTCCTCAAATTCAACCAAATAGGAACAGTTTTCAGTTCAGCTACATCTTTCTCCACATTCTTATACCAAGGTCTAACAAAGAACAATTGATTGGCAATATATAAAGCAACACATATATTAATCAAAAAGCCCACTACCATTTCAGTTCAGCTTCTTTCCAATCAAAAAGCCCACTACCATTTCTTCACATATATTAATCTCCTTTGCAAAAGCAGTCGTAGAGACTTGAGTGATAACCCTTTTACCATCCTCAAAATCAGGGGGAAAAACTCCAAATCACCCTCAGGAGGGAGATCCTCTATATTACCAAATAGAGAAGACCACTTATTCTTCAATCCACCACTACCAGAAGCAGAAAATAAATAAATAAATAAATAAAATTCCCTAACAACCCCCTCCATTCCCTGGGAAGACAAGAATAGAGGTAAACTAGCTTGCGGATCCATCAAACCATAAAACCCTCACCCGAAATTAACCGAAACCCTCCGGATAGAAAACAATCAACCAAAATCAAGGAAAGGAGTAGAAAAAATGAAGAAAAAACCCTTAGCTTTTGGTCAAAATTGCACGGCCAGGGTCAAGGAGATGGAGTATTTCGCATACATGTATTTTTGGACTTCCTTCTCTCTTAAATTTCTTGGTATTCTGATTAACTAAAAGTTAGTTTCTATCTAGATATATAAGTGACCCAGTAATTTTACTGGGTCCACGCCCGGCCTGGGTTTTAAAACATTTATTAGCACTTAGAGAGATGAAAACAATCACACGAATTGTTCAAAATGATTCTTTTACTTCACCAAGCGATTAAAAGTAAGAAGAATATACTACACCCTTTACACACATACCTGCCTGTTATTTTAAAACGGAGGTAGTATAATTTATCTTCTTCTAGCTCAGGATTACAGTGAAATACAGCACTTACTATCATTACTATATAAAAAAAAAAAAAAGGAGCCACCAGGGGGCCAATTAAAATAATAGTAACTTACTACTATTATTATTGTTATGGTATAATTATTCAGTATTAACTAGCCCCCTGTAAATATGAACTTCAAAGAAATTAGAATACAACACTACTTGATAACTAATACACGAACATAGCACAACACAACACGCTGTAAAAGGCAGGTAAGCCAGAAGACAGAGAAAGGTAGTCACCCTGACATTCACCCTCTCCGTTAATTATTTTCCCTACAAGTACATTTAATTTAACTGAGTGCTCCTATTGCAGACATGATTTTAGCATCCCCCTTTCCTACTGAAATATATAAAGAGAGAAAAGGTCGATATGGTGACATCTAACAGCCTAATGGATGTAAATATATCTCCCTTTCACTCTAGTGCATTAGAGCGACGGCAGCTTCCTGTACCAAGGGTTGAGTCACGTGAACAAAATGTTCGGCCTCCCTTTCAACCTGTTCTAAACATCGATTTGCATCTTTCCCTTCCTTCATCTTCTTCACGAATGACACAAACTTTCTCCAATTATCTGGTTGGAACAAATCCGGGTTCATCCTCAAATATGTAAAAGCACACATTTCACTCTCGTTTTCTGAGTCATCCAACTTCAACGAGGCAGCATTCAATATTTGATCGTGGGCAGTCTCATCATAACGCGGCAATGCATTCTCACCTGCAAGAGGAACCCCAAATTCTCTTGTTGCCAAAGCAACTTGTTTTACGAGTTTCTCTGGAGCACATTGTGCATCTTGCGGCTGTTCATGATCACGCATTTCTATGCAAGTGAAATTGAAGACCGCCCCATGACGTGCCAACATCTGTGCAATCGGTCGGTACCCATCGTGAAAGCGTGTGTTGTAATATCCTGCCGTGAGCTCTGGGGCATGCGACCTGGTGCCATAATGCCAGTGGATCCCTGCGACCTTCACAGAGATCTTAACTCCTGTAGTTTCAAAGATAGATTTTGCAGATGATACTATGTGCTCACCATGATCTAAGAGCATTTGGGAGTACCAGGTGAGGAAAAATTCACCATACTGACTATCCCAACCACCACCTTCACGACGGAAAAATGGGGTATCTTCTGGCCAGTTGTTGTATTCACCTGCATCTCTAGGGCCAGTGCTTCCCCATTCAGATTTCCCAGCAGCATTGGCCGCAGCTTGCAAGCTACTGATCATGTACTGTACAAATTAACCGCATAGGTAGGAAAAACAAAACTTAAGACGCGGAACATGCTCTGCATAACAATACCTTATCGTTTAAGGAAACAATTGTTGAACATAAAACTGTACATACCTTGTCGTAGCATTGGAAAGCTCCAATTCCAGGAAACCTCCATGTACCATTTTGCTCCGGGTAAGACGGATATCTAAGCTCTCCAGCAGGACCCATTCCTACTTGAATTTCCTGGATGAATCACAATGAATATTATTTAGCAAGTAAACTAAAAAAATAGATACACAAAACAGCCATGTTGATTTCATTTCAAGCATAAGTATTTACCACAATGGTTTCTCCAAGAAAATGTTTAAATTGATCTCTGAAAGCACGCATGAAGTCACCATAACACTGAATTGGAGTTCTTCCTTTTAGTACTGGAAGGGTGTCACAACCAAGGGATATATACTCATAATTCCTCCTTCCCCACTGATCCGTATATGCCAAGTCGGGATCCTGATCCACTTCTTCTGTCACCCATCTTGGCAGAGGTATACTATATGCCAAAAAATTATTAAAATACCATCAGAAAAACAATAGTAGACTAGATGGCAAAGCAGAGTAAGTATAACAATAGCTCACAACAACAATTAGCCTAAAGAGTAGTATACGATGTGACCCAAATTAAAAGAGAAAACCGTCCGGTATCCAACCAAAAACCAGAATTTGTTTTAAGCCAAATGTCAACATTAATCCAAATTGTTGTTTAAAGAAGCTGTATACCAAATACTCCTTGTTGTTTTTCCCGTAAAAACTGTATATCAAATCCCAAGGCAGGAAGCATTCATGTTATACATACTATATACTCCCTCCGTCCCCAATATATAGGCAGAGAATCGGGTTTCTCTTAGAATAAGAAAAAACTTTGATTTCCTACATATCCATCATCTTTCCTGTCTTACCCTTTGTACAATTTCCAACATTAGAGACATTAACTTAATTGTGGTGATAACTACCTATAATAAATAAGGGTAATTTATGGAAAAACCCATCTTGGAATTGAAAATCTGCCTATCTAATGGTAATACAAATTTTTAAAACTCCGCCTATATAATAGAAACGGAGGGAGTATATATATAGAGAGAGAGAGAAAGAGAGAGAGAATTTTTCTGGCATAACTAACTTTGTTTCTTGATGGGTTTCATGTAAAAATATAAATGTAGCAGAGAAGTCAAGGAAAAGTGGATCACAATAACCACAAGCAAGAGGCAAGAAAGCACTTACAAGTCGCAAGAATTTTACATTTTTAAAAAAGAAGTTGCAATTATTTCACATAAAACAAAATATGCACGTAATAAAAAGGAAAAAGGCAAGCAAAATTTGAAAAATAAGTAAGAAGGTGATATTTTGATGCAAAACAACAAAACTTAGAAGGTCCTGGAAAAAAAAAAAGAGAGAGTAAAAACGTAATCCTGTACTTTAAGCAAACAAGCTCACTTGCGAGCTCCCTATTAGCCACACAATTGATCTAAATCCCTAAACAGCAGGGAACTAACTTGTGATAAATTTTCCGAATCAGAGGTCCTTTTCTACGATCTTTACAAATAAAAACGAATTTTCCAACCAATTATCATAAACTTCGAACGAAAGAAAAAAAAAGGGCGTAAGATGAAAGGGAGAGAGGCTAGAATACGCACGTGCAAGAATCACCAACATTGCCACCACATTGATGAAAAGACATAACAGCTTGAACTTTCAAACCATGTTTTTTAGCCATTTCCATGAGTTCGATGTATCCACCCCAATTGTAAACACCAGGACCATCTCTTTCAACTAATCCCCACCATACATCCATCATAATTCCTTCAACCCCAGCACTTTTAAGGGCTGATAAACTAGCATTCATAGCTTTTTTCCTATTTACACCATTATTCATATTAACACTATCTAATGGCATCATGACATAAACCGGCACCCCTTTCTCCTTATCCTGCGCACCCCCTTCTTTAAATTTCCTCATCTTCATCATTTCTTCTTCTAGCTGAGGCATCATCATTTCGATTTCTCTGTCTGTTGTTGTAAATGCTTGACAAGCAACCGTTAGATCAGCTCTGATTCCGTTTAATACGGGGGATCTACAAGGACTTACCGGTGGTGATAATGCCTCGATCTCTGTACCTCCTCCTTGAATTCTACACCGTAGATTCGTTTGAGGTGATTTCCAAACTGCTGCTGCGTTTACCACTGCGGATGATGTTGATGCATCTAATCCGGAATCTGATGATGATTGAATTGGGCTTCCGGCTAATGATCCGAGTTGATGTGTTATACTCAACCCCGCCATCAAATTATAGAGATTGAAAAAGAGCTGATGATGAGTACGAGGATAATCCAAATTAAGAAATTAGGGTTTCGGTGTTGTTGCAGAGATTATCGCTGTGTTCGTCTTCCTTTTTCTTTTTTCTTCTGTGTTTCTGTGGAGCTTTTGATGCGAAGGATTTAGCGGTGTAGAACTATTGTATTTATAATCTGTTTTTTTTTTTTCTGGATTAGTTTATTTATCCAGATTAATTTGATTTCGGACACTGACACGTATCCTTTCTAACACGTGGTATTACGTCAACGGTTGAGTTTTGTTGGAAGTGGAATTATCAAAACAAAACTGAATATTTACGTGTTTCTTGTAGTTTGAAGTTTGATCACTGGTGGATAAGCGTAACGGAGATTGACACGTGTATGACTGTGGTTTTGTTAGAGAGTGGGTGGAGGTGGATTACGTGTATGGAGAGTTGGCTCTTTCGGTTGATGAACTTTTTGTCGTTATCCATCAGGTATGGAGGACATTTGTTTAGGTGTGACTTAAAGACATTATGAATCTATGATCGCGTAAAACTTATCTAGTCCACAGACTCCACACGATGAGTGTAAATCACGAGTGGTTACATTTTACATGTGGAGCAGGAAGAAACAAGGGTGAATCTGGAAGCATGTACACTTGCATCGTGTAGTAACGAACCGACAATATATCCGGAAATGATTTAATCCTGCGGGTTTAATCCTGCCTGTTATAACGAGTGAGAAACCAAATGCCGCAAACACCAATTCTTGCTGTTGAAATTTCACAAAATTGGTTAAAAAGACCAAAATCAATAATTCCTGGGTGAAAAAGACATTTAGATTGATACTGTTTAAATGGACAAAAATATAAAAATAGTCAAGATGTAACCAGTTTCATCCTACCCATTTTAAAATTCTTTTTCTTATTTTTAATTTATATCAGGATGCATCAAGTTTCATCCTCGCTATTTTTTAAGTTTAAGCCAGGATGAATCCAGTTTCATCCTTGCTATTTTTATTGTGTCCATTTCACCCATAATAATTTTTACTCGTCCATTTGAACCATGTTTTAAAATTTTTTAGACAAATGACCCATTTTCCGTTGAAATTTTTGATGTTTGGGGTATCGATTTTATGGGGCCTTTTGTAAATTTCAATGGGAAACTTTATATACTTCTGGATGTAGATTATGTTTCTAAGTGGGTGGAAGCTAAATCCACCCTACTAACAGGGATTTTAAAAAGGGGGGACTAATTTTTTTTTTTTCACGCCTGAGATATGTTGCTGCTGGTCTAGTATGGTAAGAAGCGTAGAAAACCAAGTGTGGAGTGTTACCGTTGTATGGTAGAAAGTGCAGCAATCCTTACTTCCATGGTTGTCGAACGGGCCATTCCTCGAAGCAACCTGCATCTCTATGATAGCAATGAACTGGCTAGAAAGAAATTACTTCAACTGATGTTTTTTTTGGAAACCTCTGTTGGAGTAGTTGGATACTTAGCAAGCTTGTTCTATTACGCCCCATTTGTAAATAAGCTCTATTTATTCATTTTTTGATAAATAAAAATTGTATTAAAAGAAAACCATAATTGCATCAAGTTTACATGATAGAAAGTAACAAAGAAGCGAGCTGTAATTTCGAAGAACCCCTCCTTTTAGCCCCTGCAACAACGTCTCTGAAAGGTTTCTTTGGTTGTTGCACATTCATAGACGTTGAAGCCTTGTTTTGATCATCAACAAATGTTGTTATTAGTTGATCAATAACTGGAGATTTTCCTTTTGCTTGCAGCAGCATCGTTACCAGCAAACGAAGGTATTGAAGTAGCATCAGATGATGCTGTTTTGTTATGATCGTTATTAACAGCAACGTCAGAGTCTAATGTCTTGTTTATATCCCCAGGATCAGACACAGTAATACTAGATACCGGTGGGGGTTCTAGACCATCTATGATCACCAAAGATGATCACAGACGAAGGAAAAAAGTGATATTGTAAAACCCTAAATTTTCTTACCAGCTAAAAAACTGGACCAAACAAGCTCGATCGACTAAATTCATCGTGTTTGTTAGTCGGGTGCTGCATGATTGAAATACGTAATCTAGGGTCGTCTTGCAATGAAGAATTATCTGACAACTTCAGGTTAATTTCGAGTATCCGTTGCCTCAAAACTGACTGGAACTTCTTGATTTTCTAACATTTAATTGAGATGGGAATGCAATTTGATTAGGTTTAAGTCTGAAATTTGTTTCAAGAGTAATCGAACATGAAAACAACAGAACTCCTACTTCTGATAAAGTGTTAAACCCTCCTCCCTTTTCTTCCCTGGTTTTACTTTTAGTTCTAATTTCTTACATTACTCTTCTTACATTACTCTATATGACTCTCTGTTCGGATGATTGGTGGACTAACTTGGTAGACTCGGTGGACTAACTTGCCAGACGTGGTGGACTAACTTGCTAAAAATTACATTTGCTAGGGGTAATTAACTAACTAGGAGAAGTTTTAGCAGAAAAGGGGGGGGGGTGCTACAGCCAAGGTTAGTCAACCCTTGGCTCCGCCCCTGCCTACTAATGATTCTCAAGTTGTCTGTGAGTTTGTGAAGGAACATATCTTTTCTAGATTTGGTACAACTCGGATGGTGATTAGTGATGGAGGTTCGCACTTCAAGAGATCCTTTCACGCTCTTCTAAAGAAGTATAACATTTCTCATAAAGTTGGCACACCGTATCATCAACAAGCGAGCGGTCAAGTTGAAATTTCCAACCGGGAGATTAAGTCCATCCTAGAGAAGACGGTGAACGTTTCAAGGAAGGATTGGAGTTATAGACTCAATGATGCATTGTGGGAATATAGGACAACTTACAAGACACCCATCGGTATGTATCCTTTTAGGCTTGTCTATGGCAAACCTTGCCATCTTCCTGTCGAACTTGAACACAAAGCTTATTGGGCTATCAAGGTATGTAATATGGAATTAGATGTAGCTGGTGAACATAGGAAGCTTCAGCTCAATGAGTTAGAAGAGATACGTAATGATGCATGTGAAAGTTCACGCATTTACAAAGAAAAGACCAAATCTTTCCATGATAAAATGATTTCCCGAAAGAGTTTTGATGTAGGGCAGAGAGTTCTTTTATTCCATTCTCGTCTTAAATTGTTTCCGGGTAAACTTAGGTCCAGATAGATTGGACCATTTATTGTTACTAATGTGTTTGCGCATGGTGCAGTTGAAATTATTAGTCCGAAAACATGGCTGATTTCCAAGGTCAACAACCATCGTTTGAAACCATACTATGAGCAATATGTGACGGAGAATCAGGATATTGTCACATTGAGTGATCCTCTCCCTCTGGAGGAGTAATTGGAGATGAAAGTCGGGATGATGACTTTAAACCAAGCGCTAAGTGGGAGGCAACCCGCTGGTTTCGTATTTCTTACCTTTCATTTTTTTTAGTTTTTAGTTTTTCTTGTATTTTATTATGCTTGCATCATATTAGAAATTCCCTGTCTTGAATCATACATTAGAGTCACTTCCATTAAGGACAATGTCATGTTTAAGTGATGGGGAAGGGTTTCATATAAAATAATGATGTAGGCAAAACTCCGACTTTTAGAGATTTTTGAACAATTTAGAATGAACACTAGCCTTTCTAAGTAGATGGAATTTTTTCTTGACGATGAGGTATATATTAGCTGAGTCGGGATTAGATGCCAACTAAATAGCTAGTTTAGTGTTTATCCTCTATTCTTCAAAAGTAATTATGAGTTGGAGTGTAGGTTTTGTGGGTAGACCTCTAGTAAACCCTCACGAGACTATAACTCAAAGGCTTGTTACATTCGCTAAAAGTAACCGTAATCTCGACGAAACAGAGTTGTTGTATTTTAGTTTTGTTTTGTTTGCTCGAGGACTAGCATTAAGTGTGGGCGAATTTGATAGGTGTCTAAAACACCCAATTTCGATAATGATTTCTCATTCTCATGCTTTTCTTATTGGTTTTCTTGTAATTTTGTATATTACGCTTCTCTTTATTTCTTTTTAGGTACAATGGCTTGAAGTTGCGAAAAGGAAGGAAAATGGCCTAACATTCTCTTAAATTTTTAATGTCACAAGTAATGATCCAAGACATATTCCCATCATAGTTTCAATTTGGTTACACCAAAATGGAGCTTGGGTGGCGGCAGTTTTGGGTGGTCTGTCATGGGTCCATTTATTATGGGCTTAACACTTCGGTGAAAAAGAAAGGTTTCACCTAGGGCTGCCAACGGGTACCCGATTACCCGGAACCGAACCCGGATGTGTCGGGTCCGGTTCCGGATCCTAAGATTGGACCCGTTAGCAAAATCACTACCCGTCGGGTAGACCCGTTAGGAACCGATAAGTTTTTGGGTCCTAACGGGTATTACCCGCCGGATACCCGAATATGTATCTTTTATATGTTATTTTTACTTAAAATAGAACGGTTTTGTATAATTTCACTTACATTTTTTTCATTTATCCTTTATTTTCTTATGTTTAATCTTAATTAGAACATTTACATACATATAATAATAATTTTATATAAAAAATTATTAGATTCAAGCTAATATAACAAATATAAAAATAGATTATCGAAAGATATAATTGATTTTAGAGGACCCGATAAATACCCGGACCCGACGGCTATTTAAGACTTTTACCGGGTCCGGTTCCGGGTCCATCAATTTAGGAACCGGAGCCAGAACCGTTAGGACCCGGAACCGATTAAAATTAACGGTTCCGGTTCCGGTTCCGGGTAGTATACTACCCGGACCCGATAGGACCCGTTGGCACCCCTAGTTTCACCTAGTTGTCACCCCCACTTTTTCTATTTACCACTCCTATCAAATATTAAATTTAATTCAAAATTTTCCTATTTATCACCTACA
The DNA here is from genome assembly GCA_023531295.1 of Papaver armeniacum. NCBI lineage: Eukaryota > Viridiplantae > Streptophyta > Magnoliopsida > Ranunculales > Papaveraceae > Papaver > Papaver armeniacum. Next base: position 57,352 of record JAJJWW010009145.1, read on the forward strand.
AAATTCAAATAAAGTTTGACTATAATTATTACTACATTTATTTTTCTTATTCCTCCCTAATCACTTTTTCATCGAAAAATTATTTTTCTCCTTCATCATTAATCCCCTCTCCATTAAAAAACCATTAAACCTAGGTTAGAGTTCCGTTTAATCATGGCACACCAAAATTTATTATTTCTCTATCTTTTATCATTTGATTCTTAGTGAAATAAAAATATTAATCGGTGAACAACTTTATTGATGATACCATTATTGAAAATTAGTAAAAAAATATCTAAACCTTAGTTAAAACAAACATGTAAAGCTTATGTTAATTGTTAATCAAAAAACTTGGTTTAAGTTAATGATTCTGATTTGCTTTATGTTAATTAAAACTAATGAAATATTTAGTTCATTCATTTATGCCACTGTTGATCAAAAGCTTATGTTAGTTGTCTGCAATAGTGGTAGTCATTCATTCATTTATACCACTGTTGATCAAAAGCTTAATAATGTTAATTGTCTGAGAGTTTCTCGACCCTTCTGGAGAATAAATCGGCGATTGACTCGGTGATCGGTTCGGTCATCTGAGTTGCCATTTCTATGTTAATCTCTTCTAAATTCTTGTTTTCTAGTGTTCAATTGTTATCAATCTCTTCTTTTTCTTTGTATCTAGGCTGTTTTTTATAGTGTTCAAATCGTCAATTTGGGTTTTATAAAAATTTTGTTCTGACCTAACTTATTTCATCTGTGTGGTTTCTGTCATGTCTAGCAGGTATTGCTAGGTGGCCTGATCTGTTGCTTAGCTAAAGGTTTTTATTTCCAAAGGTTGTCTCATCCTTGAAGGTTATCTTCGATTAAAGGTTTTCATGGAGATAAGGATGAACGGTTTGTTATTCGATAAAACTGCAAGCTTATTTAAAAGGTATCTTGAAAGTTGTTTACTTTATTCAGAAGGATGGAATCAATTACAATTTCGAGATATGTCAAACAAAAATTTGCTACCTCATATTATCAATTTGAAGAGAAGTGGAAAACAATGTCTGAATCTATCAACACGTAGAAAGAGATTTTATTGCTACTCCTCTTTAAATAAATTGTTTTACTGGAAGCATTTGTATTGCAGTTACATCTTTTTCCATCTTCTGTTAATTTCATCAATGTCAACTAGAAAATCTGTGGGTGAAGTCTCTGATCTTATAGAGAGAATTAAAAATACCAACTTGGAGGAAGATGATAATACCCACGGAGTTATTAGGTATCCTCATATCAAATTGCAACCTAGCATAAAGAAATGGTCAGTCAGTTTACGTGGCAAAATCATAAGTGAGCATCCAATGGGAACGGATAAAGTTGAGCTGGAAGCTACAATGGCTTGGGTTCATGGGCATTTTCAGATTAGAAGACATGCTACAAATCTGTTCATCTTTCGTTTTTATGATTGAAATAGTTATAGTTATGTGTTGGAGGAGGGTCCATGGAGTTTTGATGGTTATTTGGTAATATTTCGAGAATGGCATCCGTCACTTCCTCCTAAAAAGCTTGATTTTCTTACTCAACAATTTTGGATTGACATTAAAAAGCTCCCTCCGGAGTTTCTTAATGTTGAGGTTGAGAATCAGATAGCAAGCATCCTTGGTAATCCTCTCAAGTTAATACCTGAAGATGGCAATCCCACAGACACAAATGAAGTCAATGTGTTAATAGAGTTTAATGTCTATAATCCTATGCTAAGAGGCATCATGACAGAAAATGCAGCCAAGGTATCTCAGTAGATCCTATTTACTTCCAAAGACAGCCGAGGAAGCTTTGTCCAGCGTGTCTCATTCTTGATCATGTTGAATTGGAATGTGAGGATAAAGCTGAGCATGTCCAAACTATTGCAAGTTATATCTTTAAATTTGGTGAAGATTTGGGGAGGTAATGATGGCTGTCGTATGTGTCGAAAATAATTTCACTTTCCTAATGTAGGATCAGAATATCGCAACATCAATACTTCGCGAGATTAATAAATGACGACATTGCGAGGGAGTCGCAGGGAAGTAAAATAAATGACGACAGCCAGAACATAAGGAAGATATGAAAATATGGCGAAGTTTAAGAGTGTCGCGAGATTGTATACTTGTACGCTTGCGATATTTCGCAAGCCATTCCCGAAAATAAAGGACAGCTTAGTTGTCATCCACTGTATACTACCCTATATAAAGGGTTGAGTAAGTCTGTTGAAAGGGGGGTGCTTTTTGAATTGTTAAGCAAGTCATTAGGAGAGAGAAAGTTTTAGAGTGATTGTAATTCTATAACCCATTTCTATTTCATATTGTAAAGATTCAAGTATTCAATCAATAAGAATCATAATCATTCATCTTAAAATGACTTAATTGTGTTTATTCTAGTGAGGGGTGTAGTGTAGGATTTCCTGCAACTACATAATGGCGCTAGAAACAGGGATGGAGTAGAGATCAACCTTGTGAATTGAAAGAATCAGGAGTAACAAGAAAGAAATTTCGTATAATTTTCAACAACTTACTAAAATTGAGAAATGGCTAGAAGAAGGAATGCATCAGAACAACCAACAATTGTTAGAAGAAGCGGGAGATTAGCTGGAGAAAGGAGAAATGAAGTAGGTGAACCATCAAGAATAAACGCAAGAGATAGAGAAGAAGGTCAAATTCAACCAGCACCGAATAGAGTAATAGATTATGATAGGGTGAGTGTGCATACATGGAGATCAGATTCTATGGAAGAAAGAGAAGAAGTGCAACAATTGATAAATAATGGACAAGAGGAGAGAAATCGAGAAGAGATGGGAGAAACAATTCATAGAAATGAAGAAGTCGCAGCATTAGAAGCATTGAGGCAAACAATACATGAAGAAAGGCGATTAGAAGCGGAAGAACGTGCAAATTTAACAAGGCAAAACCATGAGTTAAGAATGGAAATTATGAGGTTGCAGAATAGAAGATCGAGAAGTAATACCAGGTCAAGATCAGGATCGGTTAGAGAAGATATGAGGAGAACATTACCTGTAGAAAATGTTAATGAAGAAAATCTAGAAAGAGAGCCAAATCTCGGTGAAGGATGTTGCGAGAGAAGAGAAGTGGTAGAAGATCGTTATATTCCACACCCTGAAATTCTACAGAATGGCCAAAATGACGGAAATCAAGAAAATAGGCAGCGTCAAGTGCAGAATAATCCAATTGGTGGAGAAAATCAGGAAGAAGGAAGAAGAATACTGTATGGAGAGAAACACAGAGGAAACAAAAGGAGATTGAAGATGACATCGAAAAACATTATATTGAACAAACGCGTCTAGCTTGCGAGAGGGAAAGATTAAGAGTAGAAATGGAAGAACGGGAATTAGAGGAAGCAATTCGGCAAAACAATCATGACAATCGAGAAAGAAGGCGCGAGCAAAATCGCAACAATGGAAATATCAATGAAGAATATGAAAGAATACAAAGGAGAACTGATAGACAACCAAGAAGAGAAAATGATAGATATAATGGTGTGCGAATTCGTGAACGAGATGAAGGAGAAAGTCGAGAGAAAAAGAGAAGAAAATGATGAACAAGAAAATCAAAGTAGACATGAACGCAGAAGGAGAGAGGCAGAACTAAAAAGACCAATAAATCCGAATCCTGATGTAAATGAACAAATCTTGAGAGAGTTGGCAGAGATGAGAGGAATGTTGAACAATAGAAGGGGAGGAGGAAGAAGACAATTGGATGAGGCCATCGAAGAGGCTGCGAAAACCCCCTTTACACTAGAGGTGCAGTTAGGAGGAATACCCCCAAAGTGCAATTTACCCGCGTTAACCAGCATTTTTGATGGAACAACTTGTGCAATACAACACATTAAAGCGTATGTGCGATGTATGTTACAATGGGAAAATCATGATGCCATATTGTGCAAATATTTTGCATCAAGTTTAACAGGAGAAGCATTGAAATGGTTTGAGGGTTTACCAAGAAACACAATCACGTCATTCAACCATTTACAAGCTATATTCTTAGGGGCATATATAAGTAACAACTCCTCGCGACCAGGAATTGAAGATGTATTTGGCTGAAACAAAGAATTGGCGAAAGTTTGAGACACTTAACTGTGAGATGGAAGAAAATGTGTAGCGAAATGGTTGGACGAGTGGATGAAAGATATCTTATTCTATCATTCATAAACGCTATGTTCGTGACCAATTTGTTATATATTCTAATTTTTAGAGTCAAGAATACAATTACAATGACTGAGTTGCGAGAACTTCAGGAGGAATATATTGCTCTAGAAGAAAGGCAAAATGAGATGGAATCATACCCAGTTGCGAATGCAAATTCAAATGCTGCGAATGCAAGCTTATTACCAAAATTGATAAACACAGTAACGAGTACTTCGCAAGGGCAACGAGAAAGGATAATAGATGATGGACAGCCAAAGATAGTAGCTATGGGAAGCCGTGATCAAGAAGAATTTGAAAGGGAAAGGAACTATTACAACCGTGGCGGCAATAACAAAATTCAAAGACTTGATCATCCGCAAGAAAATTATGGAGGTCGAAGGCAGAATTATCATAGAGGACAGCGAAGTCACAGAGTAGTATGGGAGGAAATCAAAATGCCACCACTAAATACTAGTGTGGAAAAAATATGGGAAGCTATACTATTGATGGAAAACATACCTGCACCATGGAACATGGGGAATGAGCCACCACCAAGTGATAGAAGTCACGAGTTCTGTTCTTACCATCGCTTTCATGGGCACCTAACAAATGACTGTAGAAATATAAAAAGAATCATCCTCAGAATGATTGACCAAGGAAAGCTGAATCATTTTCTAAAAGGTGAAGAGAAGGTTCAACCGTTACCACCACCGCCAGAAATGCATAGGGCAAACTCAGTAAAGGGGAAAGAAACATTCGTAATAGAAGTTGGAGCGAATGCTAAAAATTTGTTTTGCAACTCCATTGTACATTCATACCGAACAATTGAAGATTTTCATGATAATGTTCTCAGTAGGGTTTTCGCGAGGGATGCTGATAATAGAGAAGTGATGAACATCGCAAAGACATCGCAGTTAAAAGAATGGCAAATGCAGATTATTTCGTTCACTGCAGAAGAGATTCCTGAAGGCAGAGAGACGCATGATAGCCCATTGGTCGTAAAATTGGAAATTAATCCAAAACCTGTAGATGGCGAAGAGGATGAAGCAGAAAATTCCTGGGCGATCAATAGAATCTTAATTGATACGGGGAGCTCAGTAAACATTCTTTTTTACCATACTTACAAGACTATGGGTGGGAAGGATGAAGAGTTGATACCTTCGACGTATAAAATATACGGTTTCAATGGCACAGCGAATAAGCCTAAAGTATAAGTTCATATGAGAATACCTTTGCAAGGATTATCAACTTAAATTTTGTTCTGTGTAGTCGATGTGGAGTCCCCTTATAATGCATTGATCGGAAGGCCATGGTTGCACGAAATTCTGGGTGTAGCGTCGACTTATCATCAGTGTTTAAAGTTTCCTCATCCTAGCGGTGTTGGAGTTATAAAGGGAGACTGGATGGAAGGACAAAAATGCTATGAGATTGATGTGGAGAGTTGTGAGGAAAGAGCTGCAAAAAGAAAGGGTTGGAAGCAAAATATAAAAGATGAACAAAGAAGAGAAAGGTTGATGGTGGATACGATAGAGACAAGAGGTGAAGATACATTGCGAAGCAAGTGCATGAAAACAGTTGAAAATTATGATGGAAAGGAATCATTAAGAGGTTTGAATGGTGCAGAGGCAGAGAGCAGCAGGAGCAAAAAGTGTAAGAAATGAATAATCATTATTATCAAAATCAATGACAAAAGCATATCAAGAGTAAGAGGAAGAAACAATAATTGAAGAAGAAATGCGCGAGAATCTCGCCATCAAGAATGTATGAAAATTTGATTGAAGAATTGAAATGAGATTACTATAAACAAAGCAAGATTGTGCGATAGCTTCGCAAACAAAATAACAAGAGAAAACCAAAAATGAATGATTGAATGAATTAACAAAAATGAAAGAGTGAGTGAATGGGACGAACCTTTATGGCGTACACCCTAGTTCGCGAATGATATTTCGCAAGAGGCAAATGTAAGACCTAAAGTGCGTCATATAAGGGGGTATCTCTTGACATGGCTCGGGAAAAGGTTACACCGCTCCTGGAACCCGAGTCATGGAGATTTGGGGCCCATGAAAGCCTATCCGGGAGAGATACCTTGGATTTCCAACTATATATATAAGGTTATACCCTGGTTGGACGCCCGAGGGTCTCTTCCAAGGAGTCAGTGTATGCTCAAGGCGCCGAGGTACACGGTTGAGCCAAGAGTGCCTGGGGCATTTGAAGTGTCTCGGCCATTCTTGGCAAGTCTTGGCATATGTTGCACTCGGCCCGAAGAAAACTCCACTTAGGGTGCAGCCTCGTAACCATAAGCCCTATAGGTATAAGGGATAAGAGGCTGCGAAAACAACCGGTTGTTGTTAAGACCGGATGGGAGGAGCTAGTCTTGTATGGCCGATGTACGCCTCCTTGAAGGGGCAACCAGGGAGATGATAAGGGCGGCACCCTCCATTAGGGAGCTGATAAGTGTCACAAGACGGCAATGTCATGGGGCTTTATATTCGCAAGAACATTTAGGCCTGTCATATTGTCGCAAATGAATATCCTGCAGAGACAAAAATACTAAAATAATGATAAGACAAGATCAATGGGTCGTTACATGAAAGTGTAATGACGTCCTGCGATTTTGTCGCAAGACGTCAATGTCATGAGACTTTATGTTCGCAAGAATATTTAGAGTTGTCATATTGATGCACAATGAGGGGTGGCAAAATAAGACCTTTAACTAGGAAGGCAAAATAAGACCACACAAAAACAATGATAAGATAAGATCAATGGGTCATTACATGAAAGTGTAGCGACGTCCTGCGATCTTGTCGCAATGATAAATTTCAACATAAATGATGATAAAATAACATAAGAAATTGAGTAAGCAAACAAGCTTGCGAATACGACTATATTTCTTCACTTATTTGTGGAGAATCAACAACAGCAGTTGCGAAATTAAGAAATATCATTACTTAAAGATTATCAACTTAATTTCTCTCATGTGAAAATAAATAACAGAGGCAAGTATGGGAATGATTAGAATAAAAACTTGTTATTTATTTTCATATGATAGATTTACAGTAAAAGATTACAAAATGGAAGGTTAGAAGGATAAATGTACAAGTATCGCAGGAAGACAAAAAGAAAAAAAGAAAAATCTTTCAACTTATTCTTCTTCTTCATCAGATTCTTTATCAGATTCCTCTTCTTCGCTTGCTTCACTATCAGAGACATCTGAGGAAGGCATATTTTCAGGAATTTCATCGAGAAGACAAGGATATGAAGAAAGAGGAATGGCGTGGTCATTGCAAATTGCTTCAATAGTTTGATTGCAAAAACGCACAGCATCGTTATTGAAATTTGCCACAGTAGTTTGTAGTTGTTTCTTCAGCTTAGAATATTTTTCATTGCGAAGAGAGAAGTCTTTGGAAAGTTGTGCTTTTTCAGATTCAAGTTCCTTGATTCTAGTTTGAAATCTCTTCTCAGATTTTGCGAACAAGTGACAATGAGTTAGCAACTTAATAACAGTTTCATAAAAAAGAAACGGAAAAATAATGAAGAACAGTAAACAACCTTCTCTGTCAGAAATCATATCTTTAACCAAGGCATTATGCTCGGCATGAAGACTGACATTAACACCTAAGTTATTTCTGGCATTATCTAGAACCTTCGCAGCCCAAGCAAATTCATCATCATTATTTATAACAAGAAGTGAACGAATTTGATTTTCTCGCTCATTAAGTATGGCATTTTGGCGAAGAGATTCGTCTCGTTCAATTTGGACTTCAAGAAGAGTTTTTTGAAATGTTGCTAATGCTTGTGCACCTTGATTAGCAATGCGATCCTTATCATCTATGAGGCTGCTAATCTTTTTCCTTAGAATATTATTACTCTCCTGGGAGTCAAAATATAAACTTTTAAATCGGTTGGCTAAGCCTAAGCTAGATCTATGTTCAATTTCTAAAAGGTGAAATTTGGTTCGAAGTTCATTTAATGAGAGAGAATTAATCTTGTTTGAAGAACTACTTAAAGATTCATTGAGATGAGCGAGAAGAGCATCATCATCCATAGGTTTAGGGAATGAATGGAGAAGGATGGCTTCGTCAGAAAGATTATAAATGTCTGCGAAAATGATAAGTCAGGCAAAGAAAAATAAATGTCAAAGTAGAAATGAAGAAAAAAGAAGGGTGTTATACCATAAAGTTGTTGATTAGCACTTTGAAGAGTAGATATTTTGTCCTTCTGGGAAGAAGACTCAACTTCCAACTGTTGAATTTTAGCATCCTTCTTGCGAGATGTCGCAACTTCAATTTCTAGTTCTTTGTTCTTCTCCTTAAGTTGAAGATTTTTCTTTTCAAGATTGTTGCGTCTTTTCTCGAGGTCTGAGGCAACAACAAAGGAAGCTCTCCTAGACTATAAAGGAAAGTAAAGAAATTGTTAAGATAAGGTTTATAATCGAAATCACAAAGAAATAAAGAAATATGAACATACCAAAGCATTGAGTGCATTTAAGAAACTGGGAGTCATTGTTCGGGAAACTCCGCGAAAAGAATCATTATCCACTAACAGGGGGGCATCGCAAATATTAGCGAGAGCTTCGCAAGTGGCAGATAAATGATCATCTCCCAATCCTTGCATAGAATCAGAGAAGACACTAGACAATTGCGCCATAGCAGAAGCGACTGAATGATTCTCCTTTGTAAAAGAAGTATCAACCTCATTTTCATATTCGTCAGAATTCTCGCTGGTCTGGGAACTAGAACGAGAAGAGGGATGGATTTTCCGTTTTTTAGAAGATGGAGCAGAAGATTTATCCTTGCGAAGAGTGATTTTATTCTTGCCTTTAACCTTCGCAGCTTCGGGAATGTCAATTTCTTCAACGCCAACCTTCGCACACGAATGAAGATAAGAAACAGAGGCAACAATATTGTTAAAAATAGCAAAAGAAAGTATTTCTTACTTCATCCGTGATTGATCGGAGTATCGCCAGAGTACTCGCCTTTGGACGTCTTCTATAACTCTTTTTCAATTTGGTAATCTGAAAATTTTGCAAGCATAGTAAATATAAGAGGAAGGAAATATCGTAAAGCAAACTTGAAATAGGAAATATAACTCTTTTGCTTTCTCGGGCCACTTAAATTCCCAAGGACGATAGTCTGCGAGATTCGCAGGGAGTGTATGAGAACCTGCAATATAGGGTCCGCTCAAAAATAGAGGAACAACCCACCACTTCTCATCTTTGGAGTACCGAGGAACATTATTTTTACCCGAGTGCCAGTCAATATCTTGCATAAGCAGCTTATCACTGGAAATATTATCTTTTCTCTTCAATCGAGCACCCCAGCGAGATTTATCATTTCTCATATTTATTACTTCATAATTTTCAAAAACGTTTTCTACGGTATACTTCTCAGCGACTATTTCTAAACTTGCGAATCTAGGATCTTTGACATTGTCAGGATATAAAGATCCCTTACCAGCGCCACGGTTGGCGAATTCAAGCATTAGACGGATGCAATCACCGCTTTTATGATAAATAGCTCGCGAGAATTTCTCATGAGCAAGAATTTCATAGAATAAAGGCATCTCGGGATTGTAAAGAGGAATGGGAAGGCCTGCGAGGATTTGACCTAGCGAGATTATGATTTTCTGATCATCACATTGATGATCAGAAAACAATTTTGCAGAAAGTATAGATGAAGATTCTTGATCAGGAATGGTTGATAGGATGAAGCCCTTCTCTTGTAAATTCTTTTGAGCTTCATTAAAAATGGGTTTATATATACGACCAAGTGAAGCCATTTTTAGAGTATGGGAATTGAAGATCAAGAGAAAGAAAGAAGGGAAGATTTACAGTAGCAGAAGCGTAGATTGCGGAGGAAGAGAGTTAAAGAAAAGTTGCAGAGGGAAAATAAAAGAGAAGAAGAGAAGGGTGAGAAAACTATATATAGAGAGAAGAATTCTCGAGAAAACAAATGCATTTAATGCGAGATGGGACGTGAATGGTCAAGAATAAACGGTTGAAAGAGACGTGTCAAGAAAAGAGTGGAAGAAGAAACATCTGTAATAAATTCCGTGTAAAAGTACGGGATTGAAACAGATAAAGATGAACAGTTACGGTATTTCAAAATATTGGTTCTCATGACATTCTATCCTTCGCAGAGAAGACATGATAAGAGGCAAGATGTAGGATCAGAATATCGCAACATCAATACTTCACGAGATTAATAAATGACGACATTGCGAGGGAGTCGCAGGGAAGTAAAATAAATGACGCAATGAATGACGACAGCCAAAACATAAGGAAGATATGAAAATATGGCGAAGTTTAAGAGTGTCGCGAGATTGTATACTTGTACGCTTGCGATATTTCGCAAGCCATTCCCGAAAATAAAGGACAGCTTAGCTGTCATCCACTGTATACTACCCTATATAAAGGGTTGAGTAAGTCTGTTGAAGGGGGGGTTCTTTTTGAATTGTTAAGCAAGTCATTAGGAGAGAGAAAGTTTTAGAGTGATTTTAATTCTATAACCCATTTCTATTTCATATTGTAAAGATTCAAGTATTCAATCAATAAGAATCATAATCATTCATCTTAAAATGACTTAATTGTGTTTATTCTAGTGAGGGGTGTAGTGTAGGATTTCCTGCAACTACACCTAAAGTATATGATAAGAAAGAGTTCGTTTCCACAGAGAGGCAATTGTAGTTATTATGTAATCAATTTCTTAAAGTAACCAATTGGGGGAATTTCTGATTTTTAAGTAAGCAATAAAAGTAAATTAAAAACAAAGTAAATTGTAGAAAGTAATCAATGAGAGAAATATATTGGTCAAGGAATTCATCTTCAATCTTAGACATGTGCTTGAATATATGATTAGAATTACAATTTAATCTCTTTTATTATCAAAAGCCTAGAGAATCAAGAGAGCAAGATAATCTATTAATTTCCTAAGTTCATCAACACACACATTAGAGCTGCGTATGTGAATTCTACCTAAAGAATAACCTAACGCCTTGCGCTAATTAAGTTCAATTCCTAGGAGCATTAAGTTTTAGAAATAGGCTAGTCAATGCAATTGTCATACATTGCGCATAACAATTCGGACAATGGTCAAACTCTACATATGATTACAAGAGTGTATCACTACAAACCGTAAACATATCATGCTACTTCTATTCAGGGTTATCGCTCGATGAGAAACCCTAAAATAGCTATGGAAAAGGATGCAAGTTGAATTGATTGGCCACTCAACTAAACAAACATCTAATCCTATCACAATACATCAATCATGTGATATTAAAACAGTAGAGATGTGAACGATAATCAAGAGATAATACATAAATCAAACACAAGTTTTAGAAATAAGACTACATCCTTAACCAATAATATAGAATTTAGCTACTCATAGCTATGGAGTTCATCACAAAAATATGAATTGAATAAAGAAGAAGATGAACAAAAGCAAACCCTAGTAGCGTAAACAAAAACGGCTCTCTCCTTAGCTTCCAAGAATAAAACGTAATAAAAGTTGTAGAAGTCTTTCCTTTAAATAGCTTTGCTTTCCAAAATTAGGTCAAGTCTCAAAGGTCCAATAGATAGAAGTCCACCAAGCCCATATGTGAGAAAAACCCATGTAGAAAATATGCCCCAAAAACTGTCGCCGGAAAACTGGTATTATGGCCGGAAATTGGCCGGAGAAGTCCCTGGAAAATAGCTCAGGTGACCGGCAAAGTCCACCCGGTCACCGGTCAACGATTCAAATCGGCCGGGTCAACTCAGTCAAGTCACTGAGTCAAACCGGGTCAAGCACCGAGTCATCGAGTCAGCACAGCAGCATCAGCTGAGTCTAGTTAGATTTGAGTCAACTAAACTACTTGGCTGAATAAGCTGAGTGGCATTGGCATAGGCCATTGCACAGGCTAGAACTGTGCTGCACCAAGATTGTGCTTCACCAACGCATATCCAGCCATGATGGCTGCTCATACTGCACAACTCACAAAACCATCATTAAATCCATTCTTGCAATCCCAGCTATGGCAGCTGCAACTACAACTTCTTATTATCACAAGCATCTGTCGTTTTAACTCCACCAGAACTTGCATCCGCAACTTTGGCTCATTCTGCTTCGTTTCAACTCTTTCTACTCTCCGCAGCTACACAACATCATCTATAACTTCATGCCTGCAATGCCCTCAGCTGCAATATATTCACAGCCTTCTAACCCAGCTGTAACCTCACTCACTCCATCTAGCCATCAATTGACTCATGCCGCAGTTCCGATAGCAGCTACTCATTGAACCTGACTGCAAACCATTTGGCTTCAACAGCAATATCTCTTGCTACAATCTCAGGCATGCATATATTCCTGCAACTATGTTTATATAGCTTCATTTGCAGCTGCAATGTAACATGCCTGCAATACTCGTTTCCGCGACTCAGCCAACATCACTTCACTGCCAGCCAATTCTCAATTGCAGAACATCCCTGCCATTCTCCATTTGTTGTCTTGCAGCAACACACGATCTCAAGCACAGAGCAAATACCCATTTCTCCAGTTCAGTTCAAGCTCATACTTGAAACACAAATATTCTCCTTTGCTCGAGCCACTTTTGCTGCTCTATCTCCAACTGCAGTTGATTCACAACAATAACATTGTCTTCATTTTCACCAGCTTCACTTGCAAGAACAACACCCCTATCTCAGTCATAGTGGGTAGCAGCACATCCATCATTCAAAACTATTACAGACTCCTCCAACCCTTCTTACAGCTCCTGTAACTCTCCAGCACCACCAGTTCCATCACCTTGTACTGAATCTGCCTCAATGCCACCAGACCCTCATTCTCCATATCCAGCTGCACCAGCAATTGCTTCCAACACCAACTTGAGTTTCAATTCCTAAACATACATCTAATAGTTGCAACTTCAGCACACCCCAGGCCATTGCATTCAATCCTTGGCAGCTATCCCTGCCTACAACCTGAGTTTGAAGTACCAACAGTACCACCAGTGCATATATCTCATACCAAATTGCAGCTGCAATGTCTGTAGTTCAAAACTTCTCCAGCTCAAGTTCACCTCCAATCATTCATTTGCAACCATCTCAAGCCTAAGACTCCAGCTCATCTCATAAGACCATTCAAACCCTTCACTATCAACAACAAGAACGCCTCCATCTGAATCATACAACCACAGACCCATCATTTCATGGCTTCCTCTTCTTTGACATCCATCACATTCCTCATTTGTTAATGGCATCAGCAATTCTCCTCTGATTCAACTCATAATTGAGATTAAACTCAGATTCAAGCTAAACCCATCTCTTCAATTCACTTCAAAACTCAGACCTCATGAACTCAGCTACTAAACAACTAATTCTCAGCTTCAGACCGATCCTTGGCTGTGGTTGTCACCTATTGCTCGCAGCATCTAGTTGAGCTGATGACGGAATCGATCTGACCTCCATGAAACCCATCAAACCCATGGCTGAATCGACTGCAATCTCGACTGATTTATGCCCAGAATTGACCCACACTCTGCCTGTAAACTTGAGCTATAATCTCCTCATAAAACTGAGCCATTGATTAATCCATAGTGTAAGTACTTTACCGCTTGATTCTTCACAACTTGTATGTCTTAATATCATAAACTTCTCGAACTCTCATCTTGATAATCTTCGCTCTTGTACAATAGTCTTCAACTTATAAAAATTCTGCTCCTTTTCTCGTTGCTTTACTTGAATCTGAAATCTGCTCATTTCTGTACTGTTGCTTGTAAACCTTGAACATCTTCAACTTTCCTTCAAATTTTTGATGCTCCTCTTGTTGATGATGATGGTGTTTCTATGGACCTGTTGGTGTAGAGAGAGATAAGTGGATGGTGCTAACTGCGAACAAGATTACAAGTGGTATGTAAGTTAGCAATTCGATGTCACCATCATGGTTGATAAAAATAGCACTCAAGAGATCAAAATAGTGCTTCTATGGTGGGAGGTTGGGCAGCTCACCATTCTGCCCGGAATTTACGTACGGTGACACACACTCTAAAAGCACGAATTTAGACAGGTACAAAGAATTAAAGGTCGGTGCCTCACATTATGTAACATGGGTAGTCTCCACTATAGGGGACCATTACTCTAATACCGAATTCAGTCTGCACCTTGGTTGCCACTGGCATGGTTAAATCCAACTTTAACTCTCATACAAGTAAGAAACCCGATCATGTTCTCTGTCATCTCTAAGTTCAGTCACTCTTATGAGATTCTCGATGTAATCTTAGCGACATGTATACTATGTGACTCTAAACTAACTACAAGTTGGAGTTTTGTATTCACTATTTTACACAAAAGTTGAAAAATTTTAAAAATTTACAATGCAAACCACTCCCCCACACTTAAACTTTACATTGTCCTCAATGTAATTGAATCGTCCAAAGAAAGTCAAGGTGGGAAATCTTAACCAAAAAGAATGACAAAAAATCAGAAAAAGTAAAAATATGACAAGAAAAGAAAATAAGAGATAAGAGATACAAAACCTATGGGTTGCCTCCCATTTAGCGCTTGGTTTAAATTCATCAGCCCGACTATCTCCTTGCTTTCTACGACTCCTCCAGAGGGAGTACTTCCACAAGATTAACTCCTTCCACGACATCCGAAGAGAAGTTCTCATAATATGGTTTCAACCGGTGCCCATTTACTTTAAGTTCATTTCCGTAGCTAAACTACGAATTTCCACCGCACCATGAGAAAACACATTAGTCACAATAAAAGGTCCAATCCAACGTGACCTTAATTTACTAGGAAATAATTGCAAGCGAGAATTAAACAAAAGCACTTTACGCCCAATGCAAAATTGTTTCTTTGTAATCATATTATCATGAAATGCTTTCGTCTTTTCCTTGTAAATCCGTGAGCTTTCAAATGCATCATTGCGAATCTCCTCTAGCTCTTGAAGTTGTAACTTTCTTTGCCTTCCAGCACCATCCAACTCCATATTGCATTGCTTAATAGCCCAAAACGCCTTATGCTCAATTTCCACGGGTAAGTGACAAGGTTTACCATAAACAAGCCTAAAGGGAGACATCCCAATAGGTGTCTTGTATGCGGTTCTATACGTCCACAAAGCATCATTGAGTCGCATACTCCAATCTTTCCTTGTTGGATTCACCGTCTTCTCTAGAATGGATTTCACCTCTCGGTTGGAAACCTCGGCTTGTCCATTTGTTTGTGGATGGTAAGGAGTTGCAATCCTATGCGACACATTGTACTTCCTTAACAAGTTTTGCAAGAACCTGTTTTTGAAGTGTGAACCTCCATCGCTAATTATAGCCCTTGGAATGCCAAACCTTGCAAATATATTAGCTTGCACGAAATCTGATACAACTTTAGAATCATTAGTTGGGGTGGCCTTAGCTTCCATCCATTTCGAGACATAATCCACAGCAAGCAAGATATAATAATTCCCACTAGAATTGACAAAAGGGCCCATAAAATCAATTCCCCATATATCAAAAACCTCCACAAATTGTATAATAGTTTGCGGCATTTGATTTCGAGCACCTAGATTGCCTGTTCTTTGGCACCTATCACATGTGGTACAAAATGCATGTGCATCCTTAAACAAAGTTGGCCAAAAGAAACCACACTCTAGTACCTTGAGAGCGGTTCTCTTACTCCCAAAGTGTCCTCCACAAGCATATGAATGGCAAAAAGACAAGATAGAATTAAATTCTGATTCGGGAACACACCTACGTATTACTTGGTCACTACAATGTTTCCATAGGTATGGATCATCCCATATGTATTGGTTTCCTAACTTCTTAAGTTTGTCCCTCTCAGCACGAGACAAGTTCTTTGGGATTTGTTTAGACACTAAGTGATTAACAATATCAGCGTACCATGGTTCTTTAAAGGCAATTGAAAATAGTTGCTCATCCGGGAAACTTTCACGCAACGGGATAGTCTCCTTGTCCACAGCAAGACGGCTCAAGTGATCAGCAAGACGGTGTTCTCAATTCCTTTCTTGTCTGTGATCTCAATATCAAACTCTTGCAAGAGTAATATCCATCGTATGAGCCTCGGTTTCGCCTCTTTCTTTGTAAGAAAGTACTTAAGCGTTGCATGATCAGAAAAGACGACAACTTTTGTACCAATTAGATAAGAGCGAAACTTTTCCAAAGCAAAAACAATAGCTAATAACTCTTTTTCAGTGGTTGTGTAGTTTTGTTGGGCCTCATTTAACGTTCTAGAAGCATAATAAATGGCATGAGGTATCCTCCCCACACGCTGCCCAAGCACCGCACCAACCGCATAATCACTAGCATCACACATAAGCTCAAAGGGCTTGCTCCAATCCGGTGGTTTAATGATAGGGGCTGAAATCAAAAGTTCTTTCAAACAATTGAATGCCGCCACACACTTTTCATCAAATTTAAAAACCACATCTTTTTGCAATAAGTTACAAAGTGGTGATGCTATCTTGGAAAAGTCCTTGATGAATCTACAATAAAAACCTGCATGACCAAGAAAAGAGTGTATCTCCCTCACCGTAGTGGGAGGGGTTAGAGCACGAATAAGGTCTATCTTAGATTTATCGACTTCCAAGCCTTTAGAAGATATTATATGGCCTAACACTATGCCATGAGTTACCATGAAATGGCACTTCTCCCAATTCAGCACAAGATTTGTTTCAACACATCGTTCAAGGATTTGTTCAAGCAAAGGTCAAATGAATCACCAAAGACACTAAAATCGTCCATGAACACTTCGATTATGTTTTCAACATATTCCGAAAAGATACTTACCATACACCTTTGAAAAGTAGCTAGAGCATTGCATAAGCCAAAAGGCATCCTTCTATAAGCAAAAGTACCGAAAGGACAAGTGAAAGTGGTTTTCTCTTGGTCCTCCAGCGCTATCACAATCTGATTGTAACCTGAATAGCCATCAAGGAAGCAATAGTAAGAGTGTCCAGCTAAACTTTCAAGCATTTGATCAATAAATGGTAAAGGAAAGTGATGTTTTCTAGTAGTGGCATTCAATTTTCTATAATCAATATAAACCCTCCAACCGGTTTGCACACGAGTTGGGAAAAGTTCGTTCTTATCATTTTCCACCACCGTAACACCTGATTTCTTTAGTACTACTTGTACCGGGCTTACCCACTTGCTATCGGATATGGGGTAGATAACACCCACGTCCAAAAGCTTGAGTATCTCCTTTTTCACAACTTCCATCATGGGAGGATTCAACCGACGTTACGCTTCCCTTGTAGGCTTTGCATCGTCCTCCACACGGATCTTGTGCATACAAACGGCAGGGCTTATACCCTTGATATTGGCGATTGTCCATCCTATGGCCGTCTTGTATGTCCTTAGCACCCTTAGAAGTTTTTGCTCCTGTAATTCATTAAGCTCGTTAGAAACAATCACGGGTAACTCCTCATTGTCACCCAAGTACAAGTACTTTAAGTGACTTGGAAGAGGTTTCAATTCTAAACTTGGAGATTTAACAATAGATGGCACAAGTTTTTCATTATTGCAAGGTAAAGAAGCATATGAAATATTCTTAATTGCTGATTTTTCCGGTAATGAGTCAAGAGAACCAATGGTTTCTTTAATCTCATTACTATACTCCAAACCATTATCAATGGGTGTAGTGAGCACGGTTTCCAAAGTATCAACACCATTCAACTCAAACATTTGTTGCGCCAATGTGTCCATCACATCAATGGAGAAACAAGAGTGGACATCACTAGGATATCTCATCGTCTCGAAAATGTTGAAACGTATTATTTCTCCATCAAACTCCATAGTCAGCATTCCCTTGTCAACATCAATAATGGTTTTCGTCGTTTTCATGAAGGGGCGCCCAAGTAGCAATGGAAGAGACGAGTCCGGTGAACCTTCATCCATCTCTAACACACAAAAGTCAGCTGGAAATACTAATTGATTTAACCTGCACAATAACATCCTCAACAATACCTATTGGGTAGACATTAGAACGATCGGCTAATTGCAACACAATTCCAGACTTTTTAAGAGGACCAAGATCAAGTGAATTATACATAGACGCATGCATAACATTAACGGATGCACCTAAGTCCAACATAGCTTTGTTAAATGTGGTGTTACCAATTGTGACGGGAATGTCAAAGCTACCGGGATCCTTGCACTTAAGCGGGAGTTTATGTTGTAAGATTGCCGAAGCATTCTCCCCCACACTAAGCACTTCATTACCTTTTAGCCTTTGTTTATTGGTACACAAGTCCTTCAACACCTTTGCATACTTTCGAACTTGCTTGATTGCATCTATGGGTGGTATGTTCACATGGATCTTCTTGAGAATGTCTAAAATCTCCTTTTCTAATTCCGCCTTCTTGGAATTTGCAAATCTGCGAGGGAAAGGTAAAGGAGGAACATAAGTAGAAACCGGAGTTTTAGAGTTAGAAATAGGTACCTCGGAAGTTTGGGGAGAATCCTCATTTTTCTCCTCCAAAACAGGTTCCTTTGGTGTTTCCACCGCGCCCGAATCAGTAACTTCGGGTTGCACAAGTTGTGTACCACTTCTCAACGTAATTGCATTGACACACTCTTTTGGGTTGATAGGTTGAGAAGGGAGTTTCCCACCATTTTGTGCCTTCAATTGATTCAACTCAATAGCCATAGAACCAACTTGAGTTTGCAAATCCTTAACCGTACTCTCCGTTCTTTGCATAAAAGATTTCAGCAACTCTTTAATATTGGACCCCATAGTTTGAGGTTGTTGTTGTTGTTGATGATGAAATTATTATCTCTGATGGAATTGTTGTTGATGAGGTTGAAATCCACTCGAAGAGTTGAAGGTAGGTTGTTGAACCACTCCTTGCTTATTGGCATAACTAAAATTGGGGTGATCTCTCCATCCCGGATTGTAAGTGTTTGAGTAGGGATCATACCGTCTTTGTTGATTTGGAAAGACCGCATTAGCTTGCTCGTCCTCATAAGCTTGAGAAGAACCTGGTATCACTGCGGCTGCAACTTGTTGCATCATTGTTGTCATATTACCCAATTGTTGACGAAGTTCCTCAACCTCGCTCACTTCATTAACTTTCCTAAGAAGCACATCCGAACCACGACTCAAGAATTGTTGGGAGTTTGCTGCCATGTTCTCAATCAACTCTCTATCTTGTGCCACCGTCTTGTTAACTAGTGCACCACCACCCGCAGCGTCAAGAAGATTCCTATCACTTGATTGGAGTCCTTCATAGAAATATTGGATAATCATAGCGTCACTGAATTGGTGGTGAGGGCAGCTTGCCACCAATCTCTTGTATCGTTCCCAACATTCATATAAAGATTCTCCCACATTTTGCTTCATCCCACAAATCTCCTTTCGAATTTGAGTAGCCTTTGATGCTGGAAAATATCTCTCTAAAAAGAGTTTCTTCAACCCCTTCCATGTCGTGACACTTCCGGGAGGCAAATAGTACAACCAATCCTTAGCACTATCCATCAAAGAGAAACGGAAAACTTTTAACATTGCACCATCCGCCTCAACATCCGCTGGAAGCATGGCCGTGACAATGGTGTGGAAGTCCATAAGATGCTTGTTTGGGTCTTCATTCACCATGCCATGGAACTTTGGTAATTCTCTAAGCAACCCCGGCTTTATCTCAAAAGTAGAGTTCGTTTGAATACACCCCTGTTGTGTATCAAGCCTATGAGAAGCTAACTCTTTTAGTGAACGATTTGCATCACCCATTGCTTCTTCTTTTTCTTCAAAAGGTGGTTCTTGTTCACCCGGAACCTCTTGTTCTAAAACTGCTTCTTCTTGTTGGAAAATCTCTTCTTCCGTTTCCAACTCTCGTTCTTCCGTTGTATCTTTACTTGGTTGGAGTATTGTGCCTCTTCGAGTAGCTATCCCGCACCTTGGATAATTCCAATCTTTAGAAGCCAGGGATTAGGTACCTGAAAACAATTCTCACAAACAAGTAAGAAACAAGATAAGAAAACAAGAAGCAAAGATAAAAGCGAAAACAAAAAATAAGAAACTAAAAACTTAATAACTAGCCGTATGCCTCCCTTAACAACGGCGCCAAAATTTGATTGTCGTATGCGTCAAAAATAATTTCACTTTCCTAAAGTATATGATAAGAAAGAGTTCGTTTCCACAGAGAGGCAATTGTAGTTATTATGTAATCAATTTCTTAAAGTAACCAATTAGGGGGATTTCTGATTTTTAAGTAAGAAATAAAAGTAAATTAAAAACAAAGTAAATTGTAGAAAGTAATCAATGAGAGAAAGATATTGGTCAAGGAATTCATCTTCAATCTTAGACATGTGCTTGAATATATGATTAGAATTACAATTTAATCTCTTTTATTATCAAAAGCCTAGAGAATCAAGAGAGCAAGATAATCTATTAATTTCCTAAGTTCATCAACACACACATTAGAGCTGCGTATGTGAATTCTACCTAAAGAATAACCTAACGCCTTGCGCTAATTAAGTTCAATTCCTAGGAGCATTAAGTTTTAGAAATAGGCTAGTCAATGCAATTGTCATACATTGCGCATAACAATTCGGACAATGGTCAAACTCTACATATGATTACAAGAGTGTATCACTACAAACCGTAAACATATCATGCTACTTCTATTCAGGGTTATCGCTCGATGAAAAACCCTAAAATAGCTATGGAAAAGGATGCAAGTTGAATTGATTGGCCACTCAACTAAACAAACATCTAATCCTATCACAATACATCAATCATGTGATATTAAAACAGTAGAGATGTGAACGATAATCAAGAGAGAAAACTAATACATAAATCAAACACAAGTTTTAGAAATAAGACTACATCCTTAACCAATAATATAGAATTTAGCTACTCATAGCTATGGAGTTCATCACAAAAATATGAATTGAATAAATAAGAAGATGAACAAAAGCAAACCCTAGTAGCGTAAACAAAAACGGCTCTCTCCTTAGCTTTCAAGAATAAAACGTAATAAAAGTTGTAGAAGTCTTTCCTTTAAATAGCTTTGCTTTCCAAAATTAGGTCAAGTCTCAAAGGTCCAATAGATAGAAGTCCACCAAGCCCATATGTGAGAAAAACCCATGTATAAAATATGCCCCAAAAACTGTCGTCGGAAAACTGGTATTATGGCCGGAGAAGTCACCGGAAAATAGCTCAGGTGACCGGCAAAGTCCACCTGGTCACCGGTCAACGATTCAAATCGGCCGGGTCAGCTCAGTCAAGTCATTGAGTCAAACCGGGTCAAGCACCGAGTCATCGAGTCAGCACAGCAGCATCAGCTGAGTCTAGTTAGATTTGAGTCAGCTAAACTACTTGGCTAAATAAGCTGACTGGCATTGGCATATGCCATTGCACAGGCTAGAACTGTGCTGCACCAAGATTGTGCTTTACCAACGCATATCCAGCCATGATGGCTGCTCATACTGCATAACTCACAAAACCATCATTAAATCCATTCTTGCAATCCCAGCTATGGCAGCTGCAACTACAACTTCTTATTATCACAAGCATCTGTCGCTTTAACTCCACCAGAACTTGCATCCGCAACTTTGGCTCATTCTGCTTCGTTTCAACTCTTTCTACTCTCCGCAGCTACACAACATCATCTATAACTTCATGCATGCAATGCCCTCAGCTGCAATATATTCACAGCCTTCTAACCCAGCCGTAACCTCACTCACTCCATCTAGCCATCAATTGACTCATGCCGCAGTTCCGATAGCAGCTACTCATTGAACCTGACTGCAAACCATTTGGCTTCAACAGCAATATCTCTTGCTACAATCTCAGTCCTGCATTCCTGCAACTATGTTCATATAGCTTCATTTGCAGCTGCAATGTAACATGCCTGCAATACTCGTTTCCGCGACTCAGCCAACATCACAAGCACAGAGCAAATACCCATTTCTCCAGTTCAGTTCAAGCTCATACTTGAAACACAAATATTCTCCTTTGCTCGAGCCACTTTTGCTGCTCTATCTCCAACTGCAGTTGACTCACAACAATAACATTGTCTTCATTTTCACCAGCTTCACTTGCAAGAACAACACCCCTATCTCAGTCATAGTGGGTAGCAGCACATCCATCATTCAAAACTATTACAGACTCCTCCAACCCTTCTTACAGCTCCTGTAACTCTCCAGCACCACCAGTTCCATCACCTTGTACTGAATCTGCCTCAATGCCACCAGACCCTCATTCTCCATATCCAGCAGCACCAGCAATTGCTTCCAACACCAACTTGAGTTTCAATTCCTAAACATACATCTAATAGTTGCAACTTCAGCACACCCCAGGCCATTGCATTCAATCCTTGGCAGCTATCCCTGCCTACAACCTGAGTTTGAAGTACCACCAGTGCATATATCTCATACCAAATTGCAATTGCAATGTACGTAGTTCAAAACTTCTCCAGCTCAAGTTCACCTCCAATCATTCATTTGCAACCATCTCAAGCCTAAGACTCCAGCTCATCTCATAAGACCATTCAAACCCTTCACTATCAACAACAAGAACGCATCCATCTGAATCATACAACCACAGACCCATCATTTCATGGCTTCCTCTTCTTTGACATCCATCACATTCCTCATTTGTTAATGGCATCAGCAATTCTCCTCTGATTCAACTCATAATTAAGATTAAACTCAGATTCAAGCTAAACCCATCTCTTCAATTCACTTCAAAACTCAAACCTCATGAACTCAGCTACTAAACAACTAATTCTCAGCTTTAGACCGATCCTTGGCTATGGTTGTCACCTATTGCTCACAGCAGCTAGTTGAGCTGATGACGGAATCGATCT
Source organism: Papaver armeniacum (assembly GCA_023531295.1). NCBI lineage: Eukaryota > Viridiplantae > Streptophyta > Magnoliopsida > Ranunculales > Papaveraceae > Papaver > Papaver armeniacum. The sequence goes on from JAJJWW010009145.1 coordinate 80,284, forward strand.
GACCTCCATGAAACCCATGGCTGAATCGACTACAATCTCGACTGATTTATGCCCAGAATTTGACCCACACTCTGCCTGTAAACTTGAGCTATAATCTCCTCATAAAACCGAGCCATTGATTAATCCATATTCCCAACAAAATCCGCAACTTCAACAGCTCAATTTCCTCCATGTTTCTGGTCTCAAACACCACCAAATTCTCTCCATTCTTCTCCATTGCAGCTTCATTCTCTCATTGCTTCAACAACCACTACCAACAGACTCCATCTCATCTATTCTGCTCAAAACCCAAGTCTCTATTTCTTCTTAAACAACAGTAGCTTGAATTCTTCTCCTCCTTCTGAGATTCTCACCATCAGTTCATCCTGCTCAAACGAACCCTAATTCAAACTTAGAGAACCACAACCAATCGTTCTTAGCATCATCGTCTCTATCTCGGATTCACCTCTCTGTGTTCTTGATTTGAACAACATCAATACTCTCCATCAACTTTCAGATCTCATGGCTGTTGTGCAGCTTTTCTTTCTTCCCAATTTCAGATGTAATAATGAAATAAATGAATGAGAGACGAGTTTCTCTCGATTTAGGGCTAAGTCAAATTTGGGTGCTAATAACACACCCGGTCACTTTAATAAGGGTTACCCATATGGCATCCCGTAACCTTGACTAGACTCCAGATAATGTTCGTCCATGAAATGACAATTTGCCCTTTTTGGTCAAATTGAGTGATTTCTTCTTCTTTTTCTCCGTGCGACTCCAGAGTACCTAATAACTCAAAAACACACGTAAAGTACATAATTTACAAGAAAAATAACAAAGAAAGCATAAACTCTAGATAGTAAATACGGTGTATTCTACACCCTATCAGGTAATCGATCCGAGGCAGTATAATCCTAAGTATCGGCAAGGTGAAAAAATTTTGATTTCTCCTAAGAAGACAAGGGATAAAATGCGGCGAGAAAAGAAGCATTTTCAAATTCTTGAAGATGGCTTTCATATTTCTACTATCTGTTAGAGCATAGCTCGGTTGAACCCATCAAGCGTTGGTATGCCAAGTTTGGTTGTCATATTTTAGTGAATCAAAACTCAATTAAAGAGTCGCTTGATTATGTACTAGAGACAACTTCGTATAGGTTAGGCTAGAAAGATTAGGATAATGAGACATACAAGTATTACTCGAAGACTTGAAGAATGTGAAGAAGTAACAAGCTACATCGACGACATCATCCTTCCTCTTGAGGTTAGTAATATCTTTACTTGAACTGTTTCATTCCCAACGTATCTTTCAAGTCGTGCTATATTGAAAACATAACTGCGAAGCTGTGAATAATTATACTCTAGTAGACATAATGTTAAGGAATTATAATACGAAGTATAACGCTTATCTTTTGAACTTCGTATATAAGACATCGACATAATCGTATGAATGCTATTGTGATTATGTGTATGGGTATGGGTGAAGATTTTGTCCTAGGAAACAATGTTTACATTCGTTTAAAGGAAGTACATTCATGAACTTGTTTTATGAATCGAAAGGGAAATCGCTAGGCTTATTGGTTGTAGTTGCAGGATTTCCCACACTACACCCCTCACTCGAATTTGCTTAATCAATCCATTTGAAGATGAATAATAATGTGTTTTATTAATTGTTTCCTTGAAAGGTTTACAAAGAAATGTAGAACAGAGCTAAAGAAATTACAATCACTCTTGATTTTCTCTCTCCTAATGACTTGCTTAACAATTCAAAAGACCTCCCCACAACAGACTTACTCAACCCTTTATATAGGGTATTACATAGTGGATGACAGCTAAGCTGTCCTTTATTTTCGGAAACGACTCGCGAATCCTCGCGAGTGTGTAATTGCTTGTCCTCGCGACACCCCTAATTCTCGCCAAGTCTTCACACTTTCCTCATGTTTTAATTTGTCATCATCCATTACGTCATTTATTTATCTCCATGCGACTCCTTCGCGACGTAGTCATTTATTAATCTCGCAAAATATTGCTGTCGCGATATTCTGGTCCTACATCTTGCCTCTTCTCATGTATTCTCTGCGAAGAAGAGAATATCATGAGAATCAATATCTTGAAATGCCGCAATAGCTCATCCTTATCTGTTTTAACCCCGTAATTTTTACATAGAATTTATAACAGATGTCTTTTCTTCCATTCCTTTCTTGACACGTTTCATCCAACCGCTTATTTCTGACCATTCACGTCCCATCTCGCATTAAATGCACTTACTTTCCCAAAATCTTTCTCTCTATATATAGTTTTCTCATCTTTCCCTTCTTCTCTTTTATTTCTCTCTGCAATTTTCCTTCAACTTCCCTTCTCCGTAACTTGCGCTTCGCTCTTTGCTTCTTTCTTGATTCTTCACTTCTCCCTTCATTCCCATACTCTGGTAATGGCTTTACTTGGCCGTACATATGCACCACTTTTCAATGATGTTTACCAGAAATTAAAGGAAAAAGGTTTCACTTTATCAACCATTCCAAATCAAGAACCTTCATCTATGCTTTCGCAAAATTGTTTTCGATCATCAATGTGATGATCGAGAAAATCATAGTCTCGCTAGGTCAACTCCTCGCAGGGCTCCCCATTCCTCTATATAATCCCGAATTACCATTGTTTTATGAGATTCTTGCTCACAAGAAATTCTCATGGGCTGTTTATCAATTGAATAGCGATTTGTATTCGTCGATGCTTGAATTCGCCTATCGTGGCACTTAGTAAAGGATCTTTATATCTGATGATGTTAGAGATCCTCAATTTGCGAATTTACCAATAATTGCCGAGAAGTATACTTTGTGGACAACTTCTTTGCAAATTATTCAGTCATAACTATGAGAAACGATAAATCTCATTTGGGGTGTTCGATTGAAGAAAAATGATAACGTTGATGCGACAAACTGCTCATGCGGGACATTGACGGGCATTCGGGTAAAAATAATACCCCTCGCCACTCCAAAGATGAAAAGTGGTGGGTTGTACCTCTTTTTCTGAGTGGACCTTATATCGCAAGCTCACATGCACTCCCAGCCAATCTCGCGAATTATCATCCTTGGGAGTTTAAGTGTCCTGAGAAGACAAAAGAGGTATATTTCTTTTTTTTTTTTAAATTTGCTTTGCGATGTCTTCCACTTCTTTCATTTATTAACTTTTAGAAAATTTTAGATCACCAGAATGAGAAAGAAATACAAAGAAAATCCACAGCCGAATATCCTGGCGATACTTCGATCGCTCACTGATAGGAGCCTAAAATACATCTTTTGAATGTCAATTTCTTACGCTTTTCTTTACTATTTCTCTTTTATTTTTGTATATTATGCTTTATTTTGCATTTTACAGGTATATTGGAGTCATGTGACACAAAACAAGGAAATTATGAGCTTAATCCAGTGCTTTGGCAATTAGTTGCTGATTACTCGAAGCGCAGCAAGAAACCGAGGCTTTGAAGCAGCTACAGCTAACAACTTGGGCAACCAATTGTGTTCTAGAGAGGAATTATTGAAGCACCAAACTTAAATGTTCAGGGCAGCCAGCAGAATCATTACTTCCTACAACTACTAGCATCAGGTCGAGATTTTATAACTAATTTAGTTCTCATCCCGGTTCATTCATGCTCAGCTTGCGATGCACCAAGCTCTGCCTCCAGTTGCTGCAGGATTGACGAGAGATTGCCAAGGGTTATGAGGGAAATCCGAATTCAAAAAGGAAGTTAAGATGGACACGGGGTTCTGGTCAGAATTTATCAGAGTTTGATTTGGTTTATGGCCAAAGAAGCAGCTGAAGAAACTCAATCTGCTGTCGTATAATTTAGTGAATGAATGAGCGAGAAATACAGGGATTTCGACGTTGAACAGGAGAGAAAGCTTGGGTACAGATTCTTTTTGGTTATGAGAGAAGATTGAAAGACTTTTGAAGCTTAAAAATCAGTTGCAAACTGATTAAGAACTGCTGCCATTGATATTTGATGATGAACGAAGATGATCGTAAATGTTTAGAGCCTCTGAAATGATTTGAATGAATGGGTTTGTGTTGAATTGCTTGCAGGGAAGGAGGTGGAATGATTTTAAGAATCAACAACAAGTTCAATGTGTATCACCAGCTTCTGACATACAATGTGTTTGCTTAAAAGCCTGAACCATCGAGTTCTTTAGCTGAAATGTTGCTGCTGTTGATAGATGCAGGAGGATGAAATGGGTTTTCGAATCTGAGTAGTGTGGTTTGAAATTGAACAAGGAAAGCAGCAAAGGAGGTGTTGCTGCCGAGGAAAAACAAGGAGAAGTGGCTGAGTTATGGTGGTATTAGGTTGAGTCTTGGCAGTAAAGAGGTAGCTGCTTGCCAGGGTTCGATGGCTTATGGTTGTCTGTGACATGGAGAAGATAAACTACAGGATGTTGGTGATGGCAGTTGGCAGGACAGGGAAGAGCTGAAAGGAAGTGTTGTCGACGCGACTGAAATGGAAACTGGTGGATACGCAGCATCTTGTTGGTGATGCTTGGCTGTTGAGAGAACGAAATATGAGCTACTGAGTGGCACTGATGGTGTGTTGTTCTGAATTCAGTGGAGCAGTTGAAGGTGCAGCTCAGGTGGAGGCAATGACAGTCTGGTTCGTGCAATATGGCAGCTGAAGTTGAGTTGCTAATGTGAATTGGCGGCGGTAATGTATAGAGCTGGAGATTGAAGTGATTCTGGAAGTGGTTTGGGATGAGCGTGGATGAGACTTAATGGCCGAACTGGTGCATATGGCTTGGCAGTTGACGCACTAGAGTTGCTTAATCTGTGACTAAGATGGGGAGTGCAAGGAGTAGATGCTGCAATGCTGCAGTTTTGGAGGTATTCGAGTAGCAGCTGGTGCTAATTGCAGTGACTCAGGTGGTGATGGAAATGTACAGAAATTGGTGATGCTGTTGCTTTGCAGAACAAGAGTAGGAGCATGAGCTGGTGGCTGTGAGCTGTGGTGCTTGAGTGGGAAGAAGTGCTGCGGGTGGTGGAAATTATGGGATGAATGGCAGCAGTGGTGGACTGGTGATGTTGGCATCGCAGGGTGTGCTGTGCTTGCAGGAGCTGAAGCTAGTGAAGATGTTGGTGCTCGTACAAGATGCTGGGATTTTGGATTGAGGTACTGGTGCTGTGTTAGTGCAGCTCTAATATGCAAAGTTAAGGAAAAGAAGCACTGCAGGTTCAGAGCCGAGCTGCAAGACAAAGTCTTCTTGGGTTGGTGCAGAGCTCGGTTGGATTTGAGATTGCAGTGGAAGCAATCGGGAATGAATTTTTAAGCTGCAAAAACAAAGCATCAAAAGCGAGCTAGAATGGCGAGCCGGTGAGCATAGTTCCGTAGCCGGATTTTAACTTGAAGCATGAATCGCAATATTTCGGTGAATCGCGAGGGGGTATGAGTCGGATACAAGAGTTTGGCCACGGACATATGAGCTATGGGTCACGCTTTTGGGTGCGTTTTCGCAAGATAAGAAATTGGGTTAGTTGGTTTTTGTGAATGTATGAACTGCAGAGAAGCAAAGTTGAGCTAATGGAAGTGTAGAATCGCCCGGTGACAAAGTGTCGATGACAAAGGCGGCCCGAGATGCTTTTCCGACGCCGGATTAGGCCATATTCGTAGGAAACCCAGTTTTTCCGGCGAGCATATTTTTGAGACATATTTTCACATGGGTTTCTCACACATGGTTCATGGGCTTGGTGGACTTTTTGGTGATGGACTTTGAAGACCTAATTTTGGAAAGTGGGAAGGCTATAAAAAGAAAGGGTTTCTATTCTTTTGAGATATCACGTATTCTTCTTGGAGTTTTGCAGAGAGCAGGAGCTAGGGTTTGCTTTCATTTAATATTCTCATCTCCTTTACTTTATTTTCCATTATTATTTGGTGATGAACTCCAATATTATGATTAACTAAAACTCTCTTTGATTAAGGGCGATTTCGAAGCCCGAAATATGAATCTATATTTGATATGAAAAACTTGTTCTCTTGCATTCATTAATGTTGTTGATTGATTTCTACCATGCTAATATTGTCTATGGATTATTTGTTAAGGGTTTAAGTTCGAAATTGAATCATTAATTCTTAATCTATTTGCTAGTTTAGATTTTCTTCGACCCGTAATTGTCTAGAGAAGATAAACACAAGTAGTAATATGTGGGTATTGATGATGGGACTTTGTTAAGTACCTATATGTAGAAATCAACACTAGTAGGTGATTCATGCTTTTGAGTTCATCACTAGGAGCAGCCTTTTCTCTCAGAACTTAGAGCATTTGTTTAAGTCAAACCTAGTAAGCGTACCTCTAGGAAACTTGGCAAGTAGGAACCGGTAGTCGAGCGCTTCCGTATCCGGTGAGCTAGGAGATAATAACGGAATAGTTGAGCGTACTAATTATTCCAGGGTTGTTAGTAACATGATAATGGGAAGAACATAGCTATCTATCAATTTGGTTTGTATTCCGTGGTCTAGAATGAACCTTTAATCAATTGCATCTCATATTTGAATACATTTTACAATTTTCAGCATTTCTACAACAAAATCATCTTTGCTAAGAGTATTTGCATAACAACTTGAACTTCATACCTCCCTTGGGACGATCCTACTTACATTATACTACTTGCTAGTTAAAGAGAAGTAGAGAAATTAATTTTTGCGAGATTGACACCTCGTCACTCACGGATGAAGTAAGAAATATTTTCTTTTGTTATTTTAAACAATATTGTTGCCTCTGTTTCTTATCTTTATTCGTGTGTGAAGATTGGTGTTGAAGAAGTTGAAACTGCAAAGATTAATGATGAAGAAGCTAATCTTTGCGAAAATTAAAGGCAAGAATAAGGCCATTTCTCGCAAGGACAAATCTTCTGGTCCATCTTCTAAAAGACGAAAAGTTCAATCTCCTTCCCATTCTAATTCTCAAGCTAGCAAGGACTCAGAAAATGAAAATGAGATCGGTATCTATTCTGCTAAGAGGACTCATTCAGATACTTCCGCTATGTCGCTATTATCTGGTATTTTTTCTGATTCTATGCAAGGACTGGGAGATGATAATTTATCCGCTACTTGCGAAGCTCTCAAAAAATCTGCGACGCCCCACTATTGGAGGACACTGAGTCTTTTCGCGGAATTTCCCGAACAATGACTCCTAGCCTTTTAAATGCTCTCAATGCTTTGGTATGTTCATATTCCTTTGTTTCTTTGTGATTTCACTTTTGAGTTTTGTTTTAATTATTTCTTTATTTTCTTTTATAGTCAGGGAGAGCTTCTTTTGTTGTTGCCTTAGACCTTGAGAAGAGGCGCAATAACCTTGAAAAGAAGAACCTTCAACTTAACAAGAAAGTCCGAGAATTAGAAATTGAAGTTGCGTCTTCTCGCGATAAAGATGAGAGAATTCAAAAATTGGAAACCGAGCTTGCTTCTCAGAAGACTAAAGTATCTACTCTTCAAAGTGCAAATCAACAACTATATGGTATAGAATTCTTACTCTTCAAATCGTTTTCATTATTTGTTTTTTCTACTCCTGATTTATTATTCTCGCAGACATATATAATCTCTCTGAAGAAGCCATTCTTCTTCATTCGTTTCCCGAGCCTATGGATAATGATATTCTTCTTACTCATCTCAACGAATCCTTAAGTAGTTCATCAAATAAAATCGATTCCCTTCCATTAAATGAACTTCAAACCAAACATCGCCTCTTAGAGATTGAACATAGATCCAGTTTGAATTTATCCAATCAATTTAAGCGAATGTACCTTGATTCCAAGAAGAAAGCCAAAACCTTAAGGAAGAAAATTAGTGATCTCATAGATGAAAAAGATCGCATTACTAACAGAGGTGCACATGCATTAGCAAAATTTCAAAAATCTCTCCTTGATGTGCAAGTTGAGCGAGATGAACTCCTTCGTCAGAATACCATACTTAGCGAGCGAGAAGACCAAATTCGTTCACTTTTTGTCATAAATAATGATGATGAGTTTGCCTGGGCTGCGAAGGTTCTAGATAATGCTAGAAATAACTTAGGTGTCGATGTTAGTCTTCGCGCCGAGCAAACTACCTTGATCAAGGATATGATCTTTGAAAGAGAAGGTTGTTTATTACACTTTTTTACTTTTCTGTTCTTTTTCTTTTTGTACTATTATCATTAACTCATTTTCTCATCTTTTCAGAATCCGAAAAGAGATTTCAGGCAAGGATTGGAGAGCTTGAAACCGAAAAAGAACGACTCGCAAAGGATCTCTCTCTTCGCGAGAATAAATATTCTAAATTGAAGCAAAGCAATTCCAAACTACAAAGTGGCGAATTTTAATAATGATCTTTGTTCGTTTTCGCAATCAAGCTATGGAAATAGTTTGTAATGATCACAACATTCCTCTTCATTCATATCCTTTTCTTGCTGAAGAAGTTCCCGAGAACTTGCCCGTCTCAGATGTTTCTGATAGTGAAGCTAGTGAAGAAGAAGAATCTGGCGACGAGAGTGATGGAACCCAAGAATCAGATAAAGAAGAAGAACCAACAAAGAAATAATTTCTTTTTTTCTTCTTTATTTCTTGTAGTATCTGTATATATATGTCTTTGTTAATCTTCCATTTCTGTAACTCCTTATTATAAATTTCTTTGATTATTGAACATGAATTCAACTTTTGTTTCCTTTGTTCAGATATATCAATCAAACAACCCTTCTTTGTAATTATAACTTCATACTTGCCTCTGTCCATAAGATATAATCAACACTGCGAGTTAATCATTCTTGCATTTTTTTTTTTTTTTTTTTTTTTTTTTTTTTTTTTTTTGCATATTACCATTGCGACAAGATCGCAAGATATCTTCATGGATTAAGAAATCTATTGACCTTGCCTTATCATTATTTGTGTGGTCTTATTTTGCCTTCCTAAGTAAAGGTCTTATTTTGCCACCCCTCATTGCGACAAGATCGCAGGACGTCTTTACATTTTCATGTAATGACCCATTGGCCTTGTCTTATCATTTCTTAAGTATTTTTGCCTCTGCAGGACATTATATTTGCGACAATATGACAGGTTTAAACGTTCTTGCGACCATAAAATCCCGTGACATTGTCGTCTTTGCGACGAAATCACAGGACGTTCTTACACTTTCATGTAAAAACCCATTGATCTCGTCTTACCCTTGCGTTAGTATTATTGCCTCTGCAGGATCATTGCACAAATATGACAAGCCTAAATTCTCTTGCGAAAATAAATCCTCGTGACATTTGCGTCTTTTGACACTTATCAGCTCCCTAATGGAGGGTGCCGCCCTTATCTTCTCCCCGGTTGCCCCTTCAAGGAGGCGTACATCGGCCATACAAGACTAGCTCCTCCCATCCGGTCTTAACAACAAGCGAGTTGTTTTCGAGCCTCTTATCCCTTATACCTATAGGGCTTATGGTTACGAGGCTGCACCCTAAGTGGAGTTTTCTTTGGGCCGAGTGCAAAGATGTGCCAAGACTTGTCAAGAGTGGTAAGGAAGTTCCATGCTCCCCGCACTCTTGACTCAACCGTGTACCTCGGCGCCTTGGTCATACACCGACTCCTTGGAAGAGACCCTCGGGCGTCCAACCGGGGTATAACCTTATATATATAGTTGGAAATCCAAGGTATCTCCCAGGATAGGCTTTCATGGGCCCCAAATTTCCATGACTCAGTTCCGGGAGCGGTGTAACCTTTTCCCCGAGCCATGTCAAGAGATACCCCTTATATGACGTACTTTAGGTCTTACATTTGCCTCTTACGAAATATCATTCGCGAACTAGGGTGTACGCCATAAAGGTTCGTCCCATTCACTCACTCATTCATGTTATCAATTTATTCGATCATTCATTTTTAACTTTTGTTAATTTGTCTCATATGGCTATCGCTTTTGATCTCATTTCAATTATTCAATAGATTTTTATACATTCTTCACGGCGATATTTTCGCGCAACTTTTCTCGCAACTATCACCTCTCGCTTCCTGTCCTTATCATGCTTTCATCACTAAATTGGTATCTTTTCTCGCAACTATTCATTTTTTACACCTTTTACTCCTACTTCCTTCTGCCTCCGCGTCATTCAAACTTTTCAATGTCTCCTTTTCATCATGATATTCAATTGTTTTCATACATTCACTTCGCAACATCTCTTCTTCCTTTATTTCTATGGTATCTACGATTAGCCTTTCTTTTCTTTGTTCATCCTTTACATTCTTCCTCCAACCTTTCTTTTTTGCCATTCTCTCTTCGCAGCTCTCTACATCGACCTCATAACATTTTTGCCCTTCCTTCCAATCTCCTTTTATAATTCCGACACCGCTAGGATGTGGAAACTTTATACACTGATGGTATGTCGATGCTACCCCCAGAATTTCATGCAACCATGGTCTTCCAATCAAAGCATTGTAGGGAGATTCCACATCAACCACGCAGAACAAAATATCAGTTGATAACCCTTGCAAGGGTATCCTCATGTGCACTTCTCCTTTGGGCTTGTTCGCGGTACCATTAAAACCATATATTTTGTATGTTGAAGGGATCAAATCTTCATCTTTTCCTCCCATAATTTTGTAAGTATGGTAGAAAAGAATGTTGATCGAATCGCAAGTATCAATCAATATTCTATTGATTGCCCAACAATTTTCCGCTTCATCATCTTCGCCATCAATAGGTTTTGGATTAATTTCCAGCTTCACAACCAATGGGCTATCATGTATTTCTCTTCCTTTGGGTACTTCTTCACCGAGAAAGAAATAATCTGCAGTTGCCACTCTTTTAACTCGCAATGTCTTCGCAACATTCATCACTTCTTTATCATCAGCATCCCTCGCAAAAACTCTACTAAGTACATTGTCATGAAAATCTTCGATTGTGCGGTATGAATGTACAATGGAATTGCAAAACAAATTTTTAGCCTTTGCCCCAACTTCTATAACAAATGTTTCTTTTCCCTTTGCCGGTGGTGGTGGTAAATGTTGAACTTTCTCTTCTTCTTTTAAAAAGTGATTCAACTTTCCTTGATCAATCATTCTTAGGATAATTCTCTTGATGTTTTACAGCAGTCATTCGTTAGGTGCCCATGAAGCGGTGGTAAGAACAGAACTCGTGACTTCTATCTCCAGGTGGTGGTTCACTTCCCATGTTCCATGGTGCAGGTATGTTTTCCATCAAAAGTATTGCTTCCCATATTTTTTCCACACTGGCATTCAATGGCGGCATTTTAATTTCCTCCCACACTACTCGTGACTTATTTGTCCTCTATGATAATTCCGCCTCGGCCTCCATAAGTCTCTTGCGAATTATGCCTTTGACCTCCATAGGTTTCTTGCGGTTGATCAAGCCTTTGAATTTTATTATTTCCGCCACGGTTGTAGAAATTTCTTTCTCTTTCAAATTCTTCCTGATCGCGACTTCCCATAGCTACCAATTTTGGATGTTTATCATCTACCACTCTCTCTTGTTGCCCTTGCGAGGTGCTCGCCACTGTTTGTATTAATCTGGGTAACAAACTTGCATTCGAAGCACTTGAATTTGTATTCTCAACTGGGTACGATTCTACTTCATTTTGCCTTTCCTCCAAAGCAATATATTCCTCTTGCAATTCCCTCAATCGGTCATCGTGATCGTATTCTTGACTCTGAAAACTTGAACATATAATAAGTTGGTTGCGAACATAGCATTTATGAATGATAGTATGAGATATCTTTCATCAACCCGTCCCGCCATTTCGCTACACATTGTCTTCCATCTTACTGTCAGATGTCTTAAGCTCTCGCCAACTCTTTGTTTTAGCCCAAATACATCTTCAATGCCAGGTCGCGAAGAGTTGTTGCTTATATACGCCCCCAAGAATATAGCCTGTAAATGATTGAATGATGTGATTGTATTCCTTGGTAAGCCCTCAAACCATTTTAACGCTTCTCCCGTTAAACTCGACGCAAAGTATTTGCACAATATAGCGTCATGGTTTTCCCACTGTAGCATACATCTCACATAAGCCTTGATGTGTTGTACTGCACAAGTTGATCCATCAAAAATGCTAGTTAGCGCTGGTAAGTTGCATTTTGGGGGTATTCCTCCTAACTGCACTTCTAATGTAAAAAGATTTTTCGCAGCCTTCCGCGATAGCTTCATCTAACTGTCTTCTCCCTCCTTCTCTTCGATGTTCAATATTCCTCTCATCTCTCGCCAATTCTCATGAGAATTTGTTCATTTGCCTCTTAATTTGAATTTATCGGTCTCTTTAATTCTTGCTTCTCTCCTTCTTCGTTCGTGTCTACTTTTTTGTATTCTTTCATATTCTTCGTTAATATCTCCATTGTTGCGATTCCGCTCGCGCCTCCTCTCTCGATTGTCATGATTATTTTGCCGAATCGCCTCTTCCAATTCCCGATTTTCCATTTATGCTCTCAATCTTTCTCTCTCGCGGGTTAGACGTGCTTGCTCGGTATAATGCTTTTCAATGTCATCTTCAATTTCCTTTTGTTTCCTTTGTGTTTCTCTCCCATGTAGTGTTCTTCTTCCTTCTTCCTGATTTTCTTCATTAATTGGGTTATTCTGTCCTCGAGGATGCCTATCTTCTTGATTTCCATCATCGTGATTATTCACCAAAATATAACGATTTTCTATTAATTCTCTCTCTTCGCGACCTCCTTCACCAAGATTTAACTCTCTTTCCAAATTTTCTTCATTAACGTTTTCTACAGGTAATGTTCTTCTCCCATTTTCTCTACTCGATCCTGATCTCGATCTGTTACTACTTCTTGATCTTCTATTTTGCAGCCTCCTATTTTCCATCCTCAATTCGTGGTTTTGCCTTGTTAGATTCGTGCGTTCTTCTGCTTCTAACCGCCTTTCTTCGTGTATTGTCTGTCTCAGCGCTTCTAATGCCGCAATTTCTTCATTTCCACGAATTGTTTCTCCCATCTCTTCTCGATTTCTCTCTTCCTGTCCACTATTCATCAATTGTTGCACTTCTTCTCTTTCTTCCATAGAATCTGATCTCCATGTATGCACGCTCACCCTATCATAATCGATTACTCTGTTTAGTGCTGGTTGAACTGGTGGTTGAGTTGATGGTTGAATTGGTGGTTGAATTGGACCTTCTTCTCCATTTCTTGCATCTATCCTTGATGGTTCACCTACTTCATTTCTTCTTTCTCCCACTAATCTTCCACTTCTCCTTACGATCGTTGGTTGTTCTGATGCATTCTTTCTCCTAGCCATTTCTCAATTTTAGTAATTTGTTAAAAATTATTCAAGATTTCTTTCTTGTTACCCCTAATTCTTCCAATTCACAAGGTTGATCTTCTTCAATCCCTGTTTCTAGCGCATATGTAGTTGCAGGATTTCCCACACTACACCCCTCACTCGAATTTGCTTAATCAATCCATTTGAAGATGAATAATAATGTGTTTTATTAATTGTTTCCTTGAAAGGTTTACAAAGAAATGTAGAACAGAGCTAAAGAAATTACAATCACTCTTGATTTTCTCTCTCCTAATGACTTGCTTAACAATTCAAAAGACCTCCCCCACAACAGACTTACTCAACCCTTTATATAGGGTATTACATAGTGGATGACAGCTAAGCTGTCCTTTATTTTCGGAAACGACTCGCGAATCCTCGCGAGTGTGTAATTGCTTGTCCTCGCGACACCCCTAATTCTCGCCAAGTCTTCACACTTTCCTCATGTTTTGACTATCATCATCCATTACGTCATTTATTTATCTCCATGCGACTCCTTCGCGACGTAGTCGTTTATTAATCTCGTGAAATATTGCTGTCGCGATATTCTGGTCCTATATTGGTATTGTTATTCATTGCATATCTTTGGATTACCAATATGTGTGAGTTAGTAGAACCGATCATAACTTGTTATGTATCTTGGTAAAACTAGTCACAATGCCTGAATTATGTATTGGTATGACTTTTATTAGTGTAACTGATCCTAAGTAATCACCTAAGATGGTATGATCGATATTTGTAATTGGTGTGACCGATCGTAGTAATTGGTGTAACCGATCACAAAAGAATGTGTAATCGATCCTTGTAATTGGTGTAAACGGTCCTGGTAATTGGTGTAACCGATCCTGGTAATTGGTGTAACCGATCCTGGTAACTGGTGTGACCGATCACAAGTAATACCATGAGAATATGGTAACCGGTCCTGGTAATTGACGTGACCAATTTGGTAACTAATGTAACCGGGCCCAGTAACCATATTAAGGTATAACCAATCCTTGTGTTTGGTAGAACCGTAAACCCATGATTATTGTGTTGATTTGATCAATCACATAGTTCTTGGAAATCAGATGAACCAATTCTAAACTTGTTTGGAAGTGTGGTATAATCGGTTCCAAGATTGTAAATATGAAAGAGGATTTACAAAGAAATAAGATGTCGACATACTTTGAACATGTTCAGTAACTCTTATCTTTTATTGTTCAAAGATATTCCTTAATAACTCAAGGAGATCCCGGACCGAAATAAGTTGAGAATCTTTTAATTAAGGTTGTTAATTTTATATGCTTTTAATTACCAACAATTAAAATGCATATCTTTGGAAAATAAAAATTGGTAATGTGCATTTACTAATTGGAGATTTTCTAGTAGGATTTCGGTAAATATTGGACAGAGCATTTCTAGGAATTATGAAAACCAATTTGGAAATATATTGCATATCTTAAGAATATTTCGGTTTTGGAAATTCCTTGGTGTCCAAACTTCCTTGGTCTATAAATACCCAAGTTTGCATTTTGAGCAAACTATCCTAAGAGCCAGCAAAACTACCTTGTTGTGTTTTTATTGGTGGAGCCGTATATTCGGAGAGAAAAGTACCCTAATTAGGGGAAATCTCTTACGACCGCTCGTTTAAAGACTTCTTTGGGATCAAGAAGCTCTACGAGTACCATTGGTGGGAAACTAGAAGATTGCAGTATTATTAGTTTTCGATTTGATTTGATTGCCTAACGGTTGTTAAACTCTGATTGCACCTAGTTTGTTTATTCTTGAGAATCTTCTCTTTTGATATAAGATTCACTCAAACTAGATCGAAGTATCGACGGGATCTTTATAACTGTTTGTAGATCTAAAGACTTCTTGTGATAATCCATTGTTAACAGACTCCGTTCTGTGCGTGATTGATCACAAGAGATTCAAGTTGTGGTGTGCAGGTGTTTATTGAATATTTAAGAAGATTTGAAGACGAAGAAGATTTCTGATTTGGGTTCATAATCTTTAGTGTGCACAAAACTTGATCGGCTGGGATCCAACTATAATCGGTTTATCTTTGATAGATTTGATTGATTAGTTGCGTAGATCGACATCAATATTTAGTATCTTGGTAGATACTATTATTGATTACATAATCTAAACTCTGCTACTTTTGGTAGTTATTGGATAGATTGATCTAAACCCGACAAAGGAGTTTATTGGATTAAACAGAAGAGCCTTTGTCTAACTCATATCACTGAGATTGAATAGAGTTGTTACCGAACAGATTTGTTGTTCCTTTACTGTTTGGAATACGAACCAAAGGAATTGTTCCAGTGCGTGCACTTATTGAATGTCGGAAGCGCAGGGATACTGAAGAAACTATGTGAACTATAGATTTAGTTGTTTGGTCTCAACTATACGAAGTTGATTTGATTTTGTATAACGGCTTAATTGTGAGAGTATTCAATTCTGGACTAGGTCCCGGGGTTTTTCTGCATTTGCGGTTTCCTCGTTAACAAAATCTTAATGTGTCATTTACTTTTTTTTTCCGCAATTATACTTGTTGTTATTATAATTTAAAGTAAACTACACAAACGTTAACTCCGTATTACTTGATAGTGA
This sequence comes from Papaver armeniacum, assembly GCA_023531295.1. Classification (NCBI taxonomy): domain Eukaryota; kingdom Viridiplantae; phylum Streptophyta; class Magnoliopsida; order Ranunculales; family Papaveraceae; genus Papaver; species Papaver armeniacum. The sequence goes on from JAJJWW010009145.1 coordinate 96,113, forward strand.
TCCTATAGAGTTTGGTTAAGTCCGAACCTATTATCAAGTAATCACACTTTGATTGTTATATTGTCTCGATCTTGTATCCATAGACTGATATAGCACAACGGAAACGATTTAAAATAAACCGACACGCGGAGAATCCACTCCGGTAAACAGGACCCAATAATGATAAACAACTCCAATCCAGGAGCAAAGCGACGATAAATGATCAAGACGATGATCAATCTCTCAAAGAGAATAAACTGGTTTTAACCCAAATGGTATTTTCATTAAACGAGCTCGCAAGTTAAATTACAATGATAATGGAAATGGCTATTTATAGCCTACAATGATAAAACCTAGGAAACTCTAAAATTACTAAACTAGCCTAAGAGAATATTTATTCTCATAAAAACAGGATAAATCTAAGAAAGAAACTAATTATCCTAATAACTTGAATACCAAAACTAATAGTTATCCAAGATTTAGTCAAATCTTGGAATATATGAGACTTGCCAAAATACGTCCCGTATCAGGCTCCCCTACTGCGACGAAACTCGTCTCGAGTTTATACTGAAAATGGCAAGTTAAAGAAAGAACTTCGGCGCTCCCACTTGTGGCACAAGTGGATCTTGAGTTATGCATCGGAATCACTAATCGTTCAGAAAACAATCTCAGTTTTATAATCTTCATTTTATGCATGTAAAAGCTCGTTTGGAAATGTCGTTTTCTCCCACCGTTACAATGTAGAACCAGCTCCCATGACACCTTCCAAGCACTGTCACTTCGGTATCCATAAGATATAAAATGCACTTCACAGTATTTGGCTAACGGACCTTCATGTTGATAAGAAACGGATAAAGCAAGACCTATTTCCCATGGCTTCTCGTATGGAACTAACATGCCACCATGGTGGGAAACACTCAAATCCATTGATTTTGGAATCAACATACAACACCTACAAGTATCCCCTTGTAAAGCCTTGCTGACCGTTGGATCATTTTCTTTCTTTGTCTGCTCTTGCAAACTGTTTTCATCAACTGTTTCGCATAAAGTCTTCGCCTCAACATCTTCCACTCCTGTCGAAGGCCTAAGTCGTGGTATAAGAATTACCTTGGTCTTCCCCCGTGTAAACTCATAAGCACCGTCTCGGTTGCTGATAACTGCACTAACATCATATAACCAAGGCCTACCCAATACGATATCACAAACGTCCATGTCAACTACTTCGCAGATGATTGAGTCCGCATATGCCTTCCTGATTGAAAATGGAAATATGCAAACACCTACACAATTAATTGATCCCCTATTGATACACTCAATTTGGTCTGGCCAAGGATACCAATCCATCTCTAGTCCCGCGGCTTCTACCATTCTTCTCGACACCAAGTTATAACTGCAAGCATCATCGATTACAAAACGGCAGACACTCCCAATAACAGATCCAGAAAATTTAGGTAATTGTGTGTCATAACAATTTTCCATGTCGCAAACTCCAACTGGTTTTGGGGTTAAATATAATCTGGATACGGAACTTAGTGAATGCTCAAATAATAAGGGTTCTAGGGGTGGCCTTGAAGTTGAATACGTGTATGATAGGTGGTCTCAGATGAGTAAGATAGTTAGTGGGCCTGTAACAAAACAAGCCGAACTGACCTTGTTCTCCCTCTCCCACTAGTAACAAAACTAGGTATTCACCTAAAAAATTCCCACCAGTAACAAAAAAGGGTTTCACGAAAACAAATTAACAGCAGCAGTGATCAAAAGATACTTACCAAACCGTGATACACGCAACTGTGATGATGAACAAGAACCCAGTCTTCAACTGATTTTTTTTTCTTCTTAAAACTTTTTTTTTTTTGATTTTTTTTATGATAAATAAAATACCTAGATTTCACAGGAATCCTCAACTGATTCTTCTAGGCAAAACCCACAGATGAACATCACAGGAAAAGCCTGCTCTGGTAGCACCTGATATAGCACAGCGGAAACGATTTGAAATAAACCGACACGCGGAGAATCCACTCCGGTAAACAGGACCCAATAATGATAAACAACTCCAATCCAGGAGCAAAGCGACGATAAATGATCAAGACGATGATCAATCTCTCAAAGAGAATAAACTGGTTTTAACCCAAATATATTTTCATTAAACGAGCTCGCAAGTTAAATTACAATGATAATGGAAATGGCTATTTATAGCCTACAATGATAAAACCTAGGAAACTCTAAAATTACTAAACTAGCCTAGGAGAATATTTATTCTCATAAAAACAGGATAAATCTAAGAAAGAAACTAATTATCCTAATAACTTAAATACCAAAACTAATAGATATCCAAGATTTAGTCAAATCTTGGAATATATGAGACTTGCCAAAATACGTCCCGTATCATAGACGATCACACAAAGTGTGAATACCGATTCGTTGTATTGTCTCGACTCAGTCCATAGACAATCACTTTCGGTAAGAGGACTTATAGGTGGAAAAGTTTAAGATTGTGGTATATTTGGGTACCCTCGTCTTTTCACCAACATCCAATCATCTTATGCAAACACAACTTTTCCCCGCCCAGGTACACAAACAAATTGATCGGATTGCTAGGAATATTTTTTTTTGGGATATGATTCTTCTGTGTGAAAGTTTCACCCAATAGGATGGAACAAACTTCACAAGCCGATATCAGAGGGAGGACTCGGAATAAAAAAGAGTAGCCACCGCAACAAAGATCTTTTCATGAAACGGATATGGAACATTCATGACCAGCCACATTCCATCTGCACCAGCCTTTTCAATGAGAAGTACCTCAAACATCAACCTATATTCCAAGGTGAGCTCACAGTTCCTTCTAATGTCAGCCCACAATAGAAACAAATGGCGTCTCTCGTACCGTCGATAAAACAACATTTATTTCAGCAAATTAGGAAATGGTTTAGATACCCCTATCCAATCTAATTGGATACCACATTTTCAAAATCTCGATCCCACCCAGTGCTCCCCTATACAATCTGTAGCTGAGTTAATTGACCCTTTTTCTCATAATTGGATCCATAATCAGCTAAGCAACCTCCCACATAATGTCATCCAACACATAATAAACATCCACCTTCCTAATGTCAGCACCCCAGATAAAATAATCTGGCCCCACACTAAATCAGGAAAATACACCACTGCATCCGGGTGTAGCTGTCTAATCCAACAAGAGAACCTCTCACACCCAAACCTCCTCCCAACTACCAAATTTCTATGGACCTTACAATGTCCACCAAAAATTCAGCTTTGCTTGTAGAAAGCTATAAATCAAGGTTTACCAACCTTATCTAAACTACATCACATCAACCTTTCCAATACCAACCTTTGCCCCCGCTGCAACTCCGTACCAGAAACATCTGAACACATACTTATTCACTGCCCGGTAGCAATGTCCACTTGGACCAGCCTTCCAAACCGCATATCAACAAACCAACACCGAGGTAACAACCAATCAATTACTATAACCCCCCAAACAACAATATCAAACATACTCCAAACTCGAGGAAATACATCTTCTATAACAACATGTTGTTTACTATTCTGGTCACTTTGGACGACAAGAAATGAACCCGTGTTCAATCAAGCACTATCCACTATCACATATATTATGGAAAAATCCTTGGCACAACAAAAAGAATTTGATTGGGCTCTAACGATATCCCCTCCAGTTCTCCCGGGAGAACCGCCGCCTCGAACTGCTACAAACATAACCAGAACAACCATAACAATTCAAGTAGGTTGGTGCAACCCAGCACCAGATTGGATCAAAGTCAACACTGATGGAGCTGCTAGAGGCCACCAGGGTATGGCGGGAGCTCGTTTCATTTGCAGGGATTCGAATGCGCAAACGATAATGGCTCTTGCTCAACATCTAATATTAACCTCAGCGCTCACAACAGAAACATGGGTAACTGTATTAGCAACCAGAACTGCCACGGAAAGAGGATGGTGTAAAGTTTTATTTGAGGCAGATTCTGAAAGTCTCATACACTTCATTAAACCTTCAACAGAAGCCCCTTGGTATATATCAGAAATGGTTGCAGAAATTAAACACCGGATGCGCCAAATTCCATGTTGTGCTATTCAGCACAATTACAGAGAAGGAAACCAAGCAGCAGATGGTCTGGCGAATTATGCAGCGGACGATAGCCAAGTTGGAAACTACTCAACCTCAATATGGGACCGGGAGAACCCGGCTTTTCTTAACCATATTCTATTAAGCGATTCTATGGGAATCACATTCCCTCGTGTAATAACAGTTAAGTTGCTTTTATAATATATGTATGCTTCAAAAAAAAAAAAAAAAAAAAAAAAAAAAAAAAAAAACTCACATGATTTTCTCTATTATTTTTATGTGAAATATTCTCTTTTGTTGTTTAAAATGAGCCAAGAAACACTTTTTTTCATTTTGTAACGAAGTCTACACAATTTTTTGAAAACAGGCTATGTGAGAGGCAAATTCTGAAAAATTATGTTGTTGTTCTATACCTGCATCTCTAGTTATTTGAACTACTGGAATTATTATTTTGTTGGTAATCTTTACATGATTTGAGATCTTGTGTAGTCTTTAAAGTGATAAGATTGGATGGATTTTAACTTGTATTAACGCCCATGGAAATTTAAAAGTGCTAGTGGTTTAAAACGGATTTTCCGCACAAACTCATTGGTTTGACGCAGTTGACGATTCAGAGTGTTTCCCAGCTATATGATTTAATACTTACTTGTATTTATGATGTTGTTTTATGCGAGAAAAGCTAAGGTAAGTTGCTTTCAAGGTTTATAAATCAATATTTTTTGATGGTTTGTTCGGTACTCGTATTTAACGATGTTTGCGAACTATTTATGAATTGCGTTGAGCATCCTTTTGGTTACGAACCCTACTGATGAGTTTGTCGGGCCCATAAGGAGCAATCCATATTAATGGTGAACTGCGGAAGATCGTCCGGGACGATAGGTTAGTTTTCTGATAAACTACGATAATTGGTTATTCGGACCATCACAGTAGATTATTGTGAACACACTGGTTTAGATGATTTCGATTGTGTATTGGCTTTGTAAGTCCTTTGATACTTCGATTTGGATGTGCTCAACAACTTAACGCATTGTTTATGCTTTATTCGATTTGATATCTTATCGTTTTCGTATTTGGGCATTCTTTATACTCGTGTTATCGTATCGTTAACTCTCTACTGGGATGTGGCTCACCCTTTTGTTTTGTTTTGTTTTCCACAGAGTTTGAGGGTGGCTTAAGGTAGTAAGCTTGCTTAAGCTTGGTGCATTGAGCTTTCGGGGTCAAAGTGAGTATATCACTTTGTGTTCCTGTATATTCATGTGTATCTGGGTTGGTTGTTAAAAAGGATATTGTATTTCCTATTGTTTTAGTTTGTGAAAACTGATACTATCGTTTCTTATTGAAGTTCTTGTTTGTAAAAAGAGTATTATAATTAGCAAGTGTGGGTCATGTTTAAATGGTCTCATGTCTCATATCTTGTGTTCCACACTTTTTGGTTAACTGGTTTATGTAAATGAAACTTCTTTTGTTATGTTTAATAATAGCATGACTTTTACTCTTGTTTAAAAATGGTTTTCAATCCGTGCATCTCAAATGGCATCTCGGAGAATTTGGAACTTGTCAGTTGACCGAACTCAACGACCGACTGGAAGCGAAAAATTTTCTGGGCCGTCACAATGGTAGTGATAATGGTATTTACCCTGGTTAGACTATTACTTCAGCTATGAGATACTAAACCCACTGGGTTATTAAGCAAGTTGAATCTGCATGTAAATCTCTTCCGGATCTGTCATTTTCCAGTGATGCTTGATGTGCTGGTGCAAACACAATTCAAATAGTTTAGAAGGTGGTAGTAGTACCTTGGTTGGTTTTCCAGTTCAATCTTAAATGTTGGGTAGTGGTTTGAAGAAGATGGTGGTATATTTATGTAGCCATTATTTTGTTACCAGAAAGTTTTAAGAAGTGTATTTTCTACTGATTGTTTGTAATTTTGTCTTGTTATAACTTTAAGCATTACGTTTGTTCTGATCAGGCTCCCGTTCCAGCACTAGTAGATATGTGAAAACACTGGAGGTACCAAAATACACCACCAACTTTTTCGTAGGCAACCTGTATGCACAAAATCTAAATACAATTCCGACAGTTCAACTTAATGAATCTCAATAGAGGAAAAATATTCAGAGTTATATCTCTTCCTCTCACAATCAAAAAGTTTACAGAGACTAGTCCGTGAACCTGATTTACGTGTGAGAGTACGTGGGTGATTCAAAAAATCAATTTCCAAGTAATCAATCAAGGTGTATCCAACAAACAAGGATGGATGTATCTACTTTGATTAATTTACGTACAACCTGTAATATTTCAATTATAAAGATAAACAATATAATGTGGAAAAGAAATAACACAGACGCCAGAAATTTTGTTAACGAGGAAACCACAAATGTAGAAAAACCCCGGGACCTAGTTCGGATTGAACACCAAACTGTATTAAGCCGTTACAGACACTAGCCTACTACCAATTAACTTCGGACTGGAATGTAGTTGAGACCGAATTAAACCCTCACAGAAATTCAATTACAGTCGCGCTCCTTACGCCTCTTGAATCCCAGCAGGACTCCGCACAAATGATTCCCTTAGCTGATGTCCTTTACATCCTAAGAGTTGCTTCAACTTAATTGAAGACTTTAAACCAATCTGCCTCCCATAGATAAGCCTATATGTATGATTTCCTATTCTGATCGTAGATCAAGGTGATACTGGAAATCGATAGCAATAGACAAAGTCTAGCTAACCACAAAATCCGGACTTATGCTACCCGAAGTGCAGCCTATATTATTATTCACCTCACAAGTGTTAAACTTGTGGAATCAATCAAATTCTGAGATAAAGATAACTTTGATAATTTTATCATCATAATGAATTCAACCAAAAGATATTTCAACATTTAAGGAAGTTAGAAATAATACATAATAACATAGTTAATATGTAACTCCTCATATCAACTTTATTTAGATGATATCACATAGTAAGAAAATACTAAGCGCTCATCTAGGAGATCTAAGATACAAGCATCCCCTGTAAATTCCACAGCCACACACCCCACAAAGATATAGCAATTAAGCACCAGTTCATTTAAGAACTCTCCCCCATTTGATGCCATTCCCAAGAGAATAACATGAGTGACCTTACTTTGATGAAAAGAAGGATTTTGTCGGACATTAAAAAATCACATGGATTTGTATCCTCGATATCGACTTAAATTAATCTCAACGCTAGTTACGAACAAAGAGATAATTTTAATCGGTATGAGTCAACATAAGGAAATCTTACGGAGTGTATAGTGCAGTAATAACACAGAAGTGTGATCACGAGTTGATCAATACTGCGAGAAAATTCTCAAGAGTTTGTTCTATTTTCAATTTATAAAAACATAATAGATTTAACTTCTGAGCATATATGAGATATCGGTTCAATTTACAAAAACTAAAAGACACATATATCTCATAAGACTTTGCAATATATTAAACCAATAATGATTACATACTGCAAGTTCATCTTCCAAAAACTCTATAATTTAAATAAATAAATCTAAAAACATGCAAGATGAAAATCGTTGGAAATAGCTTGTGTAGTAAAAGTTTTTGCTATATACCAAACCCTAGTTATCCTTCTCAAAAGTGAGAATAAATTCTTGTTAGAGCAGTGCTCGGTCGAACTCGCAAGCGTTGCTATCTCAAGCTTGTTTGTCAAGTTTAGTTGCCAAAACTATAAGTTTTGATTTCTAGTCTACTTATAGCTAAGTCTCGGACTAGGATAGTAAGTGTAGTTGAGCTCTAGACTCCACGACATTCATCATGCAAAGAAGAAGAACTACTCAAGGAACTGGTGGAACTTCATCGACAAAAAGGTATGTGGAGACTTGAACTTATCTATCACTCAAAAGTCTATTTATTCTATTTCCTATCTTGAGACAAAAGTCGTATTGCTATATATACTTCTATTATACACATTTGCTATTTCGAGCCAAGTTTATCTCGCTTATTTATTTCTCAAAATATGTGTACGTAAGCTTTCGCTTTGACCAAGTTCATCTTTACTCGTGACGAAAGTCATGTTGATTATTTCAATAACTTGAAAATCGCTTTGATGAAAAATAGTTTGTGAACAACAACTATATAACATCCTCTAAGAAAGTTTCAATGATTGAAATTAGAGTTTAGAATATATAACCATGATTGGATATAAACATTGTATGTGAACTCATACTTGTGCAAGTCCAAAATCCTTGAATCAAAGTATGCGCACTTTACTGGTTTAAGATGACCGGAGCTAAGTCCGTGTACCTATACGCGTACTGTTGGAAGTTCATATCCCGTAAATTTCTGCTGGAGTTTGTGAATCAAAAACAAGCTCAATCCGGGTACTTAAGTATGCGTACCGGTATGCGTACTTAAGTGGGTTATTTTCTTAAAACGGTTTATTCGTGAACTAAGACATTTATAAATTAAGGAATGCAATCTTTGCAAACCGTGGCTATAATTAATCAATCGATTCGAGTGAATCAAAACCGTTTTTGCTTCGATTGTATCTTGTATACTTCTATGAGATCTAAGCAATTGAACAACTCTTCAACTAGTTCATTTGAGTCATTTGAACTAGTTATGGTGAGATGAATAAGGTTGATATGAAAGTGCTCATATGGATAACCATTGGTTAACTATTGTTGAACCAACTAAGTGTACACGTTTAGGTATGGTTACTCAAACCTAAATGAAGTTACATTTCATTTGTGTATGAAAAGCTAAGTTCGATCAAACAGTTGAAAGATATTAGCTTGAATCTAATCATGTTTTCATCTAACGGTGAATATTGAATGCTTTGTTCTCAAGGTAACTTAGATTGCAAACCCTGATTTGGAGACTATATAAAGGAGAACTCTAGAAACTGGGAAACCTAATCCCCACACCTCCTCTGTGATACTAGTTGTATAAGCTAGAGTCGATTCTCCTTTAACCTTAGGTTTTTCACGAAACCCTGTAGGTTAACGACTTAAAGACTTCATTGGGATTGGGAAGCCAGACCCAACTATTATCTCTATAGTTGCGTGCTCTGATCTTGTTATTTCTATTGTATTTGAGTACAATCATAAGATTGGCTTGAGATTAATTTCTCTGATGGGCAAGATAGAAAAGTAGTCACAAACACCATCGTCTCATCGTTTGTGATTCCACAATATCTTGTTTCGCTAGTCGATTAAGATTATTGTGAGGTGGTTGATATTTCCAGGCTGTTCTTCAGGAATATAAGTCCGGTATATCAATTGGTTCCTATTCACCTTGATTTATCAAAAGACGGAACAAAACTCGTAGGTATTTCTGTGCGAGACAGATTTATCTATTCCTATAGACTTTTCTGTGTGAGACAACTTTGTTTATTAAAGTCTTCGACTTTGGGTCATAGCAACTTTTAGTTGTGGGTGAGATCAGCGAATGGAATCAAGTGCGTAATATCCTACTGGGATCAGAGACGTAAGGAGCACAACTATACCCTGGATCAGTGTGAGATTAATTGGGGGTTCAACTATAGTCCAGACCGAAGTTAGTTTGTAGTAGGCCAGTGTCTGTAGCGTCTTAATACAGTGTGGTGTTCAATCTGGACCAGGCCTCGGGGTTTTTCTGCATTTGCGGTTTCCTCGTTAACAAAACTTTTGGTGTCTGTGTTATTTCTTTTCCGCATTGAAAAGGCGAGGGTACCCAAATATACCTCAAGCTAAAAAAATTCCTACCTATAAGTCCTTTCTCCAAAAGTGATTGTCTATGGACTGAGTCGATACAATGCAACTAATCGGTTCACACTTCGTGTGATCATCTATGGATACGAGATCGAGACAATACAACAACGAAGTATGTTTACTTGATAAAAAGGTTCGGACTTGACCAAACACAATAAGATTGCTTATCAAGTAAATAGGAATTAACGTTTGTGTAATTTACTTTAATTATAATAAAATAATTACAATGAGGAAAATAAAATGACACAACAAGATTTTGTTAACGAGGAAACCGCAAATGCAGAAAAACCTCGGGACCTTGTCCAGAATTGAATACTCTTAGGATTAAGTCGCTACACAAAATTAAACCAACTTCTTATAGTTGAGACCAAACAACTAAACCTATAGTTCACCTAGTTCCGTCTGTATTCCCACGCCTCCAACTTATGAATAAGTCACGTACTTGGAACAATTCCTTTAGTTCGTATTCCAAACAGTAAAGGAACAACAAATCTGTTTGGTAACAACTCTCTTGAACCAAGTGATGTGAGTTCGACAAAGGCTCTTCTGTTTATCTCAATAAACTCCTTCGTCAAGTTCTTAGATCTATATTTTTCTCAACTACCAAAGGTAATTGTTAAGATTTTGCAATCAATACTTTTAATCACAAAGAATTGTATTGATGCCGATCTACACAACTAATCAATCCAATCTACCACAAGGATAAACCGATTATAGTTGGATCCTCTATACCGAAACAAGTATTGTGCACACCAAAGATTATGAACCCCAAATCAGAAATCTTCAATATCTTCTTTGTTTTCAAATCTTCTTAGATCTTCAATAAACGCCTGCACACAACAACTTGAATCTCTTGTGATCAATCACGTACTGAACGGAGTCTGTTAACAATGGATTATCACAAGACGTCTTTAGATCTACAAACAATCTAAAGATCTTTGTCGAAAATTCGATCTAGTTTGAGTGAATCTTATATCAGAAGAAAAGATTCTCAAGCATAAACAAACTAGGTGCAATCAAAGTTCAACCACCGTTAGTCAATCAAATCAATCGAAAACACAAGATAAACCGCAATTATCTAGTTTCCCACCAACGATACTAATAGAGCTTCTCAATCCCAAAGAAGACTTTAAACTGAGCGGCCGTAAGAGATTTCGCCTAATTAGGTTACTCTCCTCTCCGAATAGGCGGCTTCACCAGTAACAACACAACCGAGGAAGTTTGCTGTCACGAAGGATTAGTTTGCTAGAAATGCAAACTTCAGGTATTTATAGACAAGGAAGTTTGGACACCAAGGAATTTCCAAAACCGAAAATATTCTCAAGATATGCAATATATTCCAAATTCGGTTTCCATAATTCCTGGAAATGCTCTGTCCAAAATAATGACCGAAAATCTCTATGGAGAATCTTCAACTAGTAAATGAACATTACTAATTCTCATTTTCCTAAAATAAAATTAAAAACCTTAAATCAAAGATTTTTAACTTATTTATGTTTCGATCCTGGGATTTTCTTCCTTTAGCTATTAAGGAATAACTTTGAACAATTAAAGATAAGCGTTACTGCACATATTCAAAGTATGTCGACATCCTTACTCTGTAAGTCCTCTTTCATACTTACAATCTTGAAGCCGATTTTCCACACTTCCAAACAAGTTTAGAATTAGTTCATCTGACTTTTAAGAACTATGTGATTGATCAAGAACACTCAATCACCAATCATGGGTTTAACGGTTCTACCAAAACAAGTTTCGGTTCTACCTCCATGTGAGTATTGTGCATAGTCACACTAGCTTTCCAAAATTCGGTTGACAAGGTACTAGGATCGGTTCCCCACATATATATGGTATCTAAGTTGACTGTGTTGCACATGTCCATAGGATCGGTTCCCCTTTCTGCTAAAACATGATGCACCTCATATAAGGATCGATTCCCCTTTGTGATGTGTTGCACCTCTTACTAGGATCGGTTCCCCTTTACCCAGAGTTGGTCTTACAAAAAATCACAAACTCGATCATACCATCTCAGGTGATTACTTAAGATCGGTTTCACTAATAAAAGTCATACCAATACATAAGTCAGGTTATTGTGAATAGTTTTACCAAGAACACAAACAAGTCATGAGCGGTTATACTAATCACACTTATTGGTTGTTCACAACATATGTAATGAATAACAATACCAATAACGCCTGGCGATTTCATTTTCGATTCACAAAACAAGTTCATGAATTTACTTCCTTAAAACACATGTAAAACATTGTTTCCTAGGATGAAATCCTCACCTCATACCCATACATAATCACAATAGCATTTAAACGATTATGTCGATGTCTTATCTACAAAGTTTAATGGTTAAGTAATAAATCTCGTATTGTATTCCTTAATACAATGTCTATCTAGAGTGTTCATGCTTCGCAGTTTTGTTTTCAATATGCACAACTTGAAAGATACGTTAGGGAATGAAACAGTTCAAGTCAAATATCACTAACCTCAAGTGGAAGGATGATTTTGTCGTTGTAGCTTCTTACTTCTTCACTTCTTCAAGTCTTCGCAATACTTGTAATGTCTCATATCCTAATACTTTCAAGCTAACCTATACGAAGTTGACTCTAGTACATAATCAAGCGACTCTTTAAACGGGTTTTGATTCACTAAAATATGACAACCAAACTTGACATACCAACGCTTGGTGGGTTCAACCGAGCTATGCTCTAACAATCTCCCCCTTTGTCAATTTTAGTGACAAAACTCTTACATCACGTGGATAAACAAATTACAAGAATTCATTACACATATGCTTGATTCCCGAATTCAACAACACAATAACCTGTATACATTCAATCATTAAATGCCGCTGTTGACATTATAATAACAAAGAATATTACTCCCCCTAAAGGTAAGATAGGTAGATTTTATCAATCCGCACGTCTTTGTTATTCCTTTGTAATGATATGTTACTCCCCCTTAGTCTATGCTTTCACTCTTTCGTTAGATAAACGTTTAAGCACCAATGTTCTAGTCAAACCAATCAATATAAAATTAATGGCAGTATCACTTGTTTACTCCATATATTTCTCCCTTTTTTGTCACAAAATGACAAAGAAACGAAAAAATAAAGGACAAACCGAAAAGAATCTTATAAATCTCAAAATAGACTTGCAACCTATAGAGTTAAGCACGAGGGTTCCACACACCATTTCTGATAACCAATATCAAAACCGAAACTACAAAGTAATTTGTTTTGATATGTTATCAAGGAAACAATTGCCCGAAGCAATTTTCCCTAATAGTTTAGCAAACCAAAAATCAGTTAAGCACCTTAGTTCCTTTGCTAAACCGATTGTACAAATACAATCGCTTGTTCGATAAGACCAAAATAAAGATAACTCTATTTTTCTCATCAGGATCTAATTATCCATATAACTTAGACCTTTCACTTTTAAACAAGACAAGTACTAGGTTAGTTAACTAGTATTTCTTGTTAAGGCATTCGATTAGACTTGAATAACCGAAACCTCCACTTTGATAAGTCTAACTAAGATCAGAATTAACTTAGTTTCTCTTATCCGGAATTGAATTGGACTAAACAACTCATCCCGTAAACCTTTTCTTTCGTTAAGCCATAACAATTCATACAAACCAAAATAAATCAACTTGCATAATTATTCACCTCAACCGGAAGCAATTGAAACAACATAGACATTATAGCACCGCAATTGCACCGAAATTTTATACGCCTAAACAATTGATACCACACAATAAAGCAAGATAACAATAGTCTTAACCGGAACCAATTGAATCACACACATCCATACACACATCATGGAATAAAACATCAATTGTACCGAAATTTTGTTAAGCAAAAGCAATAAATATATGAAATAAAAGGCTTTTCTTAAACAGGAAAACAATAAACTAACAAGATTGTTACCTTAAATTTCGCATCCTCTTCTCCAATATGTTTGCATCTTCTTCCAGGGAGAATTGATATCGAAATATCATTATGTTGTCATCCTTATGCAAAGCAAAAGAATAACAAAAACCAACCTTTACCAGAGAAAGGTTGAAAACCGGTTTTTAACTATTGCAAGCAAAAGTTGAAAACCCCGAAACACATATGCTTTTATGCTAAACCAAAACCGATTCAACATATTGTGACTTTTCACATATTGTTTCATCAGAACCCCTCATGATCCTTTGATAAAGCCTACCACCATGGGCTAGAACTTAATCCTGCTAAATCAAAAAGTCACCCAAACCATAAGGGTTCACAACATTATGAGATCGAATATCAAGGTAATAAAACCGAAAGCAAACATCCCATAAAAATACATAGAAATAATCATAAAGCATTCAAGCACAAGCTATGTAAATCAAAAACTATCACAAGAAAAATTATAAATCAAATAATTTTATTCATAATAGACTTAATACAATCATTGAAATAAATCAAGAATTGATTTCTATTTTCCTGGATTAAGTATTACAGCATATAACTTAATCTCTAGTGGTTCTCTCATTGTTTACTGAATTTTCATCAGTACTCACACCGTTAAAGTATGTCTCAAGGATTTTGTTGGCAACCACTTTCTATTTTCCAAGATTTTCAATTTGAAGCTTCACATCGGCTAGATCGCTTCTTGCTTCTTCCATTCTATCTTTCAGACTGTCTCGATCTTGTAACAAAGAAAAGAGACTTCCTATGAGTTCTTCAAACCCATGCATAGCTTCATGCATACCATATGTGGGAAACCACTTGGTAGAATCTGAATCATCGATCGCAAAGAGACGTATTCCAACTTGAGATCTATCAGAGTTGTGATCAGAAACGATTCTTGAGACAATCTTCCAGATTTTTCGTTTTGAGAGAAAACCTGGACAGTTTCTAACTATTCGAACTTCCCTTTTATTACTCCTTGTAACACTTCGAGTTATAGGAGACATGATTTTTAGTTCAAGACTTTTCCCAAGGAAGATCTAACTCTTAAGAGAAGATTTTTCGATTCACGAAAACAGGGTTTCCGAGAATAGGTTAATTTACCGAACTTGTCTTTTTTATTAAAGGACACTATCCCCTATTACCGATTAAACGAAACAGTACCTAATTGTGCTCTTGTTTTTATGTGCTTCTCTCATCTACGGTTATGAGCACAAAGAAGAATGGATGAGTTTGCACAGTTTCCCTACAATTAGGTTGTACTGGAGTAAGCCTTTTCTGGCTTACAGTGAGTATCAGAAACATAGTTCATGTTTCTCTTCGGGAATTTCTGCCCAAAATATTTTCTCCCAAGACGATGATCTTTTCTAACTCTAGAGATATGATCATGTGGAGAAACTGTACTGACGTGAGAATTTTCAGAGATAGATAAATCTCTCTTAATTCTATTAATGAGATTTTCATAAGATTTTCTCATTCTAAGGACTTCCTTATGATCCACATAAGTGTGATTATCTGAAACAATTATCGGAGATTCCTGATTGTTTGTTTTGGCAGAGATTCTCTCTTTCCCCTTCTTCTGGAATCGTTTTTCATCAAAACAAGAATTGTTTCGATAAGGGTGAGGAGGGACCTTTTTCCAGAAGCGATTATCAACTCTTTCCTTAGATTCTTTTGAGTTGATCTTATCGGGTAGTGGTATAATCTGTCTTTCTACTGAGGAATGGTCTTTCAGTTTTTTAAGACAAGAAACTTCCTTCAATATTTTTACCACCGTATGTTGAAGAAGTATAAGTTTCCTGTCAAGTGACTGAAAATTGTATTCCTTAAGATCACTTTCACGGAATCGGTTCAAAGTTTCCTTCGGATAAGATTTCGTTTGATCATCAGTAGATATAGAAGATGGTTTCTTATCCTCTTCTGACTTGATGTAGTTAGGCAAACTACCATCATCTTGATCTGTTTCATATGTGACTAAACCGGTTTTATCACAATCTGTAAAAGTCGAGCAAAAACTTTTAGTTTCCTCAACATCAGAAGAAATCACAACAACATCATTAGTCAGATTCATAGGACGTGTCTCTTTTTCTTGAGAAAGAGTTTTACCAAGAGCTTCTAATTTGACAGTAAGATCCATATTATCTATAGATAGAATATTCAGTTGGATGTCTTTATCTCTGATCTCCTATTTAAGAGGATTTGTCTCTGTCTTTAATAACACCACTTTAGAAGACAGAGATTTTATAGGCTTTATGAGTTTTACCAACTCTTTATCAGCATCTTATTTTCCATCAGAGATGGACACAGATGTTTTCGTAACTCCTGGATCATGAGTCAACGAAGTAGTAACATCTTCAACCTTTGAGTAGTCATACTCTTGAATAACGTTAACTGAATCGACCATTAGATTCAATTTCTTATAGGTTGGATCGCACCAAACACAGATTGTTAGATATTTTCGTGTTTGCCTGCTCTGATACCAATTGAAAAGGCGAGGGTGCCCAAATATACCTCAAGCTAAAAGAATTCCTACCTATAAGTCCTTTCTCCAAAAGTGATTGTCTATGGACTGAGTCGATACAATGCAACTAATCGGTTCACACTTCGTGTGATCGTCTATGGATACGAGATCGAGACAATACAACAAAGAAGTATGTTTACTTGATAAAAAGGTTCGGACTTAACCAAACACAATAGGATTGCTTATCAAGTAAATAGGAATTAATGCTTGTGTAATTTACTTTAATTATAATAAAACAATTATAATGCGGAAAATAAAAGTAAATGACATAATAAGATTTTGTTAACGAGGAAACCGCAAATGCAGAAAAACCCCGGGACCTTGTCCAGAATTGAATACTCTCAGGATTAAGCCGCTACACAAAATTAAACCAACTTCGTATAGTTGAGACCAAGCAACTAAACCTAGTTCACCTAGTTCCGTCTGTATTCCCACACCTCCAACTTATGAATAATTCGCGTACTTGGAACAATTCCTTTGGTTCGTATTCCAAACAGTAAAGGAAAAACAAATCTGTTTGGTAGCAACTCACTTCAACCAAGTGATGTGAGTTTGACAAAGGCGCTTCTGTTTATCTCAATAAACTCCTTCGTCAGGTTCTTAGATCTATCTTATTCTCAACTACCAAAGGTAATTGTTAAGATTTTGCAATCAATACTTTTAATCACAAAGAATTGTATTGATGCCGATATACACAACTAATCAATCAAATCTACCACAAGGATAAACCGATTATAGTTGGATCCTCTATAACGAAACAAGCATTGTGCACACCAAAGATTATGAACCCCAACTCAGAAATCTTCAATAAACGCCTGCACACAACAACTTGAATCTCTTATGATCAATCACGCACAGAACGGAGTCTATTAATATTGGATTATCACAAGACGTCTTTAGATCTATAAACATTCTAAAGATCCCTGTTGAAACTTCGATCTAGTTTGAGTGAATCTTATATCAGAAGAGAAGATTCTCAAGCATAAACAAACTAGGTGCAATCAAAGTTCAACCACCGTTAGTCAATCAAATCAATAGAAAACACAAGATAAACTGCAATTATCTAGTTTCCCACCAACGGTACTGATAGATCTTCTCAATCCCAAAGAAGACTTTAAACTGAGCGGACGTAAGAGATTTCGCCTAATTAGGTTACTCTCCTCTCCGAATAGGCGGCTTCACCAGTGACAACACAACCGAGGAAGTTTGCTGTCACGAAGGATTAGTTTGCTAGAAATGCAAACTTCATGTATTTATAGACAAGGAAGTTTGGACACCAAGGAATTTCCAAAACTGAAAATATTCTCAAGATATGCAATATATTCCAAATTCGGTTTCCATAAATCCTGGAAATGCTCTGTCCAAAATAATGACCGAAAATCTCTATGGAAAATCTTCAACTAGTAAATGCACATTACTAATTCTCATTTTCATAAAATAAAAGATTTTTAACTTATTTATGTTTCGATCCTAGGATTTTCTTCCTTTAGCTATTAAGGAATAACTTTGAACAATTAAAGATAAGCGTTACTGCACATGTTCAAAGTATGTCGACATCCTTACTCTATAAGTCCTCTTTCATACTTACAATCTTGAAACCGATTTGCTACACTTCCAAACAAGTTTAGAATTGGTTCATCTGACTTTCAAGAACTATGTGATTGGTCAAGAACACTCAATCACCAATCATGGGTTTAACGGTTCTACCAAAACAAGTTTCGGTTTTACCTCCATGTGAGTACTGTGCATAGTCACACTAGCTTTCCAAAATTCGGTTGACTAGGTACTAGGATCGGTTCCCCACATATATATGGTATCTAACTTGAATGTGTTGCACATGTCCATATGATCGGTTCCCCTTTGCCTAAAAACGTGTTGCACATGTCTATAAGATCGGTTCCCCTTTCTGCTAAAACATGCTGCACCTCATACAAGGATCGATTCCCCTTTGTGATGTGTTGCACCTCTTACTAGGATCGGTTCCCCTTTACCCAGAGTTGGTCTTACACAAAATCACAAACTCGATCATACCATCTCATGTGATTACTTAAGATCGGTTTCACTAATAAAAGTCATAACAATACATAAGTCAGGCCTTTGTGAATAGTTTTACCAAGAACACAAACAAGTCATGAGCGGTTATACTAATCACACATATTGGTTGTTCACAAGATATGCAATGAATAACAATACCAATAACGCCTGGCGATTTCCTTTTCGATTCACAAAACAAGTTCATGAATTTACTTCCTTAAAACACATGTAAAACATTTGTTTCCTTGGATGAAATCCTCACCTCATACCCATACATAATCACAATAACATTTAAACGATTATGTAGATGTCTTATCTACAAAGTTTAATGGTTAAGCAATAAACCTCGTATTGTATTCCTTAATACTATGTCTATCTAGAGTGTTCATGCTTCGCAGTTTTGTTTTCAATATGCATGACTTGAAAGATACGTTAGGTAATGAAATAGTTCAAGTCAAATATCACTAACCTCAAGTGTAAGGATGATGTTGTCGTTGTAGCTTCTTACTTCTTCACTTCTTCAAGTCTTCGCAATACTTGTAATGTCTCATATCCTAATACTTTCAAGGTAACCTAAACGAAGTTGACTCTAGTACATAATCAAGCGACTCTTTAAACGAGTTTTGATTCACTAAAATATGACAACCAAACTTGACATACCAACGCTTGGTGGGTTCAACCGAGTTATGCTCTAACATGCATTATATTTTGTTATATAATTGAAATATCACAGGTTGTGCATTGAATCGATCAATTGGTAAATCCAACCTTTGGTTGTTGATTGAAATTGATTGATCCTTGAACATTGGTCTTTGGTACCTTTCAAGTTATCTCCCCTAAATTCAACCGGGCTCGCAAATTATTATTTGTTTGATTACGGATTAAATTGAGAGCTTGAGATATAACTCTTTGATACACTTTTCTTAAGATTGAGTCTGAATGTCTAGTTGATTCTCTTGAAAGTACATTGGAGTTAGTTCATACATATTGCTAAACGAAATATTGGGTGAGATTGTTGTACCCCCACTTTTTCAATTGGTATCAGAGCAGGCAAACACGTTTAAGACCTAATAAGTCTGTGTTTGTAGCGATCTGACTCTACATACATAAATTCTATCTTCATAAACGTACCACCGGTCTTCGATGGCTCAAACTACTTGTGGTGGAAAATCGCTATGCGTGCTTTTCTTCAATCTCGTGATTTTCAAACATGGGTACGTGTTGTTAATGGATATGATCCTCCGGTTAATATAGAAGGCAATGTATCTATACTTAAGGATATTGGTAGATATAGTCCAGAAGAAATCCTTGTTGCAAAGTAAAATTCTGACGGCTTAAATGCTATCATACATGCCATTACCCCAGATCTTCAGCATCATGTGACTACTTGCACGAAGTCTAGAGAAGCCTGGGATATCTTAAAAACCGTATTTGAAGGGAATACCTGTGAAAAAGAAGCTAGGCTTCAAAACCTAAATTCTGATTGGGAAAACCTTCGTATGGCAGATGAAGAATTCATTTGATGAGTTTAATCACAAAGTGTGTGAAATTGTTAATGCATCTTTTGCATTGGGTAAGACTATTCCTGAAAGGGACATTGTGATGAATATTCTCAGATCTCTGTCATCCAGATACGATTATAAGAAGCATGCCATCGTTGAAGGAAATAATCTCGCAACGCTTTCCAGAAATACTCTGGTTGGGAAATTAAAGATCTTTGATCATGAGCATACATCCAAATATGGAAAGAATGTTGCTTTCAAAGCACAAAAGAACACTAAATTACTTAATAAAAGTAAAAGTGTTTGCATCTCTGAAGATGATATTTCTGAGGCTGATTCATCAGATGAAGATCTTGACAAGTCAGTCTCTTTGATCACAAGACAGTTTAAGGATCTTCTTTTAAAAAGAAGTAAACGGTTCTCCAGAGATAAATCCAGGTCATCAGATAAACCCCATAATCGTGTTCCTCCTAAAAATAGGGATAATGTCATAACTAATGACGAGGATATGCCTCAGTGCTTTAAGTGTAAAGGTTTTGTCATTTTGCAAATGAGTGTCCAAATCGAAAGAAATACATTGGGAACAAAGGTCTAGCTGCAACTCTTGATGAAATGTCTGACAACTATGATTCTAATGAAGACGAAAAATCAAGTATTGCGCTTCTTTGTGAAAATATTGATTTTGATAATTATAGCAATACATACATCAATCTTGATATTCTTTCAGAAGAAAACTCAACCAATCTGGAAGAAAAAATTGACCTTTCCATTGGAAACTCTCTGTCTAATTTTTCAGGTTCCACTATGTGTCTAGCTGCTTGCACATCTCAGGCGTCTGAATCATATTCCAGGTTGACATGCTCGTATTTTTCACTCAAAGGTCATGAACTGTCAAAGTGTTTCAAGTACAAACACAAATTGAGACATGTCAACAAACTTCAACGAAGAGCAAATCGATTAGCAAAGAAGCTCAAACTTGTTCAAAAGATCGTTGAGGTATGTAAGATTTTATCTTCGTCAAAAAAGTTAGTTTCCAAGGATAAGACCAGACCATTAGAAAGAAGTTTATGGTCTAAACACTATGTGAAACAGGGTTCTATGAATTCCGATCAAAAAGGATATGGTGGAAAGATTATTGTTTGCCCCAGCACAACTTAAATTGTGTTGGTTAGTGCATATTGTCTCATGTGCCTGATCAAAAGAGACAAGATTTTGCACACCTCAGGTTTTAGAAAAGGAAAAGTCTTCTAGATTGTTTTGATTTTCTGGGAGCATTGTAAAGTCTGGAATTCGTGCCGCTTATCATATCTAATTGATATTGGAAAAGTATTCTCTGTTTTTTTTAATAAAAGAGGGTTAAAATAGACAATTCTGCCTTTTATAGGGTTAAGAGTTGTGTATACACGAACCTGGGTGTTTAAAGGTTTCGTAACCCTACATTCCTTTTTCCTTCCCTGAAACTCTTTTTAACTTAAGACTGCTTGTCGAGCTTATTTTGTGATTTCCTCTCACAAACCCGTACGCATTTGGATACTCCAAGCATCATGTCTTCTGATGGAAGAAATGTTAATATGATTGTTAAGCCATCAATCATGAAGGAAAAAGAAAGATCTCCTTTACCTCCAACTTTAAAAAGAAAAAGAAGGAGTGTGAGGAAGCCAAGAGTCGTTCCTTCAAATTCTCAGAAGTTTTCTGATGTTCTTGATGAGTTGAAGGAAACAAGGAAGGAGATTCAACAAATAAAGGCTTTTGTTATGAGAACTCTTGAAATTCAGAAGGCCCTGGTTCGACATCATCAGCCTAGAAGGTTTGTTGCAATTGACTCCTTTCTTCACGAACCATATGTTCCCATGGCTGTTGACGACAAGGAGTTCGGGGACGATAAAGAATTTTTCAGAGGTCTCAATGTCTAGGAAAACTTCTTATGAGAATTTATTCTTGTGTTTTTAAGAAGGATAACTAGAGTTTGGAATAGCCATTATTTGTGAGTACACATAGCTATGTCCAACATTTTCATCTTGCAATGTTTTTAGATTTAGTTGTTTAAATTCTAAAGTTTATTTGGAAGATGATTTTGCAGTATTAATCTTTATGATTACATATATTGCAATTTGTTATGGGATATGTGTGTTTGCGTCCGTGAACTATGATTGTCCCATACGTAGTCAAAATTTAAATCTTTCATATGTCGATATGCAAGTATTGATAAAAGATTGAATGAACTTTTGACAAACAAAAGTTAAGCCTTTTATGTCATTATGCAAATATTGATGGAAGAAAGGATGAACTTTTGTTTACAAAGATTAAGTATATTATATGTCATCGTGCAAATGGTGATGAGAAATAGACTGAATCTTTATTTATTCCGCAGTATTGATCTTCCCTGTGAAAAGGCGAGGGTACCCAAATATACCTCAAGCTAAAAAATTTCCTACCTATAAGTCCTTTCTCCGAAAGTGATTGTCTATGGACTGAGTCGAGACGATACAACTAATCGGTTCATACTTCGTGATCGTCAATGGATACGATATCGAGACAATACAACAACGAAGTATGTTACTTGATAAAAAGGTTCAGACTTAACCAAACACAATAGGATTCACTTATCAAGTAAATAGGAATTAACGTTTGTGTAATTTACTTTAATTATAATAAAACAATTATAATGCGGAAATATAAAGTAAATGACACATCAAGATTTTGTTAACGAGGAAACCACAAATGCAGAAAAACCCCGGGACCATGTCCAGAATTGAATACTCTCAAGATTAAGCCGCTACACAAAATTACACCTAACTTCGTATAGTTGAGACCAAGCAACTAAACCTATAGTTCACCTAGTTCCGTCTGTATTCCCACGCCTCCAACTTATAAATAAGTCACGTACTTGGAACAATTCCTTTGGTTCGTATTCCAAATAGTAAAGGAAAAATGTAGGATCAGAATATCGCAACACCAAGACCCTTGCGAAATCTATAAACGACACATTGCGAAAATGTCGCAGATGGATAATATAAATGACGAAACGGATGACGACAGCTTGAACACGAGAAAGATGTAAAGACCCAGCGAGATTTAGGAGTGTTGCGAGATTTAACATTTGTACGCTCGCGAGAATGTCGCAAGTCAGATCCGAAAATAAAGGACAGCTTAGCTGTCAACCACTATGTAATGTCCTGTATAAAGAGCCGAACAGGCTAAAGAGAGGGGGAGATCTTTTTCGAGTGAGGAGCGAGTTATCAAGAGAGGGAAAGTTTTAGAGCGGTTGTAAATTCTTTAGCTTATTTCCTTTCCATCTTGTAACACTTGTGAGTTTTAATCAATAAAGAATATAATTGTTCAACTTAAAATGACTTGATTGTGTGAATTCTTGTGAGGGGTGTAGTGTGGGATTTCCTGCTACTACATATGGTGCTAGAAACAGGGACTGAAGATTAAAGATTGGAGATTGTTGTTAAGATTGTTCAAATTAAGAAGATGATGAAACAAGTTGATAAATCGGTTAAAGTAGAGAAAATCAAAATCAAGGAATGTAATAGAAAGTTTGAATGTAGTTTGATTACAAAAACAATGATTAATGAATTCCATGAAAATATCAGAGGGAGAATACATAAACGAGATTTTGAAGGAAAGAAAATCGTAACAACGGAGAAAGCGTCACCCATGAAAGATTGGGAAAAACAGAAGATTACATTCACAACAGCAGAGAGATCAAGAGAAAACTTAAACCACACATCTCCTTTGGTAATCACAGTAACCACACAGAAAGAAAAAGAAAAATCAGCAAAAATTATGGAAGAATGGGCGGTAAACAGAACTCTAGTTGATACGGGGTGTTCGGCAAATATAGTCTTTTACCATGCATACAAAGGAATGGGATACAAAGATGAAGAGATGTCTCCTTCAACTTATCATATTCATGGCTTTGGCAAATCTATAACAAAACCAAAAGGAGAAATAGAGGTGCGAATTTTGCTGGGAGAGATTGAAACACAAATGGCATTATGCGTAGTGGATATGGAATCACCATACAACATGTTGTTGGGAAGGCCATGGATTCATGCGATTAAAGCTGTAGCATCAACATTACATCAATGCATCAAATTTCCTATGCCAAGTGGGATTGGTGAAATTAGAGGGGAAGCTGATAAAGCGAGATTATGCTATCAAATTGAAGTGAAACAATATGAAGGACGTGCAAAGAAACGAAAAAATCGCAGAAAAATGGTGAAGGAAGCAAAGAAAGAGGAGGAATTTAGAGCTTATATGATAAGAGTAGGGGAAGGAAAAGGGATACCCAGCGAAATTTTGGAAGAAGGAACCGAGCTTGTGAAGGAGATAAAAGAACCTACACCTATGGGAGAACCTAAGGCCAGCTACACTGCGGCAGAACCAACGAAGGAAGTGAATGTTGGGACCGAAGAAGAACCCAAAATACTAAAAATTGGGACCAAGATGGAAGCAGATGAAGAAGAAAAAACTATTGGTCTGTTGTGAGAATTTAAAGATATTTTCGCATGGAACATGGATGAGGTGCCTGGAATAGACCCATCTGTGACATGTCACAGATTGGAAATTGACAAAAATGTAAGGCCATTCAAACAAAGAATCAGAAAAATCGCGACAACGTATCATCCTCAAATAGAAGAAGAGTTGCAGAAGATGTTTGATGCAGGGATTATAAGACAAGCAAAATACCCAGAGTGGATAGCAAATATGGTCGTAGTTCCAAAGAAGAAAAAAGGGATAAGAATTTGTATAGATTTTACTGATCTAAATAAAGCTTGTCCGAAGGATAGTTTCCCGTTACCGGATATTCCACAAATGGTCGAATCAGCAGCAGGAAATGATAGAATATCTTCTCTAGACGGATATAAAGGGTACAATCAAATTCCTCTCGCTGAAGAAGATCAGGAGAATACTGCTTTTTTCGCTCCAAGAGGATTATATTGTTACACAAAAATGCCATTTGGTTTGCGAAATGCTGGAGCAACGTACCAAAGGATGGTAGAAAAGGTGTTTGCGAAATGGATACACAAAACATTGGAAGTATATGTAGATGATATGTTAATAAAAAGTAAAGAAGCAAAAAATCATGTCCAAGATCTAAGGGAAATTTTTGAACAAATGAGACATTTTAACATCAAGGTAAATCCAGAAAAATGTATTTTTGGGGTTGCATCGGGAAAAAATTTAGGTTACATCGTATCAAAAGAAGGAATACAAGTTGATCCAGAGAAAGTTTAAGCAGTTCGCGACATGCCAACACCGGCGACGGTAAAAGATGTACAGAAGTTAAATGGACTCTTAGCTTCGCTGGGAAGGTTCATTTCGTGATCATCAGACAAATGTAAACATTTTTTCAATATACTCAAAAAGGGGGCGAAGTTTAGATGTACAGACGATTGCGAGAAAGCTTTTCAAGGAATAAAAGAACATCTGACGAATATATCTATTTCGCAAAAGGCAGAACCAGGAGAAGAATTATTAATCTATCTTGCGACAACTTCGCATGCGTTAAGTGCTGTGTTATTGCGAGTAGACGCAGGAGTTGAAAAACCAATATATTACATCAACAAAACCTTCAATGCTGCAGAGAAAAATTATTCAAAGATTGAAAAACTAATTTTGGCATTAGTTTATGCAGCATTTAAACTTTGAATATATTTTCAGGCGCATGAAATAAGGGTACTGACAAAAATACCAATCGAGTCAGTAATGAAAAATTCAAAAAGACCAGGCAGAGTTGAGAGATGGAATGCACAAATAGGACATTTCAAAATCAAATATGAAATACTATCTTCACCAAAATCGCAAGTTGTTGCAGACTTCTTAGCAGAATTTCCCTTAGAAGATGATGAAGCAGTGGAAGAAATGATGGATATAGAAGAAGAGCATGGAAATCCAAGAGATCTATTAACAGAGCCAAACAAATGGGAAATATTGGTGGATGGATCATCAAATGGGGAAGGTAATGGAGTTGGAATTGTTTTGATTTCACCATAGGGCAACAAAATGGCTTTTTCCTTCAGATTGGAGTTTGCATCCACCAATAATGAGACAGAATATGAGGCTGTGATACATGGCTTGAAGTTCGCAATAGAAATGAAGTTGGAAAATGTAAGAATCACCAGCGATTTGCAATTAGTCATTTGTCAAATAAAAGGAGAATACACTACAAATGAATCATCCATGAAGAAATACAAAAAACTTATTGAAGAGTTGTCAGCGAGAATCCCAAAAATTAAATGGAGACACATATCAAGAAAAGATAGCATACTCGCAGATGCTTTTGCTTTCATCTCAAGTATGATGACACACCCAGCTGCGAGATGCATAAAGATACAAACACTTTTATCACCATCAATCAATAAAGAAGAAGAAGAAGAGGTAGATGTAATGATAATAGAAGATGGAGAACAAATACCTAGTATTGAAGATTGGAGAGCAGAACTTCATGCATACCTAAAAAGAGGAGAAACACCAAGGAACATATTGGAGGCACACAAATTAAAAAGCCGTGCGACAAATTATGAACTAAGGGATGGAATATTGTATCGAAGATCCTTTAACGGACCTTCACTCAGATGTCTAACACGGAGAGAAGGAAAAGAAGTACTAAAGATGTTACATAGTGGGGATGCTGGCAATCACAGCGGTGGAAGATCTTTGGCATACAAAGCGAAGATGCAAGGTTATTATTGGCCATTTATGCACGAAGATGCGAAGCAAATATCAAGGCGTTGCGAAGATTGCCAAAGGCACGGAAAGAAAATACATGCACCAGGAGCACCATTAACATCTTCAACAAGTGTATGGCCTTTTGGAAAATGGGGTTTAGATATTGTGGGACCATTCTTACCAGGAACTGGGCAAAGAAGATATCTGATTGTCGCTACAGACTATTTCACAAAATGGGCTGAAGTAAAGGCAGTACAACACATTCGCGATAAAGATATTTTTACATTCATATTAGAGAATATCATATGCAGATTTGGAATCCCCGCACAGTTGGTGTCTGACAATGGGAAACAATTTGAGGGACATAACATAGAACTGTTACTTAATGCATTTAAGATAAAATGTGGAAAGTCAACTCCTTTATATCCTCAGGCCAACGGACAGGCAGAAGCAACAAATAAAACAATCGCATATATATTGAAGAAGAAATTAGAAGGGCATAATAGAGCATGGTGTGAACAAGTGCATAATGCAGTATGGGCTTACAATACAACCAGGCGAGAAGTTACGGGAATGTCACCTTTCTGTTTAACATATGGAGTTGAGGTTGTACTACCAACAGAAGTTATTATTCCAACAACAAAGAGAGAAGCTTGGGAGAAAAATCTTAGTGCGGGTAATATTTTAACCAAACTAGATGAATTAGAAGAAAAAAAGATAAAGAGCTCTACAACATATGGAGAATTACCAACGAAGATTAGCCAGAGAATATAATAAACGTTTTAAGACACGCGAATTTCAACCAGGTGATTTGGTACTGAGAGAAACACCAATATATCAGCGAGAAAGTGGTGGCAAACTTGCGAAAAAATGGGATGGACCTTATATCATTAAGGATATAGTTGGAACAGGGGCATATAGATTGATGGATCCTGAGGGTAAAGACGTGGGCCACAGATTGGATAGACCATGGAATAGGTTATACTTGAAGACATATTACCCGTAAAAGATTGTGGGAAAAGATTAGACTGCGAAATAATGTATGATTGAAGCAAAATGAATTTATATGAAAATCTTGTGAAAGAATTACTGCGAGATGGTACAAAATAAAGAAAGAACATGCGAAAATTTCGCACAGATAATGACAAAGAGATAATAAAAAATCAATGACATATCAGAAAGGGGCGAACCTGCTATGGCGTACACCCTAGTTCGCGAAATCAAAATTTTGCAAGAGGCAAATGTAAGACCTAAAGTACGTCATAAAAGGGGGTACCTGTTAACATGGCTCGGGGAAAAGGTTACACCGTCCCTGGAACCTGAGTCATGGAGAATTGGGGTCAATAAATCCCATCCAGGAGAGGTACCTTGGATTTTCAAACTAAGCTTATGACTTAGATTGGATGACCGAGGGTCTCTTCTAAGGAGTCAGCATTTGACCAAGGCGCCGAGGTACACGGTTGAGCCAAGAGTGCACAGGGCATTTAAAGTGTCTCGGCCATTCTTGGCAAGTCTCGGCATATGCCGCACTCTACGAAGAAAACTCCACTTAGGGTGCAGTCTCGTAACCATAAGCCCTATAGGCAAAAGGGATAAGAGGCTGCGAAAACAACTGGTTGTTGTTAAGACCGAATGGGGGGAGCTAGCCTTGTATGGCAGAAGTATGCCTCCTTGAAGGGGCAACCAGGGGGATGATAAGGGCGGCACCCTCCATTAGGGAGCTGATAAGTGTCTTAAGACGCAAGTCATGAGGCTTTATTTTCGCAAGGAAATTTAGGCTTGTCATATTTGTGCGACAATCATAAAGAGGAAACAGTACAAAAGATAAAGATAAGACGAGATCAATGGGTCGGTACATGAAAATGTAAGGACGTCGTGCGATTTCGTCGCAAGACGGCAATGTCATGGGGCTTTATTTTCGCAAGAATTTTTAGGCCTGTCATATTGTCGCAACAAAAATTTCAAAGAAAAGGTTAAGGCAAGATCAATGGGTTTTTGCATGCAAATGCAAAGACGTCCTGCGATTTTGTCGCAATGACAAGAGGTGGCGCAATAAAACCTTTAACTAGGAAGGCAAAATAAGACCACATGATTCAATAAAAGATTTATAAAAACTAATTATTATTTATGCAGGTCATCCATCGCAAGAAAGATAATGAGAGGCAGTATGGGAATTATTAAAAAATGGACATTATCTTTCTCGCAAATAAACACAATAATAAAGAAATAAGTGCACCTCAAAGAGGACTGAAATGCATCATATGCAAGAAGTTATATAGGTGAAGAGGTTCAAAGAAATAAAATTACAAAAGAAGTTCAACTCTCAACATCAACTTTTTCACAAGAAGGAGATAATGGACATCCTTCATTAATTTTATCACTCTCGCTAGCTTTCTCGATTTTGCTAGCCTTTTCAGCTTCGCTAGTTCTTCCTTCATTTTGGTTTATTTCAATTTCTCCTCCATCTGGATTATTATCAACACCTTCATTATTTGGAGGAACCTCTTCCTCATTTGCGAAATCCTCGCCACTTTCATAATGATAATCGCTTTCCGGAGTACCAGGGACTTCATCATCATCTACTTCCAAAGGCTCGATGGATACAGGGGAGAGAGATTTGGATAATAAAATTTCATTCACAATAACTTCAGCCCTAAGATGAACTTGGCGAAGAAGTACTTTCTGGTGATTCCTACTTTGGATATCTTTGGAGTAAGAGATAATCAAATCTTCTTTCTGCCCGATCGCGAGAACGAGCAAGAGAAGTAGCAAGTAATGCATTTTCTTTGCGAATCTTGGCATAGTTAGATTCCAAAGTAGAAAGGGAGGAGCGAAGATCTTTCTCAGATTCTGCAAAAACAAAGAATAAAGAAAATCATATAGGCGAAAGATTCGCAAGGAAGACATAATAAAAAGACTTAACAAAGAAAAAATGGTTGAGGCAGTCAAATTTTATGACTGCCTTCCTTTTGCGAGATAAGATATTGAGTTAAAGCCAAGCAACTATTCTCCAAGTGATCCATGGCATTGTCAAACTTATCACCAACTAAGCCTTTCAGCCGAGATCGTAAACTTTTTTCATTAGAAATAAGTAAGGTGTTCTGCTTCGCGAGAGAGGTGTAGGATTCTTCTAACTTGGAATATTGATCTTTGAGTTGACTTGCTTTTATGCTTAAAGCTATTCTACCTTGAATAAGTTTATCTCTCTCCGCAGAAGATGATTACATTACTTCTTTGAGTTTATTTCTCAATGAGCAGAGAGATCGTTCTTGATCATTACATACTTTTTGGCAAATATTAAGTTCTTGCGAAGAGATCGCCGCCTTATTCAAAAGAACTCGTTTTTCCTGAGATAGGGTTTGATTCTCATCTGATAAAGTTTCCAACTCCAGATTAGCTTTAGTCAAAAAGTAAGAGAGGCGAGATAATTCATTACTCAATAAATTTTGCTTTTGGACTAATTGAGCATTCTCATTGGTAAGGTTTTCTATTTGATCAACAGAGTACGTATGAAGATTATGTAATTGGTTATATTGATCCATCCAAGCATCTCTATCCATTCGGGCTTCTTCGGCGACAGATTCAAATTGATATATCTCCATTTTTCGTTTCTGGTTTAGAGCTTAAAGGGGGAACAGAGATTTAAAAAAAAAAAAAAAAGGGGGGTAAGAGGTTTTTACCTTTTAGTTCTTCATTCTTCCTGCGTAGATTATCACGATCCAGCGAAACATTTTGAAGTTTTTGATTCTCAAGATGAAGAGTGTCACATTTCAAGGTCATAGCTTGGAGGTTATTTTTCAAAGCTTCAACTTCCTTCTCTAAAGATGTTTTAAACCATTTGTCGTGAGCCAAAATATTTACTTAAAACCTCGCAAACACCAAATCTGATAGGATCAGTGGAAGCTTTCTTGACATCATCTAGAAGGTCGGATAAAACCTTGAAAGCAATATCCATCCCTTCCAAATTTTCTTTAGTAAAAGGAAGAGATTCGGATGATGAAGCGATGATGGCAGAAGGTGGGAGAGTTGAATCATCTTTCGCCATAGATATTTCATCGGAAGACGAGATTTGATGAAGGTTAATGACTGGAGTTGAGGCAATGTTAAGAGAAGAGGCATTGACAGTAGAAGAAGAGAAGGGTTCATTCGCAACAGGCTTATTGTGAGGAATTTCATTTATAGAAAGATTAGTTATAGGGGATGAATCTGCAACGACATTTTCGCAAATGAGAAGAGGAGATTCCGCCTGCGAAGATGTCGCAGGAGGTGTTGAAAGCTTAAACAAAGGAAATGGAACTGCTGTTTCAACATTTTTAGGATGGCGAGGTCTTTTGGGGGGCCTCTCGACATTTGCATCACCCTGCGAATCACAAATTATACAAGAAACAGAGGCAACAATATTGTCATTAAAAGAATAAGTGTTTCTTAATACCTTGCTATTCGCAGGATTTCTTTTGTTCACAACGAGTTTTTGCTGCGAACTCTTGGGAACATTAGGGTTTTGGATCGTAAACTTGGTGATGGAAGTGTTTTTTTGAAAGCAGAACAGATGGGAATTATCTAAAGATGAACAATATCAAATAAAATAATTTCAGTAGAGAAAATCAATTTTAAGAAGATCAGTTTCAAAAAAATAAACAAACCTTGATGGCTCTATAAGAACAGCAGCAGAAAGATGGAGAGGATTCACGGAAAGATGAACAGTGAAAAAGTTGCAAACGACAAAAAGAGGATTTACAGATGAAGAAGACGAAGTAAAAGAAAGAAGACATTTTTACGATGGATCTCTTCTTAAATAGACAAAAAATGATGACCGGTTAGCATTTAAAGTGCCGGTGAATAGGGGAAAATTTAACACGTGTAAACGGTTATGCTTAATTCACGGAATCTTGTCGGCAGAAAGAAATAAACAACTGCGGCATTTTGAAAGTATTAATTCTCATGACATTCTCCCCTACGCAGAGAAGACATAAGAAGAGGCAAGATGTAGGATCAGAATATCGTAACACCAAGACCCTTGCGAAATCTATAAACGACACATTGCGAAAATGTCGCAGATGGATAATATAAATGACGCAACGGATGACGACAGCTTGAACACGAGAAAGATGTGAAGACCCAGTGAGATTTAGGAGTGTTGCGAGATTTAACATTTGTACGCTCGCGAGAATGTCGCAAGTCAGATCCGAAAATAAAGGACAGCTTAGCTGTCAACCACTATGTAATGTCCTGTATAAAGAGCCGAAAAGGCTAAAGAGAAGGGGAGATCTTTTTCGAGTGAGGAGCAAGTTATCAAGAGAGGGAAAGTTTTAGAGCGGTTGTAAATTCTTTAGCTTATTTCCTTTCCATCTTGTAACACTTGTGAGTTATAATCAATAAAGAATGTAATTGTTCATCTTAAAATGACTTGATTGTGTGAATTCTTATGAGGGGTGTAGTGTGGGATTTCCTGCTACTACAAACAACAAATCTGTTTGGTATCAACTCTCTTCAACCAAGTGATATGAGTCGGACAAAGGCTCTTCCGTTTATCTTAACATAAACTCCTTCGTCAGGTCCTTAGATCTATCTTATGTTCAATTACCGAAGGAATCGTTTAAGATTAAGCCAACAACACTCTTAATCCAAAGAATTATGTTGATGCCGATCTACTCAATTAATCAATCCAATCAACCACAAGGATAAACCGATTATTAATTGGATCCTCTTTTACCGAAACAAGTATTGTGCACACCAAAGATTATAAACCCAAGTCAGATCTTCAATATCTTCTTTGTCTTCAAATCTTCTTACATCTTCAATAAAAACCTGCACATAATCACTTGAATCTCTTGTGATCAATCACGCACAGAACGGAGTCTATTAACAATGGATTATCACAAGATCGTCTTTAGAACTAACAACAGTCTAAAGATCCCCGTCGAAACTTTGAACTAGTTTGAGTGAATCTTATATCAGAAGAGAAGGTTCTCAAGCATAAACAAACTAGGTGCAATCAGATTTCAACCACCGTTAGTCAATCAAATCAATCGAAAAACAAAATATAAACCGCAATTATCTAGTTTCCCACCAATGGTACACGCTAGAGATTCTCAATCCCAAAGAAGGCTTTAAACTGAGCGGCCGTAAGAGATTTCGCCTAATTAGGTTACCCTCCTCTCCGAATAGGCGGCTACACCAGTAACAACAACAAAAGAGGAAGTCTGTTGTTACGAAGGATTAGTTTGCAAGAAAGGCGAACTTCAAGTATTTATAGATAAGGAAGTTTGGACACCAAGGAATTTCCAAAACCGAAAATATTCTCAAGATGTTCCTTAAAGCACAAATTCGGTTTCCATAATTCCTGGAAATGCTCTGTCCAAAAATAATGATCGAAATCTCTCGAAAAATCTAATTAGTAAATGCACATTACTAATTCCTATATTTCCCTACAATATGAAATTAATAACCTTAATTAAAAGATTCTTAATTTACTTATGTTTCGATCCTGGGATTCTTTTCCCTTAGCTATTAAGGAATAACTTTGAACAATTAAAGGAATAAACATTCATAGCACGTGTTCAAAGTATGTCGACATCCTTACTTTGTAAGTTCTCTTTCACACTTACAACCTTGAAACCGATTTGCCACACTTCCAAACAAGTTTAGAATTAGTTCATCTGACTTTCAAGAACTATGCGATTGATCAAACAAACATTCAATCACAATCATGGGTTTAACGGTTCTACCAAAACAAGTTTCGGTTGTACCTTCCATGTGAGTATTGTGCATAGTCACACTAGCTTTCCAAAATTCGGTTGACTAGGTACTAGGATCGGTTCCCCACATATATATATGGTATCTAACTTATATGTGTTGCAAATGTCCATAGGATCGGTTCCTTTTTGCCTAAAAACGTGTTGCACATGTCCATAGGATCGGTTCCCTTTCTGCTATAAACCTTGCTGCACCCCATACAAGGATCGGTTCCCCTTTGTGATGTACTGCACCTCTTACTAGGATCGGTTCCCCTTTCCCATATTTGGTCAGACATAAAATCACAAACCCGATCATACCATCTCAGGTGATTGCTTAAGATCGGTTTCACTAATAAAAGTCATACCAATACATAAGTCTGGCCTTTGTGAATAGTTCTACCAATAACACAAACAAGTTGTGAGCGGTTATACTCAATCACACATATTGGTTGTTTATAAGATATGTAATGAATAACAAAACCAATAACACCTGGCAATTTCATTTTTCAGTTCACAAACAAGTTTATGAACTTACTTCCTTAGAACACATGTAGAACATTGTTCCCTAGGATGAAATCTGCACCTCATACCCATACATAATCACAATAGCATTCAAATGATTATGGCGATGTCTTATCTACAAAGTTTAATGGTTAAGCAATAAACCTTGTATTGTATTCCTTAATACTATGTCTATCTAGAGTTTAAATATGCTTCGCAGTTTTGTTTTCAATATGCACGACTTGAAAGATACGTTAGGGAATCAAACAGTTCAAGTCAAATATCACTAACCTCAAGTGGAAGGATGATTGTTGTCGTTGTAACTCCTTGCTTCTTCACATCTTCAAGACTTCGCAATATTTGTAATGTCTCATATCCTAATACTTTCAAGCTAACCTATATGAAGTTGACTCTAGCACATAATCAAGCGACTCTTAACATGAGTTTTGATTCACTAAAATATGACAACCAAACTTGACATACCAACGCTTGGTGGGTTCAACCGAGCCATGCTCTAACAATCTCCCCCTTTGTCAATTTTAGTGACAAAACTCTTTCATCATATGGATAAACAAATTACAAGAATTCATTACACATACGCTTGATTCTCGAATTCAACAACACAGTAAACTGCTTACATTCAATCCTTGAAAATGTCGTTGTTGACATTATAATAACAAAGCAAATACTCCCCCTAAGGAAGATAGGTAGATATTCAATCTGCACGTCTTTGTTATACCAATTTATATGACATGTTACTCCCCCTTAGTCTGTGCTTTCACTCTTTCATTTAGATAAAACGTTTAAGCACCAATGTTCTTTTCCTTAGCGATATCAATTAATATAAAATCAATGCCAGTATCATTTGTTTACTCCATATATTTTTCTCCCTTTTTGTCACAAAAATGACAAAGAAACGAAAAAATAAAGGACAACACGAAAATAATCTTACAAATCTCAAAATAGACTTGCAACCTGTAGAGTTAGGCACGAGGGTTCCACACATCATGTTCTGATAACCAATATCAAAACCAAAACTACAAGTAGTTTTATTTTGATATGTTACCAAGGAAACAATTGTCCGAAACAATTTTTCCATTTTAGTTTAGCAAACCAAAAACAACTAAGCACCTTAGTCCCTTTGCTAAACCGATTGTACAAAAACAATCGCTTAATTCGATAAGACCAAAATAAAGATAACTCTATTTTTCTCATCAGGTTCTAATTATCCATAAACTTAGACCTTTAAATTTTAAACAAGACAAGTACTAGGTTAGTTAACTAGCATTTCTTGTTAAGGCATTCGATTAGACTTGAATAACCAAAACCTTACTTCGATAAGTCTAATTAAGATCAAAATTAACTTAGTTTCTCTTATCCAGATTCGAATTGGACTAAACAACTCATCCCGTGCACCTTATATTTCGTTAAGCCATAAATAATTCATACAAACCAACATAAATCAACTTGCATAATTATTCACCTCAACCGGAAGCAATTGAAACAACATAGACATTAAAAGCACCGCAATTGCACCGAAATTTTGTAAGCCTAAACAATTGATACCACACAATAAAGCAAGATAACAATAGTTTTTCTTAACCGGAACCAATTGAATCACACACATCCACACACACATCATGGAATAAATATCAATTGTACCGAAATTTTGTTAAGCAAAAAGCAACAAATATATATAATATAAACTTAGGCTTTTCTTAAACGGGAAAACAATTAACTAACAAGATTGTTACCTCAAATTCCGCATCCACTTCTCTAATATGTTTGCATCTTCTTCCAGGGAGAATCGATATCGAAATATCATCATGTTGTCATCCTTATGCAAAAACAAAAGAATAACAACAACCAACCTTTACCAGAGAAAGGTTGAAAATCGGTTTTAACAATTGCAAGCAAAAGTTAAAAACCGTCGAAACACATATGCTTTTATGCTAAACCAAAACCGATTCAACATATTGTGATTTTTTTACATATTGTTTCTACTAGAACCCCTCATGATCCTTTGATAAAGCCTACCAACATGGTCTAGAACTTAATCCTGCTAAATCAAAAAGTCACCCAAACCACAAGGGTTCACAATATATGAGATCAAATATTAAGGTAGTAAAACCGAAATCAAACATCCCATAAACATACATAGCAATAAGATAAAAGCATTCAAGCACATGCTATGTAAACCGAAAACTATCACAAGAAAAATTACCAATCAAATAATTTTATTCATAATAGACCAATACAATCAATGAAAGAAATCAAAAATTGATGTTTAGACACTGCGAGTTATTGGAGGCATGCTCGGTTATGAATAAATAAATATAAAGGATTGATCAGGGTTTGAATACGAGACAAGAGAAAGTTTCTCTTTTAAAAGAGAACTTTAGGACCAAAAAGACCTACGGAAAATCCGAAAATATAAAAGAATATATTTTGTTTCCTTAGTCTGAATTTCTCAGGTTGGAAGGTTTATTAAAATTCGAAAATTTTAAGTAAAACCTCTTTTGGAAGATCATGTTAAACATGAACATTTTTTCAGACAACCATGGATTCGCACCTATCCATATAGTGTCACAGAATTTTCTGATAAACAACTACACAAAACACATGTGCTCCTGTTTTATTGTGCCTTTCTCATCCAAGTTTATGAGCACGAAAAGGATGAGAGTGCACAATTTTTGACACAACTAAGTTGCATCGGAGTAAGCTTTTTCCAGCTTATAGTGAATATCAGAAACATAGTTCATGTTTCTCTTCGGGAATTTCTGCCCAAAATATTTTTTCCCAAGACAATGATCTTTTCTAACTCTAGAGATATGATCATGTGGAGAAAATGTACTAATGTGAGAATTCTCAGAGATGGATAAATCTATCTTAATTCTTTCAATGAGATTTTCATAAGATTTTCTCATTCTAAGGACTTCCTTATTTTTTACATTAGTGTGATCATCGAAACAACTATCGAAAATTCCTAATTGTTTATTTTGGCAGAGATTCGCTCTTTCCCTTCCTTCTGAAGTCGTTCCTCATCAAACCAGAACTGTTTCGATATGGGTGCGGAGGAACCTTTTTACATAAGCGATTATCAACTCTTTCCTCGACTTTTTGTGTTGATCTTATCGGGATGTCGTATAACTGTCTTTCTACTTTTGAGGAATAATTTTTCGAGTTTTTTGAGACAAGAAACTTCCTTCAAAATTTTTACCACCGTATGTTGAAGAAGTATAAGTTTCCTGTCAAGTGACTGAAAATTGTATTCCTTACAATCACCACGGAATCGGTTCAAAGTTTCCTTTGGACAAGATTTCGTTTGATCATCAGTAGATCTAGAAGCTGGTTTCTCATCCTCTTCTAACTTGATGGAGTTAGGCAAAATACCATCATCTTGATCTGTTTCAGATGTGATTAAACCGGTTTTGTCACAATCTGTAAAAGTCGAGCAAGGACTTTTAGTTTCCTCATCAGAAGAAATCACAACAACATCATTAGTTAGAATCATAGGATGTGTCTCTTTATCTGTAAGAGATTTACCAAGAGCCTCTAGTTTGACAGTGAGATCCATTTTCTCTTTGGCTAGACAATTCAGTTGAATGTCTTCTTCACTAATCTCCTGTTTAAGAAGATTTGACTCTGTCTTTAAAATGAGTACTTTAAAAGACAGAGATTGTATAGGCTTTAGGAGTTTTACCAACTCTTTATCATCATCTTCTCTTTCATCAGAGATAGACATAGATGTTTCGTAACTCCTGGATCATGAGTCAACGAAGCAGTAACATCTTCAAATTTTGAGTATTCATACTCTTGCATAACGTTAACTGAATCAGACATTAGATTCAATTCTTATAGGTTGGATAGCACCAAACACAGATTGTTAGATCTTTTCGTGTTTGCCTGCTCTGATTCCAATTGAAAATGCGAGGGTACCCAAATATATCTCAAGCTAAAACTTTTCCTACCTATAAGTCCTTTTTCCGAAAGTGATTGTCTATGGACTGAGTCAAGACAATACAACTAATCGGTTCACACTTCGTGTGATTGTCTATGGATACGAGATCGAGACAATACAACAACGAAGTATGTTACTTGATAAAAAGGTTCGGACTTAACCAAACACAATAGGATTCACTTATCAAGTAAATAGGAATTAATGTTTGTGTAATTTACTTTAATTATAATAAAATAATTATAATGCGGAAATATAAAGTAAATGACACAGCAAGATTTTGTTAACGAGGAAACCGCAAATGCAGAAAAACTCCGGGACCTCGTCCAGAATTGAATACTCTCAGGATTAAGCCGCTACACAAAATTACACCTAACTTTGTATAGTTGAGACCAAGCAACTAAACCTATAGTTCACCTAGTTCCATCTGTATTCCCACGCCTCCAACTTATAAATAAGTCACTTACTTGGAACAATTCCTTTGGTTCGTATTCCAAACAGTAAAGGAATAACAAATCTGTTTGGTATCAACTCTCTTCAACCAAGTGATATGAGTCGGACAAAGGCTCTTCCATTTATCTTAACATAAACTCCTTAGTCTGGTCCTTAGATCTATCTTATGTTCAAATACCGAAGTAATCGTTTAAGATTAAGCCAACAACACTCTTAATGCAAAGAATTGTGTTGATGCCGATCTACTCAATTAATCAATCCAATCTACCACAAGGATAAACCGATTATTAATTGGATCCTCTTTTACCGAAACAAGTATTAAGCACACCAAAGATTATAAACCCAAGTCAGATCTTCAATATCTTCTTTGTCTTCAAATCTTCTTAAATCTTCAATAAAAACACGCACACAATCACTTGAATCTCTTGTGATCAATCACGCACAGAATGGAGTCTGTTAACAATGGATTATCACAAGATCGTCTTTAGAACTAACAATAGTCTAAAGATCCCTGTCGAAACTCTGAACTAGTTTGAGTGAATCTTATATCAGAAGAGAAGATTCTCAAGCATAAACAAACTAGGTGCAATCAGATTTCAACCACCGTTAGTCAATCAAATCAATCGAAAAACAAAAGATAAACCGCAATTATCTAGTTTCCCACCAACGTTACACGCTAGAGCTTCTCAATCCCAAAGAAGACTTTAAACTGAGCGGCCGTACGAGATTTCGCCTAATTAGGTTACTCTCCTCTCTGAATAGGCGGATACACCAGTAACAACAACAAAAGAGGAAGTCTGTTGTTACGAAGTATTAGTTTTCAAGAAAGGCAAACTTCAAGTATTTATAGACAAGGAAGTTTGGACACCAAGAAATTTCCAAAACCGAAAATATTCTCAAGATATTCATTAAAGCATAAATTCGGTTTCCATAATTCCTGGAAATGCTCTGTCCAAAAATAATGATCGAAATCTCTCGAAAAATCTAATTAGTAAATGCACATTACTAATTCCTATATTTCCCTACAAAATGAAATTAATAACCTTAATTAAAAGATTCTTAATTTACTTATGTTTCGATCCTGGGATTCTTTTCCCTTAGCTATTAAGGAATAACTTTGAACAATTAAAGGAATAAACATTCATAGCACGTGTTCAAAGTATGTCGACATCCTTACTTTGTAAGTTCTCTTTCACACTTACAACCTTGAAACCAATTTGCCACACTTCCAAACAAGTTTAGAATTAGTTCATCTGACTTTCAAGAACTATGCGATTGATCAAACAAACATTCAATCACAATCATGGGTTTAACGGTTCTACCAAAACAAGTTTCGGTTCTACCTTCTATGTGAGTACTGTGCATCGTCACACTAGCTCTCCAAAATTCGGTTGACTAGGTACTAGGATCGGTTCCCCACATATATATGGTATCTAACTTATATGTGTTGCAAATGTCCATAGGATCGGTTCCCCTTTGCCTAAAAACGTGTTGCACATGTCCATAGGATCGGTTCCCCTTTCTGCTATAAACCTTGTTGCACCCCATACAAGGATTGGTTCCCCTTTGTGATGTACTGCATCTCTTACTAGGATAGGTTCCCCTTTCCCATATTTGGTCAGACATAAAATCACAAACCCGATCATACCATCTAAG
This sequence comes from Papaver armeniacum, assembly GCA_023531295.1. Taxonomy (NCBI): domain Eukaryota; kingdom Viridiplantae; phylum Streptophyta; class Magnoliopsida; order Ranunculales; family Papaveraceae; genus Papaver; species Papaver armeniacum. The sequence continues at coordinate 135,905 of JAJJWW010009145.1, forward strand.
GTGATTACTTAAGATCGGTTTCACTAATAAAAGTCATACCAATACATAAGTCAGGCCTTTGTGAATAGTTCTACCAAGAACACAAACAAGTTGTGAGCGGTTATACTCAATCACACATATTGGTTGTTCATAAGATATGCAATGAATAACAAAACCAATAACACCTGGCAATTTCCTTTTTCGGTTCACAAACAAGTTTATGAACTTACTTCCTTAGAACACATGTAGAACATTGTTCCCTAGGATGAAATCCTCACCTCATACCCATACATAATCACAATAGCATTCAAATGATTATGGCGATGTCTTATCTACAAAGTTTAATGGTTAAGCAATAAACCTCGTATTGTATTCCTTAATACTATGTCTATCTGGAGTTCAAATATACTTCGCAGTTTTGTTTTCAATATGCACGATGTAGTTGCAGGAAATCCTACACTACACCCCTCACTCGAAGTTGCTTAATCAATCCATTTGAAGATGAATAATAATGTGTTTTATTAATTGTTACTTGAAAGATTCACAAAGTAACGTAGAACATAACTAAAGAAATTACAACCCCTCTTAATTTTCTCTCTCCTAATGACTTGCTTAATAATTCAAAAAGACCCCCCTTTACAACAGACCAATTCAACCCTTTATATAGGGTAGTATACAGTGGATGATAGCTAAGCTTTCCTTTATTTTCGGGGACATCTCGCGAAGTGTCGCGAATGTTATAAACGTCTTTACTTGCGACACTCCTAAATATCGCCAAGTCTTCATACTTTTCTCATGTTCTGACTTTCGTCATTCATTGCGTCATTTATATTTCTTTCTTGCGACGCCTTCGCGATGTAGTTGTTTGTTACTCTCTCAAAGTATTGATGTCGCGATATTCTGCTCCTACACACGACTTGAAAGATACGTTAGGGAATGAAACAGTTCAAGTCAAATATCACTAACCTCAAGTGGAAGGATGATTGTTGTCGTTGTAGCTCCTGGCTTCTTCACATCTTCAAGACTTTGCAATACTTGTAATGTCTCATATCCTAATAATTTCAAGCTAACCTATACGAAGTTGACTCTAGTACATAATCAAGCGACTCTTAACATGAGTTTTGATTCACTAAAATATGATAACCAAACTTGACATACCCATGTTTGGTGGGTTCAACCGAGCCATGCTCTAACACCCTGATCCATATTTTTTATGTAAATACTGTATGGCTCCGTAAGTTCTCTTATGTGAGCATTTACGATTGAATTAATCATAGGTTCTCTTGTGGTTAATTTAATTGAGATTTTTGAATACAAATTCATATTTTTATGTGATATGTTAATGTCCAAAGAAATCCTTCTTTTCTTGTGAAAGTAAGGTCGCTCTTGTTGTTCTTTCGGGAATGACATTTTATGGGGGAGAGTTCTTAATTAAACTTGTGCTTAATTTCCAAATATTTGTGGGGAGTGCGGCTGTGGAATATTATAGGGGTTATCTTGTATCTTTATAAACTTCTTGATCAATGCATATAGTTTCAGCTATATGATTGCATCTAAAAAAGTTGATATGTGCTTTCTTTTGGTTATGAAGTATCGCTATGGAAATTTCATTAGGATCCCACTATTTTTCGTATCTTTGCCAATTTTATTGAGAAAAAGGGGGAGAATTAATGTGTAGTTCACAATACAAATACATATGGTTTTCGGATCATTATGTAAGGGGGAGGTTTTCACGTGAGATGAAGTATTGACTAAGGGGGAGTGATACGTATCACCATAGTATTGTTGTCGAAGTTGTGATACAATTGAACTTTGATGTTGTGTAATAATACTATGACACTGTATAACAATGATTGAGAGCTTTTGTTTTTTCATTGTTATGGCTACAAATCTTCAACAACGATGATGCTAAATTGAATACCTTTGGAATCATTGGAGTACTTGGAAGTGACGAAGATTTCGAGTAATGTTGAAGTACCAATGAGATCAAGCATGTGGATGAGAAGCTGCAAAGTTTATTTATTTTGTATTCCATATGTATTGATAGTTTTGTCACTAAAATTGACAAAGGGGGAGATTGTTAGAGCACTGCTCGGTCGAACTCGCAAGCGTTGCTATCTCAAGCTTGTTTGTCAAGTTTAGTTTCCAAAACTATAAGTCTTGATTTCTAGTCTACTTATAGCTAAGTGTCGGACTAGGATAGTAAGTGTAGTTGAGCTCTAGACTCCACGACGTTCATCATGCAAAGACGAAGAACTACTCAAGGAACTGGTGGAACTTCATCGACAAAAAGGTATGTGGAGACTTGAACTTATCTATCACTCAAAAGTCTATCTATTTTATCTCATATCTTGAGACAAAAGTCGTATTGCTATATAGACTTCGATTATACACATTTTCTATTTGGAGCCGAGTTTATCTCGCTTATCTATTTCTCGAAATATGTGTTGGTAAGTGTTTGTACCATCATAAAATGATGTACGTACATGGCGCTTATTAAAGAAGCCCAGCTGGGTTATCAAGGTAACCCAGTGGTTTATTAAGGAAACCAAAATTGGCTTATTAAAGAAGCCCGATTGGGTTATCAAGGTAACCCGGTGGTTTATTAAGGAAACCAAAATTGGCTTATTAAAGAAGCCCGGCTGGGTTATCAAGGTAACCCAATGGTTTATTAAGGAAACCAAAATGGCTTATTAAAGAAGTCCGGCTGGGTTATCAAGGTAACCCAGTGGTTTCTTAAGGAAACCAAAAATGGCTTATTAAAGAAGCCTGACTGGGTTATCAAGGTAACCCAGTGGTTTATTAAGGAAACCAAAAATGGCTTATTAAAGAGGCCCAATGGTTTATTATGGAAACCATTGAAGATAAATACAAATCTCAAAGAGATAAATATATGTCTTTTGAGATAATTATGAATCTGGAGAAGATAGATTTAAATCTCTCAAGAAATATCCAAATCTATAAAGATAGATATAGATCTTCTTGGATAAATGCAAATCTTGACAAGATAGACATGGATCTTTCAAGATGTGTACAAATATGATGAAGATAAACATGAATCTTCCATGATATATGCAAATATTGGGAAGATAAGTACAAATCTAAGTGGTTATTCAAGATAACTACAAATCTCATAAGATAAAGGTAAATCTTGGTGGTTATTTGAGATAACTACAAATCATAACAATTAGATTTGTTTTCTGCCTATAAATAGAGGCTGAAATCCAACTCAAAAGGTACACAATCACAATTCCTTTTCTCCTCTGAAAAAACTGTCTAGAACTCTCTCTGACTTAAGCATCGGAGTGTCTTTGCAGGTACCCCCCTCATCTTTCATATACAATCTAGAGAAATAAAGCAAAGGTGGAGATTCGATCAACATATACAAATCTCGAAGATTATTGGGGTAATTAAATTTGCAACAACATCTTTTGGCACCGACTAAGGGGATTCGTGAAAACAATCGTGTTTTACCATTGAGAAAAGCGCGGAAGAAATCTGCACGAATTCCATGCAAAAATCAGCAGCAAAAAAGAAAAAAATAAATAAGGTTCTTCCGTAACCGTTGCAGAAGAAGCAATACCGTTGCGAAACACTTGAACCAGCTATTGCGAAAGCAGTAGCAGAAGAGTTGTGAAATCCAAATATACTGTAACAGATATATATGTTGCAAAAAGCATTGCGACAGCCTAATCTTCATCCAACATTAGGTATAGCCTCACGTACAGCTTCAGATCCAACGACCTGGATCTGTCAGATTTACCAGATCACACCCGTACGATCTGTTCAGCTTCCTATACAGCATCAGATCCAGCGAATCGGATACGTCAGATTAAGAAGATCTGATCTGTAGGCTGTCCAGCAGCGTATCAAGCTTTCGATGCATCGAACCGGTTCAGAGAGTTCAGCAAATCAGATACAGACACTTTTCAAGCCGATCTGGTTCGCAGAATGGTCCGACCACAAAGCCGACACATCATCTCGCCACGTCACGAAGGCCACGTCATCGGTGACGTGTCGGTGTTGTTTAGTGCTACATCGCAAGCCCGATCCAGCCTACAAAATCGTATGCCACGTCCGCACAGGAGACACTTCAAAGCGCCACGTTAGCATGCGTGTAGCCATGTCGCCGTGTGACACATCATCCCCTTGCCACGATGGCACGGTGCCACATCACCAAGGTCGAGCCAGGCATCAAGACCATGCCATGTCACCATAGTGACACGTCAGCAGGTTGATGCCACGTCAGCGTATTTGGTGCCATGTCGCAAGTTCGATTCTCGACATCACCTTTGCCACGTCATGGGCTAAGTCACATCACCGCCGCCACGTCAACAAGTTCATCCCGCTACCACGTACCAAGTCGAACTCATCACCGCCGACACGCCGCCAAGTTCGACCCCGGTCACCATAATGACATGTCAGCGCGTGGGCGTCATGCCAGATTGGTGGCACATCAGTAGTTTTGTACAGTCAGCGTCGCCATATCAGCAACATCAGTCCATTCATTGACTGCCACATGAGCATACAGATCCAGTCAGCATTCACGTCTGCAAAGTGTGCCACGCTGCCTTGACAGTTCAAGAAAAAGATGAAAAATGTGCACGAGTTGGGATTCGAATGCGTGACCAGTCGCTCGAGTTCTGCAATCTTGACCAACTGTGCCAACTATCATTTGTGCAATAAAACATGACTCAGTAATCTTAGTCTGTTCTTCACGCGTGATTCGTGCAAATATTATTTCATTAATAACTTCTTCGTTTTAAGTCCGAATTGAGTGATTTTTGGCTCGTTAGAATCGTCTTTTGATTCACTACAGCATGGAAGCAAAAGTTTGTGTGTCCGAGAAACTTTTATGCGCACTTGGGGCAACAACATGATCGAGTTCGAGGTTCGTGGATAGCGATATAATCGATTTCGAGGTTCGTGACCAACGACATGATCGAGTGCGAGATGAGAACTGCCTATACCCTTCAATATTTAGCCTTGCATCACATCGCAAGCACCTAAAGCCTCACCTTGCACGTGAGCACATAAGTCTTGCTCTTATCGCAAGCATAAAATCTCGTATTGCACGCAAGTATGAAAGACTTGCATCTTTGGCAAGCATAAAGTCTCGTCTGAACCACGAGCACAATGCCCGATATTGGTCCAAAGACTCATACTCAACACAAGCAACAACCAGCCTGCCAGAGAAGCAAGCGCTTCAGCCTTGTAACGCTGCAAGAAAAAAGCCTTGCCCCAACTGCAAGCACACTACATTCTACTCAAGACTTGACTAGCTCTCGAGCATCACAAGTCCACCACGTGGAAAAAATTCTCGCCTAGCACGTGAGAAAACTTTATTGCAGGTTATTACAGTTGGGGGCGTCTTTGTAATGTCTCTACTCACGCTTGAGGGCGAATCCAAAAGGAAAAATCATGATGGAACCAGAAATAAGATGGCAACGGAAAAGATACATGACCATAATCCAGATCCATCTAGCAAGTGGGGAACAAATATAATAGATATAGTTCCTGCTTCACATGGGGGCGTCTTTTCTACTTGGGAATATCTCTACAGATATTGGGGGCGGCTAAAGTCACCCCGAGCATGCAATCAAAAGCAACTTGTTTAAAAAAAGTCGAACAATAGAAGACATCTTTTTCAGTATCATGGCAAGTAATGGGGGCGGATAAGGTTGAAGGAACGAACGCCTGGGAGAGAAAAACAAAAACGAAGTGTTTTACTTTTCAAGGAAATAGTTGTAATGTTTTTCTAGAAAAGAGAAAAACAAAGACGAAGTGTTTTGACAAAAGTACTTCAAGAATAAGAGTAAAATGGTCACCTTACCCAAGAGATGGAGCAAAATGTGCCAAAGCAAGACCGAAGTAGCTGGGCAATTAACGTGCCTGGTTAGCTACTGGTGGTGCCTGCATTCGAACAAGTGGAAACAGATAAATAAAATTCTATTCGATGAAAGAGAAACAACAAAGTGGCTGGTCACTAACTCCAGGTCAAAACAAGGAAGTGCTAACAGAGAGCACATCTACGCATCAAGCCTCACATGCCGGTACGTGCGTAAATTTATATAAGAAATTTTGTAGTACATTCTTGGTACTTTGAACGTGTTTCCAGTGTGCTAGGTACCTGCAGTATGAGGGTGCATGGAAATTTTAAGTGTAATTGCTATACTTAGAAATGTTGACATAAACCCGGGCGCACTCCGAAAAGTTAGCAACACTTAATTCGCGGCAAGATGATCGTAAAATTAACGGGGTCATCGTAGGCACGATGTGACGGACAGTCGAGATTATACTCTTTTTAATTCTTCAACAAGTTGAGAATTAAGAGGGGGCGATGTTTGTACCATCATAAAATGATGTACGTACATGACGCTTATTAAAGAAGCCCGGATGGGTTATCAAGGTAACCCAGTGGTTTATTGAGGAAACCAAAATTGGCTTATTAAAGAAGCCCGGCTGGGTTATCAAGGTAACCCAGTGGTTTATTAAGGAAACCATAATTGGCTTATTAAAGAAGCCCGGCTGGGTTATCAAGGTAACCCAGTGGTTTATTAAGGAAACCAAAAATAGCTTATTGAAGAATCCCGAGTGGGTTATCAAGGTAACCCAGTGGTTTATTAAGGAAACCAAAAATAGTTTATTAAAGAAGCCTGGATGGGTTATCAAGGTAACCCAGTGGTTTATTAAGGAAACCAAAAATGGCTTATTAAATAGGCCCAATGGTTTATTATGGAAACCATTGAAGATAAATACAAATCTCAAAGAGATAAATATAGATCTTTTGAGATGATTATGAATCTGGAGAAGATAGATTTAAATCTCCCAAGATATATCCAGATATAGATCTTCTTGGATAAATGCAAATCTTGACAAGATAGACATGGATCTTTCAAGATGTGTACAAATATGATGAAGATAAACATGAATCTTCCAGGATATATGCAAATATTAGGAAGATAAGTACAAATCTAAGTGGTTATTCAAGATAACTACAAATCTCATAAGATAAAGGTAAATCTTGGTGGTTATTTGAGACGAAGATGAGACGAAGATGTTTGTGACTACAATATCTTCTTTCGCCCCGTCAATTAAGATTATTGTGAGGTGATTGATAATACTAGGCTGTTCTTCGGGAATATAAGTCCGGGTCATCAATTGGTTCCTGTTTACCTTGATTTATCAAAAGACGGAACAAAACTTGTAGGTATTTTTGTGGGAGACAAATTTATCTATTTTGTAGACTTTTCTGTGTGATACAGATTTGTTTATTAAAGTCTTCGACCTTGGGTCGTAGCAACTCTTAGTTGTGGGTGAGATAAGCTAAGGGAATCAAGTGCGTAGTATCCTACTGGGATCAGATACGTAAGGAGCGCAACTGTACCTTGAATCAGTGTGAGATTGATTGGGGTTCAACTACAGTCTAGACCGAAGTTAGTTTGTAGTAGGCTAGTGTCTGTAGCGGCTTAATACAGTGTGGTGTTCAATCTGGACTAGGTCCCCGGGGTTTTTCTGCATTTGCGGTTTCCTCGTTAACAAAATTCTGGTGTCTGTGTTATTTCTATTTCACATTATATTTTGTTATATAATTGAAATATCACAGGTTGTGCGTTTGAATCAATCAATTGGAAGTCCGACCTTTGGTTGTTGATTGAAATTGATTGATCCTTGAACATTGGTCTTTGGTAACGTTCAAGTGATTTCTCTTGTATTCAATTAGACTCGCAGATTTCTATTTGCTTGAGAAAGAATTGAATCAAGAAAGAGAGATAAAACTCTTTGATATAATTTTTATAGATTGAATCTTGTTGATTCTCTTAAAAGTATATTGGAGTTTGTCCATACAGATTGCTAAGCGAAATATTGGGTGTGGTTGTTGTACCCCCGCTTTTTCAAGAGTTAGTCCATACATATTGCTAAGCGAAATATTGTGTGAGATTGTTGTACCCCCACTTTTTAAATTCTCACAAGAAGTTTCATATTATTTAAAATCTATGCAAAATTCTTTATCACCTCCAAACTCCTTATCAACAACGGGCATATGAACATACAGTTGATGAATGAAAGAGTTAGTTCTTGCAAACCTGGTAGGTTGTTGATTGACAAGTGCTTATTGTAGTTTAAGAGATTTTTGTAGAATCATCTCCAGTTTGTGTACCTCCTTCTTGGTTTTCTTAAGTTCTTCAAGAAGAGTTTCAAACCTTTTCAGATTGGAGCGATCCACTCTAGGTTTTTTCTTATTCTTCCTTTTCCTCTTAAGAGATGGGTCAAAAGGATAGGACATCTCTTGTTCCTTTTTAGTTGTATGAGTATCAACAACCATTGGATCATATATTTCACGAGAATATCTTTGCGTAAGACCAAAATGGATTTGTGAAACACAAATATATTGCTCAACAAGCAAGACTTCTTGTGAAACAGATATGAGTCTTGAATTAGAAGATATTTACCATGCAGGGTTTCGGAACAACAAGGGTTCACGTACTAGAGAAGATACATAAAACCTAAGAATAATAAAATGTCACTTTTATCCTTCCCCGGCAACGGCGCCAAAATTTGATCGTTGTCGTAGGCGTCAAAAATAATTACACTTTCTTACTACTCAAAATATATTATGAAGCAAGGGAAAGAAAGGATCGTTCCCACAGAGAGGTCTTGGGTTGTCAATATGTTTCGGTATCCTATGTAAAACAATTGGGGGATTTTCTGATTTTTATGTATCTAATATAAAATAAACAAAACAATAAAAAGTAAACACGCAAATCAATGAGGTGAAAATATTGGATAAAGGTTTCATCTTCAATTGTAAAAAAGTTTTTGAATATATGAATAGAATTCGTATTTAATCTCGTTATCATCAAAAGCCCTAGAATACCTTATTGCAAGAATACTCCGTAAATTTCCTAAGTCATCAACACACACATTAGAGCTACGTATGTGAATTCAACCTAAGGAATAACCTAACGCCTTGCGCTAATTAAGTTCAATTCCCAGGAGCATTAAGTTTCATAAATAGGCTAATCAATGCAATTGTCATACATTGCGCATGACAATTCGGACAAAGGTCAATTTCTACATATGATTACAAGGATGTATCACTACAAACCGTAATCATATCATGATACTCGTATTCAAGGTTATCGCTCGATGATGAACCCTAAAATATCTATATATGTGGATGTGAGTTCAATCAATTCTAGACTTAACTAAACAAACATTCAATCATATTGCAATACGTCAATCATGCAATTGTAATAAGCAGTAGAAATCAAACGGTAATATTGAGAGAAAACTAATTCATAAAAATCATAACTTGTTTTCAAAATCCAACTACATCTTTAACCAATAACAAAATCAATTACTTGTGTTTTTGGAAATCATCATAGAAAGCAAAGAAGAACTATCATGTGAAACCCTAGAAAACAAGTAGAAGCCTCCCTAATGGAGATCTCTAGGTTTAGAGAAAGAGTTTTCTATTTATTTGCTTCTCCCATTCCAAAAGGATACTCTTTCCAAATTTAGTTCTTCTCAAAACCCATCTCCACGTGGTCCACCGAGCCCATGAGTTAAAACATCATCTCTGGAAATTCTGAGTGCAAAACTGGGCCGTCGGATTACTGAGGTCATCACCGGTTTCCGGTCACCGTTGCCGGAATTAATCACCGGAAAATGTCTCTGGCCACCTGAGTTATCTCGAAATCATCACTTGGGAATTATACACTTCCAGAAACTCAACTCTCCTTCTCCGCAGTTCATACATTCACCAAACTACCATTTAAGCCAAATCCTAATCTTGCGAAAACGCGCCCAAAAGCGTGACTCGTAGCTCATATGTCCTGCGGCCGACTCTCGCATCCAACACACTCTACCTTTATGATTCACTGAAATATTATGATTCACACTTTAACTTCCGAAATCCGACAACCGGAAGTAGCACCACTGGCTCGCCATTCTTGCTCACTTTTCGCACAGTTTCTGCATTTTTGGTTGCGACATTTTATTTCTGTTTCACACCTCAGGCCATAAATTCTCATTCAACACAGAACTGCACATTATTTCCCTAGCATTCATATAACACAATTTAGGTATTCATCCTTGCACACCAGTCAGCACCAGCTTGCACCTTGTCCCAAATCCATTGCATCACTTGAACAACAACAACTATATCATCTCTTCCTGTAGCTTCTTGCATAGCATTCCTCCAGCAGCAGCAATATATCCACCATTTGGCATTTCAATTTCCTACGACTTCATTCAATATTAGTTAACCATGCCTACAACCACCCATCTGCACTATTCCAGAAGTCACACAAACTTCAACAGCATAACCTGTAATCCTCCAGCTCTGTTGCGTTCTTTTTCACTTCGGAATGCATCTCCTAACCCATCAGTAAACACCATCGTCTCTGCTTGTGCAAACACCACCAGAAACTGCATCTCATTTATCTCAGCTTACCAACATAACTCCAGCTGCAACATCCATTTCCGTCCACTCTGCCTAGCCATTGCATCACTGCTTCAAGGTGCCACCAGAAGCTTATCAAATTCCAACTTCATATGCAATATCATTGGCAGCCATATCATTTATCGTCACTGCGACAATCACCATCCACCGCAACAACCTTCCTTGCCAGAATAACCAACAGCTGCAACTCAGATTCTTCACTGCCTCATATCACCACCAGTACCTGCAACTGACTATCCCATGATAATCAACATCAATACCATCTACGCCTTCAACTCAATTTCAGTTCTCGGCATCAGCTTCAAAGCTTCTCCTAACATTCATCTATACTACCACAGTAAATCCCATAAAACATCATCTTCACTGTTCACTCTTCATTCCACTTCATTGTAGCTCCATTCTCTCCCTGAACTGCAATCTCAGTTTAACTCACCATCATTGCAGCACCCATTGGCAGCATCTCACCAATAGTCAGTCCCAAGTAAACAACTTCATTATTTCACCTGAGTTATGCCTATCCATTGCAGCACCAACGCCATCCAACTATAACTCCACCTGTAATGCTGAGCTCAGACCATTCATATAGCACTTACAGATCAGCCTTCCCGGCACTTCATACCCAGCTGCACTTTAATCACACTTAACTTTTCCTTTAGCTCCTGCACAACTGCAACTCAACGGAACCAGCACTCCCACCTATTCCGACAGTAACAAGCTCCTTGCTTCAGCCGCAGCAACTTTTCACATTGTCTCGCACCTGTAATTCTCAGTACCACCTACAACTGCGCAGCTGCTCTTGCTGTAAAAACAACTCATTCAAGCAACTAAACAAGCACCCTGTGTGCAGTGTGTATCCATATGAATCATCACCAGTTTCTATTTCTATGTTGGTCTCATAATCTTCAATACAACCATGAATTGGTGGCCACCAGAGTTCCTCCCTGTCCTAAACATTCATCTAAACCCAGAAGTCCAATAAACTCAGCCACCAATGTAATTGCAGGAAATCCTACAATACACACCTCACAACAATCCGTAATATTCAACACATCTTTAGGATCAACAATCAATCTCTTTATTAATTGAGTTAGAAATTTTACAAGAAGGAAATTAAATCAAGAATATAATTGCTACTCTAGACTTTCTCTCTCCTCTAAACTTTCTCTCCACTCTAAAGAGATCTCACCCTTTCTTAAGCCTGTTCGGCTCTTTATATAGGACATTACATAGTGGATGATAGCTAAGATGTCCTTTATTTTCGGATCTGACTTGCGACACGCTCGCAAGTATTCAAATATTAAATCTCGCAACACTCCTAAATCTCGCTAGGTCTTCATATATTTCTCGTGTTCAGGCTGTCGTCATCTGTTGCGTCATTTATATTACCCATCTGCGATATCTTCACAATGTGTCGTTTATGGATTTCGCAAGGGTCTTGGTGTTGCGATATTCTGATCCTACATCTTGCCTCTTCTCATGTCTTCTCTGCGAAGGAGAGAATGTCATGAGAATTAGTACTTTCAAAATGCCACAAACTGTTCATTTTTTCATATTTTTACGTATTGACATGATTCTCGTACTTTTACGTAGAATTTATTACACGTATCTCTCCCTCCATCCATTTCTTGACACGTCTTTTTCAATTGTTATTTCTCAACCGTTCACGTCTACTCTTCGCATTAAATGTGTTTATCTTTTCGAGAATCCTTCTCTATTGTAGTTGCAGGAAATCCCACACTACACCCCTCATAATATTTTGTAGATCTAAATCTTATTAATCACCTAAATTTCAAATATAAGTGCTAGAAATATAAATTGACACAAGGATTTTTTACATGGTTCGATCAATGTGATCTACATCCATGGTTCTTCACTATGATTTTTGAGGTTACATAAGAATTAGATTTACAATCTCCATTAATGGATATTTTGTAGAGCTCTAGATCTAATCTTAGGGGAAGAAGATGATAAAGAAAATAAATCTCTCCCTCCAAATATCTCTCTCTCTTACCAAAAATATCCTCCTTTTCTCTCTCCTGCTCTCTTCTTTATATATTGTTTACATAGTGGATGACAACTCATGTACAACTAATATTTCCCTTAATTTCGTATTTACCTTGCGACATTTCGCAGGAGTATAAATATTAAGTCTCATGAGACACTTTAGTTTTCGTAAGATCTTCGCACTTTCTTCATGTTTACGCTATCGTCATTTGTTATGTCATTTCTGAAATCACTTTGCGACGGTTTCGCGACGTTGTTAATGAAGATTCCGCAAGTGTGTAGTTGTTGCGATATTTGGATCCTACATCTTGCCTCTTTTTTCTTGAATATTGCTTGAAGAGCAATCTTTAAGAAAAAATCCATTGCTGTAATAGTCTTTGATCTTTGTTGATGAAGGAACGAGCGAAAGAATACTAGACTTGAAAAGTACGTACTTGCCTCTATTCTTTTGCGAAGTTCCGAAGATTTGCGAAATAAATAAGAAGTATCAACTCTTGAAGTATGCGAAGTATGAAGTATCCTTGAAGAAATATAAGAAGTACTTAATCCTCGAAATATATAAAAAGTATGAAGTATCCTTTTTGAAGTATAAGAAGTATCTGTCCTTGATTGCGGATAAGAAGTATTGCCTCTATTCATGCGAAATTATTACTCCATTTTTGATGAGGATTCTTGTTGTTCATTAGTGAACATCCACTTTGGAAATGATTCTTGCCGAGAAGATGAAGAACATAAAATGTTTTCTTGGTTATCCATAGTTGCCTCTATGTTCTTTATCGATGAGGGTAGAATCCTTGAGAAAGTGTTGATTGAGCGAATTGTTTTTGCATTCTTATTTTTCCTCCGTGTCATGTTTTGTGCTCATGCGATAGTATAATCTCTTCAGGCTGATTATCTTATCTTGTGAAATAATCACATTCTGCGAAATTCTTAATAATTCTACGAAATTCTGTAAAATACTTGTTCGAATATAATGCTTATGTAATGATTATGTTATGAAATGTGTATGCGATATTTATGCCATGAAATGTTTATGCGATGCTTTCATGATGCGAGTATGATGCTTGTATGATGAGAATGCTTATCTACTGCAATGTATAACTAATGTTTGTGTTACTTAGCTTATTTTGCCGTTCTAAACTTGATGTAGCTTTAAATCGCTTCCATTCTTCATTTCTCTGATTTTGTCTCTAGTATATGCATTCCTCTTTGCGTATTTATTGTTTCTCGCAAGTTCTTACTTGTGCTTCATCTTTTTCTTATTCCCGCACTATTAGTATCGCATAATAATATGATCATAATATCAAGTGTGTGGCATTTGCATTGCCTCAGTCTCATTATTATGTACATGTTCGCAAGTTTATCATTTAATCATTTTATCAAGCTCGCAAGCTTATCATGTAATATTTTTTTGCGATGAAAGATCTCTGTTACTTACATTCAAAACGTTTATGTTGAATTTTGTCATTGCGACAAGATCGCAGGACGTCTTTACATTTTCATGTAATGACCCATTGGTCTTGCCTTATCAGTTTCTTGTGTGGTCTTATTTCGCCTTCCTAGTTAAAGGTCTTATTTTGCCACCCCTCATTATTGCGACAATATGACAGGCCTAAATATTCTTGCGAACATAAAGCCCCATGACATTGCCGTCTTGCGACGAAATCGCAGGACGTCTTTACACTTTCATGTAAAGACCCATTGATCTCGCCTTATCTTTGTATTTTGTATTATTGCCTCTTCAGGATCATTGCACAAATATGACAAGCCTAAATTTCCTTGCGAAAATAAAGCCTCATGACATTTGCGTCTTTTGACACTTATCAGCTCCCTAATGGAAGGTGCCACCCTTATCTTCTCCATGGTTTCCCCTTCAAGGAGGCGTACATCAGCCATACAAGACTAGCTCCTCCCATCCGGTCTTAACAACAACCAAGATTATTTTCGTGACCTCTTATCCCTTATACCTATATGGCTTATGGTTACGAGACCGCACCCTAAGTGGAGTTTTCTTCGGCCGAAAGATATACCAAGACTTGCCAAGAATGGCCGAGACACTTCAAATGCCCCAGGCACTCTTGGCTCAACCGTGTACCCCGACGCCTTGAGCATACACTGACTCCTTGGAAGAGACCCTCGGGCGTCCAACCAGGGTATAACCTTATATATATAGTTGGAAATCCAAGGTATCTCTCCGAATAGGCTTTCATGGGCCCCAAATCTCCATGACTCGGGTTCCTGAGCGGTGTAACCTTTTCGCTGAGCCATGTCAAGAGATACCCCCTTATATGACGCACTTTAGGTCTTACATTTGCCTCTTGCGAAATATCATTCGCGAACTAGGGTGTACGCCATAAAGGTTCGTCCCATTCACTCACTCATTCATTTTTGTCAATTCGTTCAATCATTCATTTTTGATTATCTCTTCTCATTATCTTTGCGAAATTATCGCATTTCCATTATCTCTGCGAAATTATCGCATGTCTTCATTCTTTCATTCATCCTTTCATTCATTCCTTCATTTCTGTCATTTCTTTCATTCATTCTCATAATATCATATCATTTGAAGCAAAGTAAATATTCAAGAAAAATTCTAATACATTATAGTCCTGAAATCTTTGTAGTTGTGAAATCTTTATAATTATGCGATCGTATCGCGTTTTGTGATTCAAATAAAAAATCCTTTATTGTCTATAAAAGAAATATTCTAGAGAAATATATAAATTGATTTTTTTTTTTTTTTTTTTTTGTAACTTTGAAATCTAGAAATCTTTGTAATTTTGAAGTCTTTAAAATCTTAGTAATATTTGTAATCTTGCGATTGAATCGCTTTTTTGTAAATCAAATAAAAAATCTTTTTATTTGTTGTAAAAGTAAAATGTTCAAGGAAAGTGGTACTTAGCTTTTGTGGTTTGCTGTTGTTGTCGTCTCTTGCGAAGTATATGATTGGCTTGTGAAGCTAGCATCCTTGAAATGTATAAAGGTCGCACAAAATATAATTATCTCGCAACAAAAAGAAATGTGAGAAATGAGATTTGAACCCTTGACCTGCCTCTTGCATATTCTCGCATCATACCAACTGTTCTAACCCTCTCTTGCGAAATTAATTTGTGAGATAATCATCAACTTTCTTCTTTGCGAGATAAGCAAAGTCTGTGTGAAATTTCGCATAACAAAAATAAATGTGCGAGAGCAAGAATTGATCCCCGCGACCTTCTCGCTTGCATTCATGCTTCCCGACCAACTATGCTAGCCCTGCCTCTGCGAAGTGTGTCTGCGAAATAACCACCTACTTTCTTCTTGCGAAATATCCTTACGAAATTATCAAAGACTGTGCGAAGTAAACATTTGCGTGAAGCAAACGAACATCTGCGAAGTGTTCGTGCTGCGAACGTTCGCAAGGTAAACATTTGCGAAGTGCAAAAACTCTTTGCGAATGGGGAGATTCGAACCCTAGACATCAAACTCCTTCCCTTTACTGCTGACCATCTGAGCTAGCTTCAGCTTGCGAAAGAAACACATATTGCCACTCTATTATTTTAAGTGTAGTTTTGGACCTTCTGACCACTTTCGGATGTCTTAAAATTATTTATTTGGAGAATATATACCATAGTGTTGTAAAATAAATTAATATAAATATATTTTGATTGAATTGGTGTTCAAATTTTGATGAAAATCTTTCATATTAGTTTCGTACGCCCGATTTTGTTATGCGAAAATTCGCGAGAGGTGGGAATTGAACATGCGACCTCAAGCTCATTGTCTTTACCTCTGACCAACTGTGCTGGCTTCTGTTTGCGAACTATCTCTGCGAAATAATAACTTACTTTCTTCTGTGTGAAATACCCTTGCGAAATATCCATGCGAAAAATATACATTTGTTGGGATTTGAACACGCGACCAGAACTCATTAATTTCGCAAATAACCAACTGTGCTGCCTCTTGTTTCCGAAATAATGAAACAACCTTGCGAAATTATCCATTTTTTCCCTTCTGTAAAAAGAAGAAAATTATGCTCGCAAGTGAATTCGAACTTGCGACCTCAAACTCACATATTGCTCGCTGAACCAACTGTTCAAGAACCTCTCTGCGAAATTAACCCACAACTTTTTTCTTTATTCTCTTATTCACCACTGAAAAATAAAAAAAAATATGTGTCTCTGCGAATTCGAACCCGTGACCTCTTGCTTATTCGCTCCAACTCAAACCATCTGTGCGAGCTTATGTTTGTGATAAAAATCACAGCGTTTTGTTCTTATCCTTATCTTCGTTCTTCCTTTATTTCCTTCAACAATTTTCCTCTTGCTTTTTCTCCCGAACATGGAAATCTTCCATTGAAACCTTGATTTTCTTCCGTGAATTTCACCAATAAACTAATTTTTTCTCTTCTTCTTTTCATGTCTTTGAATTGTTGATGATGTTTACTCCCGAAAGTGTGATTTCTCCCATGAAATTTCCATTTTTGAACCTAAACTTTGTAGATCTAGAAAAATATGAACAGTAATTAATCTTCATGAGAATTTCTTGAACCAACACATTACAGGAAGGATAAAATCCATTACTCTCTCCCTGTTTCTAGCGCATATGTAGTTGCAGGAAATCCCACACTACACCCCTCATAATATTTTGTAGATCTAAATCTTATTAATCACCTAAATTTCAAATATAAGTGCTAGGAATATAAATTGACACAAGGATTTTTTACATGGTTCGATCAATGTGATCTACATCCATGGTTCTTCACTATGATTTTTGAGGTTACATAAGAATTAGATTTACAATCTCCATTAATGGATATTTTGTAGAGCTCTAGATCTAATCTTAGGGGAAGAAGATGATAAAGAAAATAAATCTCTCCCTCCAAATATCTCTCTCTCTCTTACCAAAAATATCCTCCTTTTCTCTCTCCTGCTCTCTTCTTTATATATTGTTTACATAGTGGATGACAACTCATGTACAACTAATATTTCCCTTAATTTCGTATTTACCTTGCGACATTTCGCAGGAGTATAAATATTAAGTCTCGCAGACACTTTAGTTTTCGTAAGATCTTCGCACTTTCTTCATGTTTATGCTATCGTCATTTGTTATGTCATTTCTGAAATCACTTTGCGACGGTTTCGCGACGTTGTTAATGAAGATTCCGCAAGTGTGTAGTTGTTGTGATATTTGGATCCTACATCTATATATACTTTTCTTATTATTTTCTTCTTCTTTTTTACTTTCTTTCTTATTTTCTCTCGCAACTTTTCTTTAATCTCTCTCCGTAACTTCCGCTTCGCCATCAGTAAATTTTCTTCTTTTCACTTCTTTTGATCTTCGATTTTATCTTCATTCCTATACTCTGAAAATGCCTCCAGTTGGTCGTAAATATGAAACTTCTCTGGACAAAGTGCAAAAAGATTTCGAAGATAAAGGTTTTATGTTAACCACCATTCCCAATCAAGAATCTAAATTCATTCTTTCGCTAAAGCGTTTTCGATCATCGTTGTGATGATCAGAAATCATAATTTCGCTTAGGTCGATTCTCATTTGGTCTTCCCATTCCTCTCTATGACTCGATCTTCCCTTATTTTATGAAATTCTTGCTCATGCGAAATTCTCGCGAGCCATCTACCAATTGAGTGGGGATTGTATCCGCTTAATGCTTGAGTTCGCCAACCGTGGTGCTGGTAAGGGAAATCTTTATCCCAAAGAAGTCAGGAATCCTAAATTTGAGGACTTAGAGATATTCGCTGAAAAGTATACAATAGAGAGCTTCTTCGAAAACTATGAAATAATAAACATGAAGAACGATATAACTCGCTGTGGTGCTCGCTTGACGAGAAGAGAAAATGTTGCCAGCGATAAAATACTTATGCAGGATATTGACTGGCATTCTAGCAAGAACAATGTTCCTCGTCATTCCAAAGACGACAGATGGTGCGTCTTTCCGCTAGTTTTGAAAGGACCTTATATTTCAGGTTCAAATGTGCTCTCTGCGAATCTCGCCAATTATCAGCCTTGGGTTTTTAAATGGCCTGAGAAATCAAAAGAGGTATGCTTCCTAAATTTCACTCAGTTTATAATCTTCACTCCTTTTTATACCTATTAATCTTGCGAAATTTTCAGATTATCAAGTTGAGAAAGAGCTACAAAAGAAATGCTAATGCAAGTACCCTAACAGCACTCCGTTCGATCACGGATGAAGTAAGAAATACTTTTCTTTATTATTTTTAACAATATTGTTGCCTCTGTTTCTTATCTTCATTCGTGTGCGAAGGTTGGTCTTGAGATTCTTTGAAGAAGAAGAAAGTTCTAAGGTTTCAAGACCAAAGGCAAGGGTAAAGGTTCTCTTTGCAGGAGAAGTCTACTGCCCCACCTTCAAAGAAACGAAAGATTCGGTCCAGTAAAGCTCGATGATGAAGATAATGATGATGTTGATACTTCTCTCGCAAAGGAGGATTTTCCAACCGAATCTTCTATGGCACAACCTGTCCAAAGATCTTCTCTGACTCCATGCAAGGGATTGGAGATGATCGTCTCTCTAGTACGTGCAAATCTCTCGCGAGTATCTGCGATGCTCCTTTACTAGACGGTGATGATTCTCTTCATGGGGTTTCCAGATCAGTGACTCCTAGCTTTCTAAATTCGCTTGGTGTCTTAGTATGTCTTTGTTCCCTTATTTCTTCATAATTTTGATTTTAAGTTATATTTTGATAATTTCTTTACTTTCCTTTATAGTCCGGGAGAGCTTCCTTCGATGTTGCCTCAGATCTTGAGAAAAGGCGCAGTATTCTCGAAAAGAAAAATCTTCAACTTCGCAAGAAAAATGAAAAATTGGAAAGCTGGGAGGCTGCTTGCTCTTCGCAAGAGAAATGAAGAATTTGAAAGCGAAAGTCGCTACTCTTCGCGAGAAAACTAAGCAATTAGAAGCTGATTCTTCCACTCAGAAGAATAAGATTTCTAGTCTTCAATGTGCCAACCAACAACTTTATGGTATGAGACTTTTCTTTTTTCCTTTGGTTTATTCTCTCATTATCTTCCCTCATCTGATTTACCATTTTCGCAGACGTTTATAATCTTTCTGATGAAGCCATTCTTCTTCACTCGTTCCCTGACCCTATGGATAATAATGCCCTTCTTGATCACCTCAACAATTCTTTGAATAGTTTCTCAAATGACAAGATTAAATCTCTTCCTCTAAATGAACTTCAATCCAAATTTCGCCTCTTAGAAATTGATCATAGATCTAGCTTAGGCTTAGCCAACCAATTTAAGCGTCTCTATCTTAATTCTAAAGAGAAAATTAATACTCTAAGAACCAAAATCAGTGATCTCATAGATGATAAAGATCGCATCGCTAGTCAAGGTGCTCAAGCATTAGCGAAATTCCAAAAGACTCTTCTTGAGGTTCAAATTGAACGAGATGAATCTACCTTAAAAAAATGCTATACTTAGCGAAAGAGAGAATCAAATTCGCTCCATTCTTCTCATAAATAATGACGATGAATTCTCTTGGGCTGCGAAAGTTCTAGATGATGCCAGAAATAATTTAGGTGTTAACGTTAGTCTTCAAGCTGAGCATACGGCTTTGGTTAGGGATATGATTTATGACAGAGAAGGTTTTAATTGTTCTTCTCTATTTAACTGTTTGTCTTTCATGAAATTGTTGTTAAATTGCTGATTCATTGTCACATATTCGCAGGAGCTGAAGAGAGATTTCGTAAAAGAATTGAAGAACTTGAGTCTGAGAAGGAGCAACTCGCAAAGAACCTTTCTTCTCGAGATGATAAATATTCGAGGTTGAAGAAGCAACTACAGATTACTGTTGCGAATTTTAAGAATGATGCTACTCTTTTTCGCAATCAGACTATTAAAATGATCTGCGACGACAATAGTATCCCTCATTCTGCATATCCTTGCCTTCTTGAAGAAATCCCCAAGAATGTGCCTTCTCTCGG
Source organism: Papaver armeniacum (assembly GCA_023531295.1). Taxonomy (NCBI): domain Eukaryota; kingdom Viridiplantae; phylum Streptophyta; class Magnoliopsida; order Ranunculales; family Papaveraceae; genus Papaver; species Papaver armeniacum. Next base: position 156,299 of record JAJJWW010009145.1, read on the forward strand.
ATATCTCCGACAACGATGCTAGTGAAGAAGAGGAATCAAGGAGATGAAGAAGCGTAAGGATCGATGATGATGATGAGAAGAGGAATCAAACGAGAAATAGTTTTATTTTCTTCCTTCTCTTTTTGTAATATCTGTACATTCATTCTTTTAATCTTCTATTTTTGTAATCTTTTGCTGCGAATTTCTTGGATCTTCAAATACAAGCTCTAACTTTGTTGTTCCTTTCTGCACATGTTAAAAGAGCAATTCTTTTTTGCAATATAATTAATCAATATGTTATCAACCTTTCATTTTATGAGCGCGTAAATCTATCATATGATGAAGAAAAATAACATGTTTTTATTCTATACATTCCCATACTTGCCTCTGTTATTTGCATTCAAATGAGAGATTAAGCAAGTTACTTTCGAATAGTGATATGTATTCATGCCTCAATCTCACAGCTGTTGCTGCTGATTTTTCGCAAGTAAGGAAATCTTGGTTTCTTCCAAGATTTCCTTTTTTCTTTTTCTCTTATGTGGTCTTATTTTGCCTTCCTAGTCATTGCGACAAAATCGCAGGACGTCTTTGCATTTGCATGCAAAAACCCATTGATCTTGCCTTAACTTTTTCTTTGAAATTTTTGTTGCGACAATATGACAGGCCTAAAAATTCTTGCGAAAATAAAGCCCCATGACATTGCCGTCTTGCGACGAAATCGCAGGACGTCCTTACACTTTCATGTACTGACCCATTGATCACGTCTTATCTTTGTCTTTTGTATTATTGCCTCTTCAAGATTGTCGCACAAATATGACAAGCCTAAATTTCCTTGCGAAAATAAAGCCTCATGACATTTGCGTCTTAAGACACTTATCAGCTCCCTAATGGAGGGTGCCGCCTTATCTTCCCCCTGGTTTCCCCTTCAAGGAGGCGTACTTCTGCCATACAAGGCTAGCTCCTCCCATCCGGTCTTAACAACAACCAGTTGTTTTCGCAGCCTCTTATCCCTTTTGCCTATAGGGCTTATGGTTACGAGACTGCACCCTAAGTGGAGTTTTCTTCGGGCCGAGTGCAGCATAAGCCAAGACTTGCCGAGAATGGCCAAGACACTTCAAATGCCCCAGGCACTCTTGGCTCAACAGTGTACCTCGGCGCCTTGGTCAAATGCTGACTCCTTAGAAGAGACCCTCGGTCATCCAATCTAAGTCATAAGCTTAGATTGAAAATCCAAGGTACCTCTCCTATATGGGCTTTATTGACCCTAATTCTCCATGACTCGGGTTCCAGGGGCGGTGTAACCTTTTCCCTGAGCTATGCAATAGGTACCCCCTTCTATGACGCACTTTAGGTCTTACATTTTCCTCTTGCGAAATTTTGATTTCGCGAACTAGGTGTACGCCATAGTTGGTTCGCCTCTGTCCGATTATTTTGTTGATTCTTCGCATATAAGTTCTTTTGTAATTTCGCAATCTCATCTTTATCATTCATAAAATATATTTTCTTCTTCTGCATATCAGCTCTCTTTCGCAATCTCATCTCTGTTATTCATAAGAAAATTTTTCATAATCAATTTTTTTTTTTTTTTTTTTTTAAGATCAAACCAATCATACATTTTTCTTTCACCTCCCAATTTCTACTTCGGCAGTCAACAAGTACATTCATTCTTTAAGTCTCTTACTTCTGCTACTTTCTGCCTTTGCATTTTTGAATTTTTCTGTCATTTTCTTGTCTGTTGCGAAGCCTTCGCCACTTCTTATCTTCATCATATATTGGTTTCGCAACATTTCTTCTTCTCTCTGTTCTATTACATCTACCATCAATCTTTCACCTTTTTGTTTTTCTTTGATGTTGTGTTTCCAATTCTTCTTCTTCTTGACTCTTTCTTCGCAAGATTCTATATCAATTTCATAACACTTCTTTCCTTCAACCCAATCTCCTTTTATGATGCCAATACCAGTGGGATGAGGGAACTTGATACATTGATGGAAATTTGATGCCACACCTAAAATCTCATGTAACCAAGGTCGTCCAATCAATGCGTTGTATGGTGATTCCACATCAACTACACAAAATAAAATTTCAGAGGATAATCCTTTCAGTGGAATTCGCATATGAACTTCTCCTTTAGGCTTATTTGCAGTACCGTTAAAACCATAGATTTTTTAAGTTGAAGGTATTAGATCTTCATCTTTCCCTCCCATAGTTTTATAAGTATGATAAAAAAGAATATTCACGGAACTTCCAGTATCGATCAAAATTCTGTTGATTGCCCATGAATTCTCGGCTTCATCATCTTCATCCTCGCTAGGTTTTGGGTTAATCTCCAATCTTACCACTAATGGGTTGTCGTGCATTTCTCCACCCTCGGGTACTTCTTCTGCGGTAAAAGAGATAGTCTGCTTTTGCCATTCTTCCAGTGGCGATGTCTTCGCAATGTTCATTATTTCTCTATCATCGGCATCTCTTTCGAAAACCCTGCTGAGAGTGTTATCGTGAAAATCTTCAATCGTCTTGTATGAGTGTACGATAGAGTTACAAAACAGATTCTTTGACTTTGCGCCAACTTCAATCACAAATGTTTCTCTTTCTTTTGCTATGTTTTCTTTGCGAATATCTGGAGGAGGTGGTAATGCTTGAGTTTGCGTTTGTCCTACTAGAAAGTGATTTAATTTTCCCTGATCTATCATCCTTAGAATGATTCTCTTTATATTTCTGCAGTCATTTGTTGTATGTCCATGGAAATGATGATAAGAGAAAAATTCATTACTTCTGTAGCTTGGAGGTGGTTCACTCCCCATGTTCCATGGTGCGGGTATGTTTTCCATTAGGATTATAGCTTCCCATATCTTCTCCACACTAGCATTCAAAGGTGGCATTTTGATTTCTTCCCATATTATCTTGTGACTTCGTTGTCCTCTTTGTGATAGTTTTGCCCTCGACCTCCATAAGTTTCTTTGGTGATCAAGTCTTTGGATTATGTTATTTCCACCACGGCTATAGAAGTTTCTCTCTCTCTCGAATTCTTCTTGATCACGACTCCCCATAGCTACTAGCTTTTTTTGATTATCATCCATTATCCTCTCTTGTTGCCCTTGCGAGGTGCTCGCCACTGTATTTATCAACTTGGGTAACAATCTTGCATTCGCTGCTCTTGAACTTGTGTTCGCAATGGGGTATGATTGCATTTCATTTTGCTTTTCCTCAAGAGCAATATACTCCTCTTGAAGTTCTCGCAACTCAGTCATTGTGATCGTATTCTTGATTCTGAAAATTTGAATGTATAACAGATTGGTTGCGAACATAGCGTTGATGAATGACAGAATGAGATATCTTTCGTCCACACGACCAGACATATCACTACACATTGTCTTCCACCTTACAGTTAGATGCTTCAAGATTTCGCCAACCCTTTACTTCAACCCAAATACATCTTCAATTCCAGGTCGCGAGGAATTGTTACTTATATACGCCCCTAAAAATATAGCTTGTAAATGGTTGAAAGATGTTATAGTATTCTTTGGCAAACCTTCAAACCATTTTAAGGCCTCTCATGTTAAACTTGATGCAAAATATTTGCACAATATTGCATCATGATTCTCCCATTGTAACATACATCTCACATAAGCTTTGATGTGTTGTACTGCACAAGTTGTTCCATCGAAAATGCTGGTTAACGCAGGTAAATTGCACTTTGGGGGTATTCCTCCTAATTGTATTTCTTGTGTGAATGGAGTTTTCGCAGCTTCCTCTATGGCTTCATCCAGTTGTCTTTTACCTCCTTCTCTTTTATTATTTATCATTCCTCTCATTTCCGCTAACTCTCTCAAAATTTGTTCATTTCTACCAAAATTTGGATCCATTGGTCTTTTTAACTCCGCCTCTCTTCTTCTGCGTTCATCTCTGTTTTGACTTTCTTGTTCATCATTTTCTTCTCGTCTTTCTCTGCGATCTTCTCTTTCACTTCTTTCATGAATTCTCACACCATTATATCTCTCATTTTCTCCTCTTTGCCGCCTTTCAGTTCTCCTTTGTACTCTATCATATTCTTCATTGATATTAACATTATTGCGATTTCGCTCAGGCCTCCTTTCTCGATTATCACGATTATTCTGTCGAATTACCTCTTGTAGTTCTTGTTCTTCCACTTCTGCTCTTAGTCTTTCCCTATCGCGAGCTAGATGTGCTTGTTCAGTATAATGTCTTTCAATTTCATCTTCAATTACTCGTTCATTTCTTTGTATTTCTCTCCCATGTAATATTCTCCTTCCTTCTTCCTGATTTTCTTCGCCATCTTGATTATTTCGCTTCGACTGGTGTCTATTTCCCGATTTCTATCATTTTTGCCCGTTTTGAAGAGTTTCAGCACGTTGGATATAACGATCTTCCATTATTTCTCTTCCTTCGCGACGTTCTTCGCTTAGATTTTGTACTCCCTCTCGAGTTTCTTCAGTAACATTTTCTATAGGCAAATTTGTCTTATTTCTTCTCTAACTGATCTTGAACTTGATCTTGTAGTGCTTCTTGACCTTCTATTTTGTAATCTCATGTTTTCCATCCTCAATTCATGATTTTGCCTTGTCAAATTCGCACGTTCTTCTGCTTCTAACCGCCTTTGTTCATGTATTGTTTGCCTCAATGTCTCTAATGCTGCAATCTCTTCATTTCCATGAATTATTCCTCCAATTACTTCTTGGTCTCTCTCCTCTTGTCCATTGCCTCCTAATTGCTACTTTTCTCCCATTTCATCTACAGAATCTGATCGCCAAGTATGTACACTCACTCTGTCATAATCTACAGTTCTATTTTGTATTGGTGTACGTTGAATTGGCGGTTGAACTTGATTTTCTCCATTGTTCCTTGTATTCATTCTTGAAGATTCCACCATCTTGTCTCTCCCTTCTC